>JAPVLO010001085.1:0-453082 GCA_027257055.1 Cephalopachus bancanus
CCCAGTCTGTAGGCTGTCTCCCTGCTCTCTTGATGGTTTCTTTGACTTTGCAGAAGCTTGTCAGTTTAATGAGGTCCAACTTGTCTATCTTATCTCTTATGGCCTGTGGGTTTCGGGTTTTATTCAGGAATTGGATGCCAGTTCCAATTTCCATAAGGGTATGTCCTGCATTTTCTAAGGTTCTTATGGTTTGAGGTTTTACATTTAGGTCTCTGATCCATTTAGAGTTAATTTTTGTGTATGCGGATAGATAGGGGTCTTGTTTGGATCTTCAGCATGTGGTCAGCCAGTTTTCCCAGCACCATTTACTGAATAGGTTCTCCTCTCCCCAGTGGTAGGTGGTGGGGGCTTTGTCAAAGATGAGTTGGTTGAGAAATTGAGGTTTTGCTTCTGGAATCTCAATTCTATTCCATTGGTCTATATGCCTGTTCCTGTACCAATACCAAACTGTTTTGATTATTGTAGCTTTACAGTAAAGTTTGAAGTCTGGTAATGTGATACAACCTGCTGTTTTTTTGTTTTTGTTTTTGTTTTTGTTTTTTGGCTGAGGATTGTTCTGGCTATTCTTGGTCATTTGTGTTTCCATATGAATTCCTGTATTGTTTTGTCTAGGTCTGAGAAGGATGTTGCTGGTAATTTGATGGGTATTGCATTAAATCTGTAGATTGCCTTAGGTAGGATGGACATCTTCACAAGGTTGATTCTTCCAATCCATGAGCATGGGATATTTTTCCACTTGTTTGTGTCATTTTTTATTTCTTTGAGCAGTGTGTTGTAGTTTTCATTGTAAAGGTCTTTCATGTCTCTGGTTAGGAAGATGCCAAGGTATTGCATTTTTTTGTGGCTATTGTGAATGGATTTGTGCTTTTTATTTGGGTTTCTGTTTGTTTATTATTGGGTATAAAGAAATGCGATTTTGCACATTTATTTTACATCCTGAGACTTTGCCAAAGTCCTTTATCAGTGTAAGGAGGTTTCTGACAGGTTCTCTAGGGTTTTCAAGGTACACAATCATGTCATCTGCAAAGAGAGATAACTTGACTTCCTCTTTTCCTATTTGGATACCCCTGATTGCCTTCTCTTCTCTGATTGCTCTAGCCAGAACTTCCAATACTATATTGAACAAAAGGGGTGAGAGTGGGCATCCTTGTCTTGCTCCAGTTTTCAGGGGAAATGGTTCCAATTTTTGTCCATTTAGGAGTATGCTGGCTGTGGGTTTCTCGTAGATGGCTTTTACTATTTTGAGGTATGTTCCCTGTATGCCTAGATGTTCAAGGGTTTTTATCAAGAAGGGTGCTGAATTTTATCAAAACCTTTTTCTGCATCTAATGATATAATCATGTGGTTTTGTTTTGACATCTATTGATGTGTTTAATTACATTTATGGTTTTACGAATGTTGAACCAGGTTTGTATCCCAGGGATGAAGTCTACTTAGTCATGATGGATGATTTTTTGAGATGTGTTGTTGAATCCAGTTTGCTAGGATCTTGTTGAGAATTTTAGCATCTATGTTCATCAAAGATATTGGCCTATAGTTCTCTTTCTTTGTTGGGTCTTTACCTGGCTTGGGTATCAATGTGGTGTTAGCTTCATAAAATGATTTGGGGAGAGTTCCATCTTTCTCAATCGCCTGGAATACCTTCAGTAGGATTGGAATCAGCTTCTCCTAAATGTCTTGTAGAATTCTGCTGGAAAGCTATCTGGTCCAGAGCTTTTTTTGGAGGTAGTTTTCTTATTATGTAGTCAATTTCCTTGATTGTTAATGGTCTATTTAGGGTCTCAATTTCTTCTTGTTTCAACCTAGGCAGGTTGTGTGGTGTCAAAAAGTCCTCCATTTCCTTAAGGTTTTCAAGTTTGTTTCCATACAAGTGTACATAGTAGTCTCTAATGATCATTTGCATTTCTTCAGGGTCAGATGTGATTTCGTCTTTTGTGTTTATTTGGGCTTTTTCTCTCTTTTTCTTGATCAGTCTAGCTAGGGATCATTAATCGTGTTTATTCTTTTGAAGAACCAGGTTTTTGTTTCATTGTTTTTTATCTTTTTTTTCTATGTCCTAGATTTGGGCTTTTATTTTGGTGATCTGGATGCTTCTGCTGAAATTAGGGTTTTGGTGGTCTTGCTTTTCCAGCTTCCTTATGTGGCTTGTTAGGCTGTTAATTTGTGATCCTTCCATTTTCTTCATATGCGTTTGTAGGGATATGAATTCTCCTCTTACTACAGCTTTCATGGCATCCCAGAGATTTTGGTAAGATGTCTCTTCATTTTCATTTTTTTCCAGGTATCTTTTCATCTCTGTTTTGATTTCATTGTTGACCCAGGAGTTGTTTAGCATCATGCTATTTAGTGTCCATGTCTTTTTGGATTTTGGGTGGACCTTGTTGGTGTTAATGTTTCTTTTTATTCCACTGTGGTCCAAGAAGGTGCATAGTAAAATTTCAGTCCTTTTAAATTTGCTTATGCTTGATTTATGGCCAAGTATGTGGTCAATCTTAGAATACGTTCTATATGGTGATGAGTAGAATGTGTATTCTGTGGTCTTTGGATGGAGTGTTCTGTAGGTATCAATTAAGTTCATTTGGTCAAGAGTCACATTGAAGTTCCAGATCTCGTTGCTGATTTTTTGTCCTGATGATCTGTCTAGGGTTGTGAGTGGGGTATCGAAGTCCCCAGCTATGATGGTGTTAGAGTTGATATCTTTTCTGAGTTTATGTAGAAGCTTGTTTATGAAAGTTGACACTCCTATGTTGGGTGCGTATATGTTTAAGATGGATATTTCTTATTGATGGATTGAACCTTTTATCATTATGTAGTGGCCTTCTGTATCTTTTTCAATTTTTAATAGTCTGAAGGGTATTTGGTCTGAGATTAAGATCGTGACTCCTCCTTTCTTTTGTGTTTCGTTCACCTGAAAGTTGTTTCCCATCCTCTTACTTTGAGTCTGTAAGTGTTCTTTCTAGTGAGGTGAGTCTCTTGAAGGTGATAGATTGTTGCCTGGTGATATTTTATTCATTTTGCCATTCTGTGTCTTTTCAGTGGTGCATTTAGTCCATTCACATTTAGGCTAATTATTGAAATGCAAGAGTTGATCCCTGTCATAAGGTTCTTACAAAGTTGTTGCTCCTGTTTATTTGTTGTCTTTCTTTTGGTTTTGGAGTTGGTTCTTGTGTGTTTTTAATCTTTTGCCTGTACTCTTGTGAAGAATGTTGTTGTTCTTTTTTCCTTTTCTTCTGTGTTCAGTACTTTCTTAAGTGTTTCTTGTAGAGGTGGTCTTGTGGCAGCGTAGGTTCTTAGGGATTCAATATCTGGAAAAGATTTCAATTCTCCCTCACTAATGAAGCTTAGCTTGACTGGGTAGGTTATTCTTGGTTGAAATTGTTTATCTTTGGGAACTTTGAAGATAGGGCTCCAGGCTCTCCTAGCCTAAGGGTTTCTGTGGATAAATCTGCTGCTATTCTAATTGGTCTTCCCTGGTAGGTAGTCTGGCCTTTTTCTCTTGCTGCCTTTAGGATTTTTTCTTTTATAGCTACTTTGTTTAGGCGAATTATTATGTGTCTGGGGGTTGGTCTTCTCATTTGTTGTCTTGCAAGGGTTCTCTGAATCTCTCGTGCTTGAATTTTTGCATCACTGATGAGGGAAGTTTTCTTGAATGATTTCATGAAATGTTTGTTCCAGTGTGACCTCTGATTCTCTCTCTCTCTCTCTGCCTTAGGAAGGCCAATTACTCTTAGATTGGGTCTCTTGAAGTAATCATTCATCTCCTGAAGGTTTTGTTCTGACTTTTTAAGCTTCTTTTCTATATTTTTGACAGTTTGGGTTAGTTCTGTATTTTGGTCTTCAAGTTCTGAGATTCTTTCTTCTGCCTGGCTAATTCTGCTTTCCATGCTAATTAGTTTGTTATTTATTTCCATCATAGTATTCTTTACTGCTGTTATTTCTGTCATCAGCTCCTTCCTATCTTCCTCTTGTCTCTCCTCAATTTTTTAAATTCTCTCTATTAATGTCTTGATGTCTGGGTTTGTTTCATGTGACCAGTCATTCTGGGGCTCTTCATTGTTTGTGTTCCAAAGTCTGTTTTCTCAGCATCTGACTTCCCAGGGGTCTGTGTGAACCCTATATTCTTCTTTTGGTTTTTCTTCATTTGTGCAGATTTTTCCTCCCTACTTTTCCCTTCCCTCCACTTCTCCATCTTCTTTAATTCTGTTATTCAGGGGTGGAGGTGTTGCTTTTACTTCTGTTTGTTCAATCTCCTATTCTTCCTAATGTATTTCCTCTTGCTTTGTTCAGTTCTGGAGTTGGACTGTGGGTTAAGGGCAGTCCTTTTTGTAGTTTTGGGATTTAATTAAGGGGGAAGCTGTGATTCAAAGTCTCTCTGCAGATCCTGGTGTTTGCAAACAGGTGTATGGATAGTCTGAAACCCACTTCCTACTGCCTTGGAGTCTGTCCATGCAGTGGGGTTGTAGGTTTACTCCCTGAAAGCAAAATGAGAGTAACAGAGGGAAGAGAATGGAGCAGACTGTGGGGGGAGAAGGGGAGTGGAGAGAGAGGAGTGAGAGGGAAACCAGATGAGTGTACCAACTGATAAGTTATAAGAGACACAAAGACTGAAACAAATATAAAGAAAAACAATAACCACAACTGAAAACTAACCAAAAACCATATAAAAAGCTAAAACATACAATGATGTTAACATACACGCTGACCAACCTCCTTATTTGTGTGCTATTCCTTTATACAAAGATGAGGTTTACAGAGAAATAAGAAAAAAGGATTAAAAGAAAAAAAGGGAAAAGGAATAGATTAAAGTCAGTAGACTAACAGAACCAACCAAGCACACTCTGAGACTTTTCCTTTAAGTCCAATGTCCTTTCAGCTCTGATATCTAGCTGTCTTTGCAGGCTGGTAGAATTGTTCAGTTTGGGTCAGTTGCCCCTGGCCTGCTATGAAGAGCAGTTCAGATATGGGCCCTCTGCCCAGTCTATTACTGGGCAGATCTGGCTTTTTCTATTTATCAAGAGGGATGAGCCTCCGCCATTCCCGTTTTGATGTTGTTACCTTGGATCCCCAGCAGGTGGTGCTATCTCACCGCTGCAGAGGGGAGTGAGCCAGTTATGGGTCCGCAACCATGGTGGCAATTTCCCCATACACAGGGGAGCTCCACTGGCCTGGCTTTGGGCAAGGGGCGTGGCATGGCAGTGGCAGCAGCAGCCAGGCAGTGGTGATCTCAGAAGATCCTGCTTGCGGGGGCTTCACAGTCTGAAGTCGTCGGTCGCTTCAGGCATGAGCTGGGAATGACTGCAGCAGCCACAACTGCAGGAGCAGCCTGAACCGCCATGATATCGGAGTAGTGATGGCAGGTGGCAGGTGACAGTGGCGGCTGAGCTCCCTGTGAAGAGCAGGCTGCGGAAGATGAGAGCTGCAGCCCTTGGGAGAGAGCTAGGGTCTTTATGAGTTCTCTTTCACAGAGGGTCTCACAGACCATGCTGCCCTGTCGCCATCTTGCTAGAAGTCCCCAACAATACATTCTGTTGGCAAGACTGTGGGGACATATTCTGGTCCGCTGCTGGTGGGAATAAGATTGGTACAACCCGTCTGGAAGGAAATTTCACAACACTTAATAAAACTATAGATGCACTTAGTTTTTGCCCCAGTAATTCCACTTCCAAGAATATACTCTGAAGATAAATCTTCAACTATACAAAATTAATATGTACAAAGGTTATTCATTGCAGCACTGTTTGTAATCACAAAATATCGAAAGTAACCTAGATATACAATGCCCATTCATAGACGAGTGACTGAATAAACTATGATGCATTCATACAATGGAATAATGCACAGCTATAAAAAATGATGAAGAAGATCTCTATGAACTTATATGGAGCAACTTTCAGGACACATTAAATTTAAAGAGCAAAATGCAAAAGAGTATCTAGTATGCTACCTTCCATGTAAGAAAGGGACAGAAATATTTTTATATATTTTATATATATATTAATTTGTGCAAAAGAAATGCTAGGGAATAAACCATAAATTAATGAGATTGGCTGAAGAGTCAGTAGAAACAGGGCAGAAAAGAAAGGAAAAGAAATGAGGTGGGAATGATCAAGGGGGAGTGACGTTTTCCCAAATATACTTTTAAAAAAAACCCTGACTCTTAAAATCATATATTGCATCTACCTCCCCAAATCAATAAATGATTAAAATAAACCAGGATTTGAGGGAAACCAACATAGACTAAACAGTAATGAATAAATTTAATTGCATTAAAGATGAATAATGTGAGCATATGAAAGAGGCAGGGAGGAAAGAGTTATCCTAAGTATTTAGGCTATCTACTGTAAAGCACATATTTCCAAGTTCTACCTTCTGAGAGGGCCTAGAAGCAATAAGCATGCCTAGCTTCAATATCTTGGTTTCTAAATAGCCTTCTCCTATCAATGAAATAAAAACTCTTTGGAGAAATGGTTGATCCTAGACCTGGAACAGAAAAAAACAGAAGATAAAATGAAATAATATAAAAAGAAATAAAATAATTAGTCACACTTAATGATTCCTTCCTGGCATCCCAGCACATTTGGAGGCTGATGTGGAAGAATCGCTTGAGGCCAGGATTTTGAGACTATCCTGGGCCTGATAGCAAACCCTGTCTATGCAAATATTAAAAATAATGTAAAGTAAAATAAAATAAAATAATTAGCCAGACTTAGTGGTTCCTGTTTGGCATCTAACCACTTTGGGAGGCCGAGTGGGGAGGATCGCTTGAGAACAAGAGTTTGAGATGAGCCTGGGCTTCACAGAAAAACCCTGTCTATACAAAAAAAAAAGTAGAGTAAAGTAAAATAAAGGAAAATAAAATAATTAGCCAGACTTAGTGGTTCCTGCCTGTCATCCCTGCACTTTGAGAAGCCAAGGTGAGAGGATCACTGGAATAGGAGCTTGAGACTAACCTGGACCTCATAGCAAAATGCTCTCTCTACAAAATAAAAAAATAAAACAACAAAGTAAAAATAAAATAAAATAAAGCAAAAGGAATCAGAACAAAATGAAATAAAAATAACATAAATAAAATGAAATAATTGGCAGACTTAGTTGCTCCTGACTGGGATTCCAGCACTTTGGGAGGCCAAGTCGGGAGTATCACTTGAAGGACAAGAGTTTGAGTCTAGTCTGGGCTTCATAGAAAAGCCCTGTCTATACAAAATAAAAAAATAATATAGTAAAGGGAAGTAAAATAAAATAAAATATTTAGCCAGACTTAGTGGTTCCTGCCTGTCATCCCAACACTTTGGGAGTCCAAGGCGGGAGGATGGCCTGAGTCTAGGTGTTTTGAGACCAGCCTGGGACTCATAGCAGAATGCTGTCTCTAAAAAAGAAAAGAAAAAATAGTAAAATAAAATGAAATAAATAATAAGGCAGATTTAGAGGTTCCTGCCTGTCATCCCAGCACTTTGGGAGGCCGAGGAGGGAGGATTGCTTGAGGCTAGGAGTTTGAGGCTAGCCTGGGCCTTATAGCAAAACCTTTTTTCTAAAAAATAAAAAAATATATAGTAAAGGGAAGTAAAATAAAATAAAATATTTAGCCAGCTTAGTGGTTCCTGCCTGTCATCCCAGCACTTTGGGAGTCCAAGGTGGGAGGATTGCCTGAGTCTAGGTGTTTGAGACTAGCCTGGGACTCATAGCAAAACCCTGTCTCAGCAAATGAAAAAATAAAATAGTAAAGTTTAAAAAAATAAAATAAGTAGCCAGACTTAGAGGTTCCTGTCTGTCATCCCAGCACTTTAGGAGGCTGACGCGGGAGGATTGTTTGAGGCCAAGAGTTTGAGACTAGTCTAGGGCCCATAGCAAAACCCTGTCTCTAGGAAATGAAAAAATAAAATAGTAAAGTAATGTAAAATAAAATAAAACAAATTAAAATAAATTAAAATAAAATAAATATAATACTTACCCAGAGTAAGTGGTTCCTGCCTGTCATCCCAGCACTTTGGGTGGTCGAGGCGGGTGGATTGCTTGAGACCAGGAGTTTGAGACTAGCCTGGACCTCATAGCAAAACCCTCTCTCTACAAATTAAATAAATAAAATAGTAAAGTAAAATAAATGAAACAAAATAAAATAAAACAATTAGCCAGACTTAGTGGTTCCTGCCTATCATCCCAGCTTTTTGGGAAGTCAAGGCGGGAGGACTGCTTAAGCCCAGGAGTTTGAGACTATCCTGAACCTCATAGCAAAAACCTGTGTCTACAAAATAAAAAAAAATAGTAAAATAAAATAAAATAAAATAATTAGCCAGACTTAGAGGTTCCTGCTTGTCATCCCAGCACTTTGAGACCCTGCTGAGGCAGGAGGATTACTTGAGACCAGATTTGACCAGGTTTGAGACTAGCCTGGGCCTCACAACAAAACCCTGCCACTAGAAAATTTTAAAAAAAATAAAATTTAAAGTAAAATGAAATAAAATAAAATATAAAAAATAAAAATTAATAAAATAATTAGCCAGACTAGTGACTCCTGCCTGGCATCCTAGCACTTTGGGAGGCCAAGGTGGGAGGATACTTGAGGTCAGGAATTTGGGACTAGCCTGGGCCTCGTAGCAAAACCCTGTCTCTACAAAATAAAAAAATTAAAAAGTAAAGTAAAACAAAACAAAATAAAATAATTAGCCAGACCTAGTGGCTCCTGGCTGGCACCCCAGCATTTTGGAAGGCCAAAGCAGGAGGATTGCTTGAGGCCAGCAGTTTGAGACCAGCCTGGGCTTCATAGGAAAACCCTCTCTATACAAATAAAAAAATAATAAAGTAATTTAAAATAAAATAAAATAAAATAATTAGCAAGACTAAGTGGTTCCTGTCTGTCATCCCAGCACTTTGGGAGGCCCAGGTAGGAGGATCGCTTGAGTCTAGGGGTTTGGGACTAGCCTGAATCTCATAGCAAAACCCTAACTCTACAAATAGAAAACAAAATAGTAAAATAAGAAAAATAGAAAAGAATAAAATAAAATAAATTAAATAATTAGTCAGACTTAGTGGTTCTTGCCTGGCATCCCAACACTTTGGGAGGTGGAGGCAAGAAGATTGTTTAAGGCCAGGAGCTTGAGACTAGCCTGGGTCTCATAGAAAATGCCTACATCTAGAAAATAAAAAAATAAAGTAGTAAAGAAAAATAAAATAAAATAAAATAAAATGAAACAATTAGTCAGACTTAGTGGTTCCTGCCAGTTATCCCAGCACTTTGGGATCCTGAGGTGAGAGGATTGCTTGAGGCCAGGAGGTTGAGACTAGTCTGGGCCTCCAGAAAAACCCTATCTATAGAAATGTTTAAAAAATGAATTCGTAAAGTAAAATAAAATAAGATAATTAGCCAGACTTAGTGGTTTCTGCCTGGCATCCCAGCACTATGGGAGGCCAAGGTGGGAGGATCGCTTGAGACCAAGTGTGGGAGACTAGCCTGGGCTTCATAGAAAAAATCCCGTCTATACAAAATAAAAAAATAATATAGTAAAGTAAAATAAAATAATTAGCCAGACTTAGTGGTTCCTGCCTGTCATCCCAGCGCTTTGGGAGGCTGAGGCGGGTCGATCGCCAGAGTCCAGGAGTTGGAGACTAGCCTGGGCCTCATAGAAAAACCTTGTATCTACAAAATTTAAAAATAAAGTAATACAGTAAAATGAAAAAACACCATATAAAATAGATTGAAATAAAATGAAATAAAATAATTAGCCATACGTAGTGGTTCCTGCCTGTCTTCATGTACCATGAAGAGCTCAAGGATATACTCTTTATATAACTGGCTGGTGCACCACCGTAGAGGAAATAAGTAAGTGAAAAACTCAAATGTACTCAGTTTTAAGCACAATTCCCAGCTTTGGATAATGGAATAGAGAATACATATGTACCTTTTTTCATAATAAATATAAGCTGTGTGCTAATGAAACATATCTATACTTTAAAAAAATACTCTATTTTAGGCAGTGTGGTAATTTGCCTATGCCATTCACTTTATGCTTTGTCCATAGGGACAACTGGTTGTTCTAATGGTGGATGTTTTGTTCATGGATGGTGGGTGTGTGTTTGACTCAGGAAGCCATTTCATGGAGATGGTCACTAGAAATGCTTCAGTGATCTCTTTTCAACACCTGAAATATTAATTGCCACAATAAAGCTCATGAGTGGATTTTTATTAGTGAGATCAGTGGCTTACAAATCAGCATGATGAATGTTAGAATTGTGTGGAAATTCAGTATCTGTGAATCTTGTAAACTATTTTAGAGACAGGCCACTTTGACATAAGCAGCATATAAGAATCTGGGCATGGCCTGTAGTGTAAGTTTAGGGATGATACCTGAGGTTTAGAACTTATCTCCATCCACTATTTTAGGGGGTTTTGGCCTCTGAAATGTTGAAAATCTGAGAACAAAGCTTTTCCTGTCATGTGATTCTTAGAGCACCTACAGAGAACAGAGCTTATAGGAGTTTAAGCACTGTTTGTGCCTGCTTGCCTGTTTTGTTAAATGAACATTTGCATGTATGGCAGATTTGGTCTGAGACTTACTTTTTTTGCAACCTCGTAGCATAAATATAAAGGTGTAACTTAGCCTTCACCCAACCCAAACTTCTAATCTGGCTGCTCCTACTACCAAAAAACAATAATTATGAATGGACACGTTTAGGACAGATTGCAATACTAGAAGGAAGATTAGCTAGCCACTTGTTCATGTCTCATGGGAAAACCCAGATCTCTGCCTCCAACTAACTTATCAAGTTGTTATTTCAGGCTTCAGGCAATTATGTTCCTGCAAGGAGTCTAGATAATTTCTATGGATGTCTCATGACCCCTAGATAAGTGTCCCAAGCAACTTACTTAGCAGTCCCAGCTTGTTACTTGGCTCTAAAGGTAATTGAAGTATCTGCCATTTCCCTTTCTCCACAGAAGATATCTAGAAAATCCAGTAATCATTCAATAAGTTTGCTTGTGTCAGAGACTCTAATTCATACTTTGTGAGTGGTCTGAACAGTCTCTGATATGATTTATTGATGTATTCTGCATAATCAATTCAGTTGCTCTTTCTGTTGAAAAGCAAATTTCTATACTAGCCCTTGTTTTTGTAAAAGGTGCTCTTTTTTTCTAAGGCCTGGATGAATTGCTATGAGATTTGAGCCTTTCTTGATGGACGTAAGGACACCCAGCTAGAACTTGAGGTTCCTTTTATGTACTATCAGCCCAGGCCAAGTAGATTTGATTATTCAAACATTGGCCCCTTCTTTCCAAGCAGGATGAAAGAATAATATAATATTAATGTCTCTCTGTGCTTGGAGTATTGAGCTGTTGATCAGAGTCTAAACTGGGTTTGCAGGGGAGGGTTTTACTTAGATAATAAAGAAATACAATTTCATACAATGTTTCCAAGGTGTGTTTCTCACATTTCCACAGTGAGGATGTTCTGTGGTCAACAATGTTTAGGAAATTCAGCAGGCTCTGGTCTTTTCTTAGAGAAATCCAGTGTTTTTTAGCAACATAGAAATGTGTGCAATTATTTTGATTTCATATCTTAGCTATTGTAACAAGTGTTGCAATAAACGTGGGTGTGCATATTTCTCTTCAACATACTGTTTTCATTTTCCTTGGATATTCCCAGTAGTAGGATTCATGGATTATTTGGTGGTTCTATTTTTAATTTTGACAAAGAAATTACCATACTGTTTGACACAATAGCTGTACCAATTTACATCCCCATCAACAGTCTGTAAACATTTCTTTTTCTCCACTTCTTTGTCAACATGTATTTTCTTTTGTCTTTTTGAAAATATTATTCTAACTGGAATGAGGTGAAATGTCATTGTAGTTTTGACTGGCATTTATGTGATGTCATGATAGTGATGTTGAACATTTTTTTGTATACCTGCTGGCTATATATACCTCCTTGAACAAATTTCTATTATGGTGTTTTGCTCATTTTAAAATCAGGTTATTTGGGGTTTTTTTGGTGCTGAGCTTTTAAAGTTTCTTATATACTGTAGACATTAATCCCTTGTCAGGTGTATGGTTTTTAAAATTGAATTGAATTAAGTTTTAGAGTTTTAAGGTACATGTGAGAATTTACTAAATAAGTAAATTGTGTTTAAGTGAGGTTTGGGCTTCTAGCAAGCACTCTCTTCCCTGGAAGCAGACCTGGTACCCAGCGTGTGGTTGTGTGTCCCTTATCCCTCCTCCCTCCCTCCCTCCTTGAGCAGTGACCAGCGTTTGTTGTTCCCATCTTTGTGTTCATGTGTCCAGTAGTCTACTGAGTACTGCTTCAGATATTTTGACTCTTTTGTTTGCTTTCATTTGAATCTCTGTATTGTCTTTTCCAGAAAGGTCTCTGTATTGTCTTTTCACAGAGGTCTGTGAAAGTGATGCTGGGAATATAATAGAAATTAATGTCATAGGAATTGTATTGAATGCCATCAGGAATAAAATCTTGATTGCCTTCTAGGATATTTGACCTGATTTTTTGGTATACATTTTACCCTTTGACAGAATTACTAATAAAACATCCTCTGCAGAGTGTTCTGCCAGTGATGACAACATCAGGTGAGTTGACCTGACTGATCTGAGTGGTGAAAGGTATTGGAAGGACTGATGGCTAAAACCGTTATCAAGAGCGGCTGCAAGCATCCTTTGGTAATTTTTACTGGTTTTGCATCTAACTGAAACAAATAAAACCAGGTCAGAAGATGGATACATTTTACTCATAGACTGTGACTTTTGGTAACTAGTATCCAAAACTCTTGAGAAGCTATCAGAACTCCCATGTATGAGACTCTTTCAAGAGTGATTCAAGAGACGAGTGAATCCTATTTGTATCAAGAATATGGTAGCAGTAAACAAAAAATACAGAATCTCTGAGCAGAAAAAAAGGAATGTAGAGACTGACATTTCCTTCCCTCTTCATAGCTGCTGTTCCAAACTCAAAGTGACCATCATATTGGATGAAGATCCTGCCTCATGCTTGCAGTTATTTTATCCTATTTCAGGGGCATCCAATATTTCTGATTTATAGAGGGCACAAAGGTGGTGGGCAGACTTGAGCATGAGAAATTTCAAAGGTTAAGATCAAAAATGTCTACCAATGAAGTTGAATTTGATACAAATTTAAGCTGACAATGCTGCTAAACATGATGCCTTGGTTCAGTAATAAAGAGCAGAATTTTAAATATTGATTCAATAAACTTTGTAGACAGGTCTAAGAATTTTTATTACAAACATATAATGACTTATTTCCAGGGAAACAGTAAATATCAGGTTCAAATAACTGATTAATATTGTAATACATTTTGGATAATACATTGTAATTTGTAGAGTAATTGTAGACACCTCAATTCAAAATAGTGTGTGAATTCACACTGTTCTTACTATGTGCATTTCATTCTTTTAGGACTAATTTCGATGAGTTGACATTTGTCACCTGTTATGGAGCCAATTGTGAAAGGTGATGTTGTAATATATATGATGGAGACAGAGAGTCAGACAGAGAGAGAGAAGACTGAAAGAGTGAGATTTGATAAATTTAGTGTTTTAGAATTTTTCCTGAGAGAAGTGTTTTCTGGACACTGAAAACTAAAAATTAGGTCTTACATGACTTAAGTCATGTATACTATGCTAAAATTAGGTCTTCCAATGACTTAAGTCATGTATACTATGTCTTCTAAACTCAAAGAATTTTGCTGTTCAAAGAAATTGGGCAAATAATTTCTGTATGTGGTGAATCTATAATGATACCTTAAAGTGTTTGGTAGTGTTTCAAGTAAAGCAGAGCAAGTCTCCAGGCTCAATGAAGTATCTCACTTCATATGAGCAAGTCACTTTGGAATGTGAAGTGAGGGAGTCTTTGATGGCTCTCATCTTAATCCTTGTGAAGACAGGGCTTGCACTAAGGTCAGAAGAAAAAAGAATGATGGAAAGGTTTCAAACTGTATATGTGGGAGGGTACATGAGAGTGACCCTGACTGAATTTGCTGTCAAGTGTCATATTGGAAAATGTATTTCCATCTGTTTAGAAATGAGTGTTCTTCTAGCTTGAATGTGTAAAATATCCTCAGAAGAGAGAAATATTTATTAAAAGTTTATTTTTTAACAGAGGAATGTAAGACGTTACTTATTCCTCACTTACCATTATTTCTCACGTTCCCTGGACATTGTCTGATTCCCGTTTTTGTGAATTTTCTGTATGAGCATAAGGGACTGATAGCAAAAGCAAACATATTTTGCAGACTACAGGCCTCTTTATGCTTGTTAGTTATTTGTTAGTTGTGATTTGTTTCTGAGTAATCTCACCTAGAGTACTTCCCGTCACAGTTTTCTGAAGGCATTCTACCTCGTACTTAGCAGTGAAACAATACATTTTTTTTTTAAATGACTTTGTCTGTATTATAGAAACATTCAAGGGATTTCTCTTGTGCCTCTTTCTTGTCAAGTTATGTAACTGTTCACCAGCTTTGCCAATGTTGGAGACAGCACTGCCAAAGAGTGAATTAATTGGTCACTGTTGCAAATTGTTTGTGTATTTATTTAGTAATGTAAATAGTATTGTGTTAATTGTGGAAGTATAGATTTCTCTTTTTTATATATATATATATATATATTTCTAGTTATTCCCAGTGGAGAGATTCCTGGATTAGATGATGGTTCTGTTTTTAATTTCTTGAGAAACTCTTGTACTGTTTCCATAATGGCTATATAATTCACATTTCAATCAAGAGTGTGTATGTGTTCTTTCTTCTTCCTGTCCTTGCCAATATGCATTTTCTTTTGTCTTTTTGATAATATTCATTCTAAATGGCATGAAGTGGAATGCTATTGTGGTTTTGATTGACATCTAATTGATGATTAGTGATGTTGATCTATTTTTTAGCTGCTTATTGACCGACCTTTTGTACAACTTCTTTGAGAGGATGTCTATTCAGGTGTTTTGCTTACATTTTTGTTTTTTTGTTTTTTGAGTTGGAGTCTCACTCTGTCACCCAGACTGGAGTGCAGTGGCCGCTCCCAGCCACTGCAGCCTCGACCTGCTGGGCTCCAGCCATCCTTCCACCTCAGCCTTCTGAGCAGCTGGAACTACAGGCATGCGCTACCACGCCTGGCTAATTTTTTTATTTGTTGTAGAGATGAGATCTCGCCAAGTTGCCCAGGTGGGTCTCGAACCCACGGGCTCAGGCAATCCACTCACCTCAGCCTCCCAAATCACGGGATTACAGGGTGAGCCACTGAGCCTGGCTTTTACTTACTTTTTAGTCTGATTATATGATGTTAAGTTTTCAGGTTGCTTATATATGTGTACATTAGCACCTTGTCAGATGTATTATTTACAAATATATTCTGTCCTGGCATAAATTGTCTCTTCTAAAATTTTTTGTTGCTATGCAATGTTTTCATTTAGTGTAATTCCATTTGTCATTTTCCTTGTTTCCTGTGCATTTGAGGTTTTATTTTAAACATTATTGTCCAGCCCAATATCATGAAGCATTTTCCTCAAGTTTTCTTCTACTTGTTTCATTGTTTTAGATTTTACATTTAATTATTTAAGCCAAATTGACTTGACTTTTGCACATGAGGAGAAATATGAAGTTCATATTAGCCTTCTGCATGTAGATATTCAACTTTCTCAGCCACATTTAGGAAAGACATCCTCTCTTCCTAATTTGTGTCATTGGCACCTTAGCAGGAAATCAGTTGAATCAATGGCTGTAGGAGCATGGATGTACTTCTGGGTTTCTGTTCTCTTCTGCTGCTCTAAGTATCTTGTTTGTTTGTCTCTTTGTTTTTGCCAGTACCATGCAGTTTTGAGTAATATAGGTTTGTAATACATTGTAAAATCAGATGATGTGATGATTCCAGCTTTGATAATTTACTTCAGGGTTGCCTTGGTTATTTAGGGTCTTTAAAATATGAATTTTAGATTTTTAAAATTTCTTTGAAGAATGTCATTAAAATTTTGTAAGTAATTGTATTGAATGTGTAGGTCACTATAGGCAGTAGGGATTTTAGCACCATTCGTGTTTTTAGCTAATGAATATTTTACCCTAATTCTACCTTTGCTACATCTTTCTACTGAGGACAATAAGTACCCAAACCAACTCCTCAGAAAGCTGAGAACACAACTTGAAAGTATTGTTCCCACCTACCACTCAGAACTGTCTCTGGCAGCTCTTGTCCTCAGAGCTTCCATCAGTTAAGACACAGATCTCACTTCTCTACTGGCTTCCAGTGAACATCACTTGTTATTTCTTGGGATGCATTCTTCTACTCAACTTCTGAAGTTTTGGAGGAATAATAAAGCTTGCAGTACTATCTGTCATATTGAAGGTATCCATGGTCTCTTAAAGCATCATAAGATTGTACTGAAATCATGAGAATATTGTGTATTTGATTTTAAAATATATTGTACATTCTAATTTGTATGGCATAACATTTGGTAAAAAGGGAAATTATTCAAAAAACCAATATTTGTGAAATAGTGAATATTCAGAATGAGTTTATGAAGGTAACAGATAAGAAGTGTGTTTTGCATGTGTCTTAATTTGCAAATAAAGAAATTAAGATGTAGTGAGATTAAGTCATCCAATCCATCAGTGTGGGTAGTGGGAAGTCTTGATTTTGTATAACATTGTCAGTTAACTTTTTAGAAATGGATTTAGATGAAAAGAAAAAAAAATTGATCTGAACATAGAGTCTAGTTCCAGGTCACAGTTTATTTCAAATGTAATTTAGGCCATCCTTGACTTACCTATTTGTTTCTATTATACCAAATACAACCTGGAACTGACCACTAATATTGAAAATTTCATTGTTCAATTTTGTTTTGGGTATGCTTTCAGAAGGTAATACCTGTTATTAGGTTTGTCTCCCCATGCCTGCACTCTCAGGTCTCTTCCATTCTGCCATTGATTCCAGAGTGACCTTAATGAAAGCAAAGTAAAGAAGAAGGTATCGTCATATAATCATGAAGAAGAATGCCATGTTTATCTATCTTATTTCCTTTCCAGTGTACATGTGCACACACAGGCATGTGTGCGCGCACACACACACACACACACACAACACACACACACACACACACACACACCCCACTTCAATAGTTGTTTCAGAAGTTCCGATGCTGTACTCTGAAACTGTCCCTCTGGTTCCCATAGCAACTCCTCTGATTTTACTTTCTGTGTCCTGAAATGCCATCAGAAATAAAATCTTGATTGTTTTGCAAAATTTTTAACTTGAATTTTTGGTATATACTTTTTACTCTTTGACAGTTACTCATGAAACACCCTCTACAGAGAGCTCTGCCAGTGAGGTGAGCTGACTTAAACACATCTGAGTGGTGAAAGACTTCAGGAGCTTCCATGACAAAGTCAGTTTTTCTGAAGAGACTATAAGCATCTTTTGGTAACTTATTGGTTTTACATCGAACTGGAAAAAAAAATCAGGTCAAAAGAGGGGCACTTCTTACTCATAGACTATAATTTTTAAAAACTAGCAGCCAAAGTCATAGAGAGCTACCAGAATGACCATGAGTGATATACTCTATGAAAGTGTGACACAAGAGAGGAGAGAGTTCTATCCAGATCAAGATTTGTAGCACTAGAGAGGTAGTAGACAAGGTGTGAGAAGAAAGGAGCTAGTAGACTCTGGCTCTGTCCTTTAGAGCTCTGCCCCAGATGCAAAGCTATCATCACATGGATGGAGTTCCTGCCTTGCGCTTGCAGTTACTTGATTTTATTTGAGAAACAGCAAAAATATCTGTGACTCTTGAAGAGCATAAAGGTGGTGGAGAGACCTGACAATTAGGAAATTTAGAAGGGCAAGAGCAAGCAATAAAACTGAATTTGAAGCAAATGTAGCTGAAAATGCTGTTACACATGATGATTGGTCTTAGAAATAAACTGAATTTAAATCTTGATGTATTAAACTTTGTTGACAGGTCTAAGAATTTTATTACTAACATTTAAAGGCTTATTTCTAGGAAAACAAGAAATCCCATGTTCCACATAAGTGCTTAATATGAGTATAATTTTTGGATAACAAAATTTTAATTTGTAGAGTAATTGTGGTCACTTTGAATCATTATAAGTGTTTTACTCTGTGTATTTCAATTCTTTAACAGTAATTCCAATGAATTGACGTCTGTCACCTGTCATGGAGCCAATAATGAAAGGTGATATCTCAATATATATTGAGAAAGAAAGTGAGAGCGAGAGAGAATGAGACCAAGTGAGAGAGTGAGAGGGACAGGGTGAGGGAGAGACAGAAGGAGTGGGGAAAGACTGAGATTTGTTCAATTCAGTCTCAGAGTTTTTCATGGGATAAATGTGTTCTGGACACTGATTCTAAAATTATTTCCAAAATATCATGTCATTCAGTGGCCTAAGTCATGTTTGCTATATCTTTTAAAGTCAAATAATTTTGCTGTTCAAATAAACTGGTCAAATTACTGTTGCATGAGATGAATCTCTAATGATATGGTTTGGCATTTATTGGTATTCCAAATAAAATAGGGCAAGTCTCCAGGCTCAATGAAGGATCTCACTTCATGTGAGTAAGTCACTTTGGAGTGTGGAGAGACGGAACCGTTGATGGCTCTCATTTTTATCCCTGTGAAGACAGACCTTGCACTGAGGTCAGAAGAATAAAGAAAAATGATGGAAGATTTCAAAATGTGTGTGCAGGTTGGTACACAAGAGTGACCCTAAATGAATTTGCAGGCAAGTGTCATATTGGAATATAGATTTCCATCTATTCAGAAATAAGTATTCGTCTTGCTTGAATGTGTAAAAAATATCCTCAGAAGAGATTAACTTTTATTAAAAGTTTATTTTTTAACAGAGGAATATAGGATGTTATTTCTTTACTTTTGGTTCTTTCTCATGTTTTCTGGAGCACATCTAGTTGTCTTTTTTTGTGAATTTTGTGCATGAGCAGAAGGGACTGACAGTAAAAGTAAACATGTTTTTCTGATGTCTTCATGCTTGCTAGAAGTTTATTAATTGCAATTTGTTTCTAATTAATCTCACCCAGAGTACTTCCTGTTACACTGATCTGATGGCATTTTACCAATAATTCACTGTAACAAGAGAGTACATTTTTTTGTCTGCATTGCAGAAATATTCAGGGATTTCTCTTGTGCCTCTGTCATTCCCACTTATGCAGCTGTTCACCAGCCTGTGTCATGGTGGAAAGATAGTCCTTCCAAAGAGTCAATTAACTTGTTACTGTTACAACTTGTTGATTCTATACAAAGATTATATGGGAAACAAAGAGAGCTACAGATGAATACAAAAAGTTTTTCATATTACTCCAATAGGATATTTTTCACCATGGATCATTGATATAGTTTACACTCTGCCATTTAAGTAAATTGTATGTCTGCATAGCTATACCTTTTCTGCATGGAGCTATCAGGCTGGGGCAAATTTGAATAATTTGAACAAGGCAAACATTTAACTTTCTTAGCCCACACCAAACACAATAAAGGATTTTTTCCTTTGTTTTTGTGTGTTTGTTATTGTTGTTGGAGGCATTTGCCGTAGTCTCTGCAAAATCACTGGCATTTCTGACCAGGAAGATGGTCTTTAATTTGGAGTAAAAGCAGAAATCAATGCTTGGTTTTCACATCTAATATTCACTTGACACCCAGCAAGTTATTAAACCCCTTTAAACTTGTGATTTTTCATCTTTAGACTGGTATTAATAGTGTTATTTGAGATGTGTATCATTTGGTGGTTAAATAAGAATTAATAAGACTTGCAAAATGATATGTGTGAAATTACTTTGAAAATGCCAAAGCTCTATAAACAGATTTAATGCTAAAAACCCAAATTAACACAACTAATTTTCTATAGAAAAACAGGAATTTATCTTTCTTAAACTATGTTTACTTACTTAAAATTTCAGTCATTGGATTGAAAAGTGAATATTTTGTGTGCCCATTTTTTATAACATATGTAGTATAACTAATTTCCCCAGTTTATCTTGCTTATTATAGAGAACTTTATGAGCTCCACGCAGTCAAATACAGTTGTATCCCCTAAGACTAGTACCTTTTGTGTTTTGTGTAGAAAGTTTCTTTTTATCTTAAGATTAGAAATATATTCATACAAATATTATCTTGTATATTTTGAAATCATGTAAATAAAGCATGGTAAGGTTATTTTTCTGACTGTTCTTTATTATTACCTCTCTAAACTAGTTCATTGTGTACACTTTAGGAAATGCTGGCTTAAAGATATCTTTAACATGGCCCCCACAATGCTGGTGTGATTATTTGTGACATGTCATGTCAAAAGCATCTCCTGTGACATTTAGGTATTCATTACTTGCAGTTTTGAAGTTTACCAGTAAGCATGTGTGAGGTCTAAAAGTTCATTTGTAAACTAATTTTCCTTGTAAAAAATGTTTAGAAGTGAGATGTATGATGATAATGCAAAAATGAAATCACCAGACGTTTCAGTTATCACCAGGAAGACCTAATAAAATGTCTAACGTCTACTTTTAGATATCTCTGATGTGAGAGAGAGAGAGATGGTTTTTTTAACAAGAATAAGTTGTAAGATTAAGCTGGGCTCGGTGGCTCAGCCCGTAATCCTGCACCTTGGGAGGCTGAGGTGAGTGGATTGCCTGAGCCCGCGGGTTCGAGACCCACCTGGGCAACTTGGCGAGACCTCATCTCTGCAATAAATAAAAAATCAGCCAGGTGTGGTAGCGCGTGCGCCTGTAGTTCCAGCTACTTGGAAGGCTGAGGTGGAAAGATCGCCGGAGCCCAGCAGGTCGAGGCTGCGGTGACCAGGAGCGGCCTCTGCACTCCAGTCTGGGCAACAGAGTGAGACTCCAACTCAAAAAAAAAAAAAGATTCAAATGTCCATTCACTCTAATATCTCAATATTCATATTCTTACTTTTTGCCATGACTAATCATGATAGCTCTGAATTCAGATTCTTAAAAATTATACAATCTTTTATATGACATGATAGGAAATAATTGCATGCATTTTTGGAAAGGTAGGGGATTTGAATACTACTTCCAGATCAAGTAGCTCTTCTGTTAAATGTTATGGTTCTTCTATTGAACACCATATTTCAAATCTCTCCTGAGGTTCAGAGATGATAGAGAGGCCTAATTGATGACAGAGAGGCCTAACTGACAACACAAAACTGTTTCCCAGAGTGATAAGCTGATGGACACTGCGTGTTGGGCATCTATTATGAGACTTGCATGCCCCCGTTTCCAGGCACACTAGCTCATATTCAAAATTTGGTGAGCTGAATTGACCCATTTGAATTCCAGTTTATTCATTTTAATCTGATCCATAGTTGGAAGGGGGTGGAATGCTCATAATAGTTGATTCTTTTCCCTAAAGAAATACATATTTTCTTAGAAAACCCAGTCAAGGTTTGCTGATAAGGATAGTTAGGAAAGGGCAGTTGAGTGATCTCAAAGACCATCTGTGCCTCTCCTTTCTTTTGGGCTTCACCTCCCTGCAGGTCCAGGAATGCTCTGTGAGCCTGAGGCAGTGGAAACATGCAGTGTTTGTGAGTCTTCTCTTACTCCATTTCTTTCATTCTTTAAAACCTGCATATTACTGTAAATTAGATCACAAGTAATCTGATTAGTTATAACCCCCTTGCTGAGACCAGGATACTTCTCTGATCCCTTAGGAAGGTTTGAGTGGCACTTTGGTCCCATCCATCATTCATGTACAATCATCTCTTGCCAGTTACTCATGCTGCTGACTGCGGGTGACAGCGCTTTTTTTAGAAATGTCACTGGATGTCAGATCCATGCCAGGATCATTCATTGCATTGCATTTAATTTTCATTTTCTTCCCTTACCTTTCAGCTGGGATGGTTTCTCAGCCTTACTTTGTCTTCCATGACACGGACATTTTTAGAGTACAGGTCCTTTGTTTTGTAGTAAGTCCCTCATATGCATTTGTGTGCTGGTTTCTCGTGATAAGATTATGATTATGCAATTTTTCAAGAAATATAACTTGGCAGGAAATGGCATCGCGTGCTTTTCAGTGCAGAGTATCAGGTTGATCTTAATATTAGTTGATGTTAACGTGGATCACTTGGGACAGTGGTGCTGCCAGATTTATTCACTGACAGTATTGTTGCATTAATAATTAATGAGTAATGTGAGGGGAGAACTTTGAGGCTATGTTCAAACTATATCTTGTTCCACAAAAAGCTTTTATGTACTAGCTTTAGCATCCATTGATAATTATTGTGTGAATCAATTTTAATTATGATGATTGCAAAATGGTGATTTTTTTTCAAACTAGTCTATTTGACATTTAATATCTATCATTCTATTATAAAGGAGAGTTATTCCTACTTTTATTTCTTATCTCAATGAACTGATAAATTTTTATTTTATTTGAATGAGTTGCGATCCATTTCTATTATTATTTAGTTTGATGCTCAAATGGTCTCAGATTTAGCCAATGGGAGTTCCTAAAAGTTGGCTCCTGTGTCCTTTTGACCTGACATGTTCCTGTCACCTTTTGAGTATTCCCCGTCCCTAAAATCAGTTATTTCTTCAAAGTGTCTAATTCTTTTTGGAAACCAGTATCTGTGCATTTGCTATGCTCATTGCCACTGTCATCAATTTAGGCATCTTCAGTAGTTCTATATAGATCATAGAATATACCTATACAGATTGTTATACACAGCTATAGATATATGCATATAGACAACAATTTCAATGTGTTTAATATACAATATCTATATATTTGTATGTGTTCTGGTAAAATACATATTGTTGTTTGGCCTACATGTATTTTTAAAGATACTTACATGGCATTAAAGTTATATCTCATCTTGTTACCTTTTAGCTCAGTAATATAAGACTTTTCTTTCTTGTTGTGTATGCCTTTAGTTGTTCCTTTTAACTGGTATGCAGAATTTATTCTGTGGCATACATTCATCTATCTGTTTTCTTAGTGAGGAGCACTTATATTGCCTCCAAACCCTTTAACTTCACAGACAGAGTGCAGAGTGATTATCCTTATACTTATTCCCTATGAACCTGTTTGCGTGTTTCTGTAGGAATATAAGGAAGAGCGGGCTTTTGGGGCCATAGGGTTCCATATTTTCTGTTTTACTGGGTGCTGCCTGTTGCTCTCCACAGTGGTTACACTAGTCTCCATCCCATCAATAATGCATGATGATTCTGATACATACACAGCCAAACCAACACCTAGCATGACCAAACTTTCTAATTTGGGGCAGGCTAATGGATGGTAAACTATACTGCATTGTTTTTTAGTTTGCATCTATCTGATAACTTATGAGTTTGAGCAGATGTTTATATGATTCTAGCGTTTGGGATTTCTCTTCTATAATTGCCTATTCATGAACTTTGCCCAAAGTGTCCATGTTTTATCTTGTTCATTTCCATGTGCTCCTTCTGAATATTCTATATTTTGGAGTAAGTTTATCAAATTTCTAAACAAAATTATGTATACTTTTGATGTGATTATATTACATTTGTAATCAACTCAGCAAAAATTAAATTTTCTTAGTAAAATTGAAATCATGCTGGTATGGTTTGGATGTTTGTCCACCTAAAAAAAACACATTTAAGTTCAGTCCCTAATGGTGGTGGTGGCACCTCACAGGAGATATTTGGGTGATGATAGATTAATATTCTCCCTAGGTGGGGGTATGTGAGTACTCTATTAGTTTTCACAAGGGTGGATTATCAAAAAGAGCTTGGCAACTCCCCACCCGCTCTCTGGCTTCCTCTCTCCACATATAATCTTTGCACACACTGGCTTCTCTTCACCATGAATGGAAGCAGCTGAGGCCCTCATTGGGAGCAGATGTTGATACCTGCTTTTTGTACAACCTACAAAACTGGGAGCCAAACAAACATCCTTTCTTTTAAATTGCTCAACCTCAGGTATTCCTTTATGGCAACACAAAAAAGAGCAAGACACTTGAATTGCCATTCAAAAGCATGGTCTATCTCCTTATATATTCAAATCATCCTCCATGTCAGTTTTAGACTTTGCAATTACACTTTCCCAGCCTGTTTTCTGCCTGCTAACTTTGTCGTCGTTGTTCTTTATTCTACCTAAGAACTTTTTGCCTTAGTGTTTTATTTTTGAAATTTGAAATTTTCCCACATCAAGTTCACAAAAGTAATTTCTAATTTTATCGTTTCAATGTGCACATTTAGCTTTTTAATCTACTTAGAGTCTATCCTTGAATATGATGTAAGGTTGGGAATCTCATTTTATTTTTCTCCAAATATGGAGCTGATTTTCTCAATGCTATCTATCAAACAGTTTATTCTTCTTCTGTTTATGTAATCATCATTAATTACCTACTTTACATATGTCTATTTCTGAGGTCAACATTTTGCTCCATTTGTTCCTGTGCTGTCACCTCACTGCTTTTATTTCTTGGTAGAGAAAGACTAAACAAGTTATTAATAGAAACTCTATATGTTGACATACATTTTGTGAAAAGTTTATTAAGAGTCTAGACATTTTTCTGGAAAAAAAACCCCACATGAACCTTGTGTTTTTTTGGTGGAGGGGATTGCTTAACACCAGATCAATTTCTTTGTTACATAACTGGGCATCCTATTTCTACATAAGTATTTTTTTCTTGCACTTAGTGTTTTGCATTTATCTAGAAAATTTTCCATTTTGCCTACATTTTCAAATGTGTTGGCTTAGAAATGAATATAATCTTCTTTTGAAAAATATCAGTTGTGATATAGTTATGCTTCCTTTTTGTACATTTTCTTTGTTTGAACATTTATTCTCTCTTTATTCTTGATCATTATTGTCACAGGCTTATCATAACTGCCTTTTCAAAGAGCCATAGTTTTGTTTTGTTAATCTTCTCCATGGTTTTTTGTTCTCCAGTTCATTGATTTATCTCCTCCTCTACAAGTTTTGCTTCCTTATTGCTTCATTGGGTTTTCCTTTTGCTCTTTAACCTCTTTAGTTAAATGCATACTCTATTTGCTTTTAACCATCTTGAATTCTTCTTAATGCTAATATACCTATATTTTTTCTTCTAAATATTGCTTCATTGTATTCCACATGCTTTGTCATTTTATTATGCATCAGCTCTGAGTATTTAAAAATTTATTGTGATTTTTTTAACTTAATTATTTAGAAATACATTATTTTGTTTCAAATGTGGGATTTTTAAAAACCTAATCATATTTAAATATAATCAGAAAACATCTTTTGTAATATTTATCCTGTGGACAATATTAAAGTGATATATATGGTCTGTTTTCTTATATGTTCCCTGTGTGCCTCCAACAAGACATATTCTGTTTGGTATAGAGAACTTCAATGTCAGTCTGTTCTCACATAGGCCCTTAGTACTTTCTGGAAGTTTTTTAGAATTTTCTCTTTATCTCCATGAGTCCATTAAAGCTAATTTCATTCTTGAATTCTGAAAAAGGTATTTTCATTATTTTTGAAAGTGTTCTCCTCTTTATTTTCATTATTCATTTACTCTTAGATTTCTATACATGTCTGTTTTTATACACCACATCACTTGGCTTTTCTTGGGCATATTCTATTTCCCTTTTTTAATTTCAGTGGCTTTATGGGTATAAGTGGCTTTTGGTTACTGGATAAACTGTTACGTGGATAATGGTGGTGACTAGGCTCTAGTGTACCTGTCACTCAAATAATTTACATTGCACCCAATCAATAGTTTTTTAGCCCTCGCTCTTCTCCTTCTTCCCCCCAATTTGAATCTTCCGAGTCCATTATACCACTCTGTATGCGTTTTTGTATGCATAACTTAGCTCACACTTACATGTGAGAACATGTGGTATTTGACTTTCTCTTCCTGAGTTACTTCACTTAGGATAATGGCCTCCCATTCCCTCCAAGTTCCTCAAAAGATGTTATTTCATTATTTTTATGGCTGAGTAATATTGCATTATTTCATTATTTTAATGTTTGAGTAGTATTCCATGGTGTGTATGTGTGTGTGTGTGTGTGTGTGTGTGTGTGTGTGTAGAGAGAGAGAGAGAGAGAGAGAGAGAGAGAGAGACACACATTTTCTTTATCTACTTGCCATTTAATGGGCAGTTAGGTTGTTTTAATAAATTTGTTAATTATGAATTGCGGTGTGATAAACATATGAGTGCAGATGTCGTTTCCTTTGGGTAAATACCCAGTAGTGGGATCATTGGATCAAATGGTAGGTCTACTTTTATTTCCTTGAGAAATCCTCATGCTGTTTTCCATGGAAAATAATAGTATTATTTTCTGGGTGAATTTCTCATTCTAATTTTTCAACTCTGAATTAGCTTTTCACATGTATCCTAACTACTATTTATCCCTCAACAACGTATATGCTTTCAACAGCTATACTTTTACAACTATGATTTCCTCTTGAGTTTTTTCCTTATAATTTCTTATTCTCATTTTATGCTTCAACATCGTGCCTTCTGTCCTCATATCCATAAGGCTTTTCTCATGCTTATTTTGAAAACTTAGTCAATGTGTTCCAACAGTTTTGCTACAGGAGGAGTATGTTTAGTTTGTTGTATTTCTTTTCAGCTGTTATATTCCTCAGGCATTTAATTACACTAGTGTCAAACTCACATTTCTTGTGGCTGCTGGTTATTCTGTCTGGTAACATATTGAGGAAGGAATGAAGGACAAACTCAGTCTGCTGCCATTATTTCAGCAGAGTGATATATAGCACTCACTTTACACTTTTAAAAGTGTCTTGATTCAGGCAAGGAATTACATAGTCATCCTCATTCAAAGCCAGGGATTAAACTGTGTCTATCTCAATAAGTCTAACATAAGATAAAGTGATGAGCCCCAGGAGCAAGAGTCTCAGAAACCATGAAACACTGTGTCCAAGCAACTAACTCCTTGGGATTGTTGAAAAAAATGTAGACAAGTTAAAGTTAAAAGAGATTAATCATTTAAGAGTGATTTGTGAACTGGGAAGTTTTCAGAACAAGTTTTAAGGACAGCATCTAGCAACATGGTCAGGTAGCATTCATGAACAGAAAACAGAAGTGGGGTACAGAGACAGTTTAACTGGTTACAGCTCAATATTTTGCCTTATTGGAATCAGTTGGCCATTTGCAACAGACTGAAGCTCAGCTGCTGTAATGGGCTGAGACTCAGCTATCTGTTATAGGATTATACTCCTAAATTAGGCTTTCAGTTAGTTGAGACACTAAGCTAGCTTGCAGTTCATAGCATAAGGACTCAAGTATGGGACATAGGCCAAGTTTAGTTTAATTTGATGAATATATTAATTTTTATCTCCTGAGAAAAGTAGCACTGGTGAAGATAGTCTCCCTAAGTTGTAACCTGGGTTTTGCCAATGGAAGGGATTGAGGAGTAAAGACCCTAGGCTTGCCCTTCAGGTCTTCCCTATTTTCATCAGCTAGCCTGATATTCTCTAATTTTACCCTAACTATACCTGAGTAGTTGATGCTGGTTTCTACTGAGGAGGGAAGCAAGGGAGAAGCAGTAATGATGATAAACCTCTTCTCATTTTCTCTTCCATTATGGTTATTGCTGAAAACTTTGGGAAGTGAGAGAGAGACATAAGTATAAGGATGGGGACGTGCATCCAGGTAATAGTTTTAAAAATTCAAAGAAAGGAAAGAAAATGCTGGAACAATGAGAGATTCAATGCCAAGGTCTAGTTCCTGGTCACCACTTGATAAGGTAGAACACGTGGTAGGGAAGATCATCTGCCCCTTAATTATGTTTACAAAACTTTCTGCATTGTTGATAAAGGGCATGCTCAGAATGATTTTTTTCTTGTATTTTTTTAAATAAACTTTATTTTAGACCAAATCTAAGTTTATTTTAAAAAACTAAAGAGAAAGTGCAGATGGTTTCCTTATACTCCTTCTCTCCCATACAGTGTCTCCTGTTATTAATGTCTTGCATTCTTGTGGTATATTTGTTACAGCTGATGAACCCATATGGAAACCTTATTGTTAACTAATATTTATAGTTGACATTGGGGTACACTCTTTGTGTTCCATGAGCCTTGCCAAATGTATGTTGGCATGTATCCACCATTACAACCTTATCCAGAATAATTTCCCAGTCCTAAAAATTCGCTGTATTCTACCTGTTCTCCCATCCACCCACTCACCACTGTCCTGAAAAGCGCGAATCTATTTTTCCTGGCTCTATAGGACGAGGTTTACCTTTCTCAGAATGCAACACATTTGGAATCATATAGTAAATATAGTGTAGCCTTTTCAGATTGGCGTTTTTCACTTAGCAACATGCATTAAAGGTTTCTCCATGTATTTTTATGACTTGATAGTTCATTTCTTTTTGTAGATGTATAATATTCCATTGTGTGAATATACCACAGTTTATTGATCCACACCCCTACTGAAGGACATCTTAGTCACTTCTGATATTTAGCAATGATGAATATGACTGCTATAAACATCTGTGTGTAGGTGTTTGTGTCGACATAACTTTTCCACTAAATGGTGTCAATACTTAAAAGTGCAATTGCTGTGTTGTATGGCAGGACTATGTCTGGCTTTGTAAGAAACTGTCAAATTGCCTTCTAAAGTGGCTGTGCCATTTTGCATCCCCACCAGCAATAAATGAGTATTCCCATCACTCCACATCATTGTCAGTGTTTGGTGTTGTCAGTGTTTGGGATTTTAGCCATTCTAATAATAGATGTGTTGTGGCATCTCTTTGTTGTTTTAATTTACAATTGTCTTGTGGCATATGATGTTAAGCATCTTCCCATGTGTACACTTGCCATCCATATATCTTCTCGGTGAAGTGTCTGTTCAGAACTCTTGTCCATCTTTAATTAGGCTGCTGCATCTTCTGATTGTTCAGTTTTAAGGCTTCTTTGTACATTTTTGATAAGTCTTTGATCAGGTATGTCTTTTGAAAGCAATTTCTCCCAGTCTGTATCTTGTCTTCTCATTCTCTTCACAATGTCTTTCATAAAGCATGAAGTTTAAATTTTAATGAAGTCCAGTGCATCAGTTTTTTCTTTCATAGATCATAACTTTGTTGTTTTATCTAAAAGGTCATTGCCAAATCTAAGATCATCTAGTTTTCTCCTATGTTATTTTCTAGAAGGTTTTTCATTTAGTTTCTATGAAAAATGTGGGGTGAATATCCAGATTCATTTCTTGCATGTGGATGTTCGGTTGTTTCAGCACCATTCTTGTTTCAGAGACCATTCTTTTCCATTAGATTGCCTTCGCTCCTTTGTTAAAGATCACTTGACTGTTTCTGTGTGGACCTATTTCTGGAATCTCTATTCTATGCCTTTGATCAATTTTTCTGTTCTTTTGCCAGTAGCACACTGTCTTGATTACTGTAACTTTATGGTAAGATATGGCATCCATTACTGTCAATGTTCTGACTTTTTCTTCTTAATGCTTGTCTTAAATATACTAAGCCTTTTGACTTCTCATTTGAACATTTAAATGGTTAAATAATGATTCCCACTGAATCAGTTTGTCAATATCCAGAAAATAACTTGGGATTTCATAGAATTTATCAGTTGAATGAACTGACATCTTAACAATAGTGAGACTCCCTATTCATGAACAAGAAGTATCTTTTCATTTATTTAGATCTCATTTGATTTATTTTATTAGTTTTGAAGTTTGTCTCACATAGATCTCATATTTATTTAGATTTATAACCAAGCTAATATAAGAGGTGTTGCACCTTTAATTTCAAATCCTAATGATTAATTCCTTGTATACAGGAAAGCAATTGACTGCTATACATTAACCTTGTCCCCAGAAATCTTATATAATTTCTTATTTGTTACTGATGTGTTTTTGTTTTCTGGCTCTTCTTTGGGATTTCCTAAACAGACAATCATGTCGTCTGTGAACAAAAATCGTTTTATTTCCTCCTTTCTAATCTGCATACTTTAATTTTCTTCTTATTGCATTAGCTAACACTTCAAGTATGATGCTGAAAAATAATCACGAGAGAAAATATCTTTGCTTTGTTCCTGATATTAACAGGAAAACTTCTGCTTTCTCAACATTATGTATGACATTAACTGTAGTGTTTTTGTAGATGTAGAGTTAGAAAGTTCCCCTCTATTCCTAGTCTCCTGAAGTTATTATTATTATTATTGTTACATTTATTACCATGATGAGTCTTAGATTCTGTCATGTCCTTTTTCTGCATCTATTGATACTTTATAATTTTTCTTCTTTAGGTTGTTGATGTGATGGATTTCATTAATTGATTCTCAATGTTAAACCAGGCTGTCTTCCTGGAGTAAATCTAAATTTGTTGTAATGTAAATGTTTTTAGACACTGTTGGATTAGACTTACTAATATTTTGTTGAGAATTTATATCATGGGAGATATTGGTCTGTGGTTGTCTTTTCCTATAATGTCTTTGTCGAGTTTTGGTATTAGTATAGTGCTAGTCTCATAAAATGAATTAAGAGGGGTTTCCTGTGCTTCAATTTTCTGGAACATATTTTAGAGAGTTGATAACATTTCTTCCTGAAATGTTTAGTAGAATTCACCAGTAAACTTATGTAGGCCTAGTGCCTGTTTTGGAAGGTCAAATGTTATTGATTCAATTACTTTAATAGATACACATCTATTCAGGTTATCAATGTTTACTTCTGTGAGTCTGAGTAGTTTGTGTCTTCTTCACCTGCACCTGGACAACTTATGTACCCAATCCTCACTTGTACTCTTCATCTTGAACATAAAATAAAATATATAAAAAATAATTGTTAGCTGGGCTCGGTGGCTCAGCCTATAATCCCGTGCCTTTGGGAGGTTGAGGTAGGTGGATTGCCTGAGCCCGCGGGTTCAAGACCCGCCTGGGCAGCAAGACCTCATCTCTACAATAAATCAAAAAATCAGCCGGGCGTGGTAGCGCACGCCTGTAATTCGGCTACTTGGAAGGCTGAGGCGGAAGGATCGCCGAAGCCCAGTAGGTCGAGGCTGCGGTGGCCGGGAGCGGCCACTGCACTCCAGTCTGGGCGACAGAGTGAGACTCCAACTCAAAAATAATAATAATTATTATTATTATTATTTAATTTCATGTGTTATCAAATTTGTGGGCATTGTTTATAATATTTCTTTATAATTCTTTTTATGCCCATGTGATTAGTCATGAGTATTCCTCTAATTTATGATGTTAATAATTTGTAATATCTCCCTTTTGTTCCTGGTTAGTCAGGCTGGAGGTTTAACAATTTTATTAATCTTTTCAAAAAACATATTTTGGCTTTATTAATTTTTCTCTATTGCTTGCTTGCTCTCAATGTAGATGATTTCTGATCTAATTTTTGTTATTTTTGTTCTGCTTTTAAAAAAGATTTGCATTGCTCTTCTTTCCCTAGTTTCCTAATATGGCTTTTTGTTCCCTGAAATTTCCATCAGAAAAGAGCATGATTCTTTCCAAATGATCTCACTTTATTCTTTGTGTAGGTTTTTTTTTGTTATTGTTGACAGATATAAGTGTGCTCTAACTGCCTTTTCAGCATGTTCTAAACAGAATATCAATGATAGATTGTTGGGTTTTTTTGCCATCTTAGTGGGTAAACTATTTTGGAGTGGTTATGACAATACAGAGTATACATGACAGCCTATCAGCACAGTATGTAAACTTTTTCTGTTTTGGATCTAGATGGAAAGAAGAGAAAGAGGTGAAAATATGCTTACTTATGATTGTGGTGTAAACTTTAAGGACTAGTAGCCAAAACCCTTAGGACATTATCACAATGCCTATGTGTGAGAAAGATAGAACCCTATTTGGCAGCAAAGAGGTGGTAGCAATGGGCAGGAAGAAGAGAAGTTCTCAGCAGAAATGAATGGACCTAATGGGCCCTGTATCTGTACCTTACCCTTCAGAGCTCTGCCACCACGTGAATCTGGAGCCCCAAACCCACACCCACCATCATATTGGAAAGAGCTACTGCATCTATCCTGCAGTCACTTGACCCTATCTGAGGAGTAGAGAAGATTAGTTAACCCTATCTAAGGGGTAGAAAAGCTCAGGAGTTAAAGACTAGCCTAGGAAACATAGAGAGACCAAATTTCTGCAAAAATAAAAATAATTAGCTGGGCAAGATGGCATGCATATGCAGTTCCAGCTACTTGAGAGACTGCGGTTGGAGGGTTTGCCAGAGGTAGTGAGATGTGATTGTAGTACTGCACCCCAGTCTAGGCAACAAAGTGAGACCTCAACTCAAAAAAAAGAAAAGAAAACACTCAAAGTGCTTTTTGTGTTCTCTCACTCAACAACAACCATCTCTGACCAAACATGTGGAGATTTGTCACCATACACCAAGCAAGCAATCAGTTCTGCATCAGATGCCAGCTGGGTAATCTGCAATTAAAATCCAATATTCTATACTTAGAGATTGTGCCAGATTCCATAGGTTGAGCACTCAGTCTCACGAGATGACCCCTCCCCTGCAGCATCCTCAACAGTTACAAATGTGGGCCTCCAGAACTTCTGACCAACCTGCTTCAAATTGGGGTTCCCATGAGCCTTTCTTCTGGTTCAATTAATTTGTTAGAATAGCTCACAGAAGTCAGGGACACACTTTCTTGCATTTACTGGGTTATTATAAGGTGTATTAAAAAATACAGATGAAAAGATGTCTAGGTGAGGTATGAAGGAAGGGGTACAAAGTTTTCTTTCTCTCCTCAAGTGTGCCACCCATCAGGACACTCCAAATGCTCAACTATCTGGAAGCTTTTTGAACCCTGTCCTCTTGAGATTTTTATGAAAATGCATTGGACACAATTGAAGTATGGACAACTCTGTCAAAATGTGCTTGATCTAAAGGGTATGATCTAATACTAATAGACCAAGTTGATCTAATACTAATAGACCAAGTGGAGAAGCCAGCAAGACCTGCCTGATCAGATTATTTGTGGGTTCTGTGAGCATTCCTTCTTCAGGGTATGGGTCCAGACCCTCTCTGGAATAAGCATCTTATGACCCACAGTCACTTTAGGGTTCTCCCTTGGGCAGGCGAAAAGAGGACAGAAACTCAGAGAGAGATACTTTTTCCTAAGCCTTGTTGCTGTGGCTGAAAGTCCCCCCAGTGTTATAACAAAAGACTGCAACAAAGATAATAGGATAAAAATCTTATATGTATATTTTCACACATAGTTACCTAAAACCGGTAACTTCAAAATAAATTTTGCCATATTGGGGTTAATTTCAGTATTAGGAAAATGCTCTTGGAGGAGTTCTGGTAACATGGCGACAGCATAGGTGGATTTGCAAGATTCTCTGAACGTGAGTTCCCCAAAAGACTCTTACTTTTCTTCCCCACCCTCCTGCTCCACCACCAGCTGCACTGGTCCGAGGCCCAGGGACCTTCGGTCCCATGCAGGGCTGGATACTGCAGCCCCAGCTGCTGCTGCTCTACTATATGACTTCTGCCACACGGAAGTCCCGGGTCTCAGCTCCCTCCCTGGCTACATCATCTCACCCAGCACCCAGCACCAAGCCACCGGTCACTGAGGGAGGCTCTGAGCGCCCACCCCTCAGAGATATCAGTCCCATTTCTGGCTGAAGTACCCTGTGAGGGGCCCAGAGACACTCTTGCCGCCCACCCCCTGCCCTTTGGAGCTTTGGGGCTCTGGAGCTCTGGGCCCACCCTGGCTGAGGCACACAGCACACGATCCCTTGCTTGTGTAAGGGAACAGTATATCTTAAGGAGGTGCTGATTGGAGGCTCTCAGCTCCAGAGGAGGGAACTCCTGACCACCTCCTCCACCCCAGCCTGCAGGTGGCACCCCAGATCCAGTGCCCAGCTGTGCAGCTGATCCCCAGAGCCTCCCACCACCACAGTCCATCATAGTGGATTGGCCAGGGACCCAGACAAGTGGAGAGAAAAGATCCATGAAAGTGAAGCTGCCACCTTGGACATTCTCCAGGCAGAGATTCACATTGCCCCACCTACCTATCAGCAGCCTCCACCTCAGTTCCTAAGGTAACGTCGCTAAACAGGAGACAAAGCCCCTCCCTGCCTGAATCAGACAAAGGCAACTAAGCATCGCAGACCTCCCAGGCAGCAGGCTAAAAAAAAACAAATCCAAGCTGTGAGTAAATCTAGCTGCCTGCATCAAAAACAAAGGGGAGAGGCTGGAGATCAGAGCTGAAGAGACTGTAGACACTCAGGAAAGATTCCAGAGCTAGTCTGATCTCTTATTTTGACTTTTGATTTTATCATTTTGACTATTTGTTCTGCTCACTTTGGTTTGCTTTCTGACTTACACTATCTGTTTCATGATTTTATTGGTCTGTCTTTGCATAGCCACCAGTATTCTTTAGGGAATTTTGCTCATGTGTTTTTTTCACTTCTCTCTGGCTTTGTGTCTCTTTTTCACCTGTTAGTTGTTATGTATGTCTGTTTGCCCTCTCACACCCCTCTCTTTCTAACTTCCTATTGACACCCTCCTTCCTCCATTATTTTCCTCTTTTGTATCTCCTTTTGATCCAGGGACCAAACCTACATACTGCTGCACAGACAGATTGCAAGGCAATGGGAAATAGGTTCCAGTGTGCTCATACACCTGTTGGTGGATGCTGGAATCAGTATATAGATTCTGAATCAGAGCTTCCTCCTCAATTAAACCTCAAAACTGCAAAAAGTACAGCACACAGCCCACACTCCAACCTCAAAAGTGAACAAAGCAAGAGGACCCTCATAGGAAGAACAGGAGATTGCACAAGTGAAACAAAAGCAACCCCACCTTCCCTGAAAAACAGAATTAAAGAAGGGGAAAGAAAGGGGGAGAGGGAGAAAATCGACACAATGAAGAAAAACCAAAAGAAGAATATGGGTCTCTCCCAGACTCCTGGGAGGGCAGACACTGAGAAAACTGACTTCAGAATGCAAACAATGAAGAGCCCCCAGAATGACTGGTCCCAAACTACAAACCTAGATATCAAGACATTAATGGAGAGATTAAAAAGAATTGAGGAGAGAGAAAAAGAAACTAGGAAGGAGCTGATATCTGAGATAACAGTAATAAAGAATACTGTGAATGAAATAAATAACAAGCTGATAAACATGGAAAGCAGAATCACCCAAGCAGAAGAAAGAATCTCAGAGCTTGAGGACCAAAATATAGAACCAACTCAAATGCTTAAAAACACAGAAAACAAGCTCAAAAAGACAGAACAAAACCTACAAGAGATGAGCGATTACTTCAAGAGAGAGAACTTAAGAGTAATTGGCCTTCCTGAGGCAGAAAGAGAGACAGAGACCACACCAGAACAAACTTTCCATGAGATCATTCAAGAAAACTTCCCTTATCTAATCAGTGATGCAAAAATTCAAACACAAGAGATTCAGAGAACCCCTGCAGGCAACAAATGAGAAGACCAACTCCTAGACACATAATTAATTCGCCTAAACAAAGTAGGCATAAAAGGAAAAATCCTAAAGGCAGCAAGAGAAAAAGGCCAGATCACCTACCATGGAAGACCAATCAGAATAGCAGCAGATTTATCTACAGAAACTCTGCATGCTAGGAGAGCTTGGAGCCCTATCTTCAAAGTCCTAAAAGATAAACAATTTCAACCAAGAATAACCTAATCAGCCAAGTTAACCTTCATCAATGAGGAAGAATTAAAATCTTTCTCAGATATCCAATCCCTAAGAACTTACACTGCCACCAAACCAAACACTTAAGAAAGCACTAAACACAGAAGAAAAGGAAAAAAGAACAACATTCTTCACAAGAGTACAGGAAAAAAAATAAAATACACATGAACCAACCCCAAAATGAAAAGAAAGACAAAAAACCAAGTGGAAGAACAACAACTCTATAAGAACTCTGTGATAGGGATGAACTCTCACATTTCAATAATTAGCCTGAATGTGAATGGACTAAATGTACCACTGAAAAGACATAGATTGGCAAAATGTATAAAATATCACCAGACAACAATATACTGCCTTCAAGAGACCCATCTTACTAGAAAGGACATGCACAGACTCAAAGTAAGAGGATGGGAAACAAATTTTCAGGTGAATGGAACACAAAAGAAAGGAGGAGTTGCAATCCGAATTTCAGACAAAATACCATTTAAGCTATCAAAAATTTAAAAAGATACAGAGGGCCACTACATAATGATAAAAGGTTCACTCCATCAACAAGAAATATCTATCCTAAACATATATGCACCCAACATAGGTGCACCAACTTTTATAAAGCAACTTCTAGGAAAACTAAAGGAAGATATTGACTCTAACACCATCATAACTGGAAACTTTAATTCCTCAATCACAACCCTAGACAGATCATCAGGACAAAAAAACACCAATGAGATCCAGAACCTCAATGGGACTCTAACCAAATGGACTTAATTGATACCTACAGAACACTCCATCCAAAGACCACAGAATACACATTCTACTCATCACCGTATAGAACGTATTCTAAGATTGACCACATACTTGGCCATAAATCAAGCATAAGCAAATTTAAAAGGACTGAAGTTTTACCATGCACCTTCTTAGACCACAGTGGAATAAAAAGAAACATTAACACCAACAAGGTACCCCTAAAACCCACAAAGATATGGACACTAAACAGCATGATGCTAAACAACTCCTGGGTCAATAATGAAATAAAAAGGGATCAAAAGATACCTGGAAACAAATGAAAATAAAGAAACATCTTACCAAAATCTCTGGGATGCCATGAAAGCTGTAGTCAGAGGGGAATTTATATCCCTACAAACGCACATGAATAAAATGGAAGGATCACAAATCAACAGCCTAACAAGCCACCTAAGGAAGCTGGAAAAGCAAGACCATAAAAACCCAAATTTCAGCAGAAAATTCCAGATCACCAAAATAAAAGCCCAAATCCACGACATAGAAGACGAAAGATAAAACAAAAAATCAATGAAACAAAAAGCTGGTTCTTCAAAAGGATAAACAAGATTGATGGTCCCCTAGCTAGACTGACCAAGAAAAAGAGAGAAAAAACCCAAATAAGCACAATCAGAAACAAAAAAGATGAAGTCACATCTGACCCTGAAGAAATACAAAAGATCATTAGAGACTACTATCTACACTTGTATGGAAACAAAATTGAAAACCTTAAGGAAATGGAGGACTTTCTGTCATCACACAACCTGCCAGTGTTGAAACAAGAAGAAACTGAGACAATAAATAGACCGATAACAATCAAGGAAATTGGCTATGTAATAAGAAACTGCCTACCAAAAACAAAAACAAAAACCTTGGGCCAGATGGCTTTCCAGCAGAATTCTACAAGACATTTAAGGAGGAGCTGATTCCAATCCTACTGAAGGTATTCCAGGTGATTGAGTAAGATGGAACTCTCCCCCAAATCATTTTATGAAGCTAACATCACATTGATACCCAAGCCATGTAAAGACCCAACAAAGAAAGAGAACTACAGGTCAATATCTTTGATGAACATAGATGCTAAAATTCTCAACAAGATCCTAGCAAATCAGATTCAACAACACCTCTCAAAAATCATCCATCATGACCAAGTAGGCTTCATCCTTGGGATGCAAGACTGGTTCAACATTTGTAAAACCATAAATGTAATTAAACACATCAACAGATGTCAAAACAAAACCACATGATTATATCATTAGATGCAGAAAAAGCTTTTGATAAAATTCAGTACCCCTTCTTGACAAAAACCCTCGAACATCTAGGCATATGGGAAAATACCTCAAAATAGTAAAAGCCATCTATGAGAAACCCACAGCCAACATACTCCTAAATGGACAAAAATTGGAACCATTTCCCCTGAAACCTGGAAAAAGACAAGGATGCCCACTCTCACCCCTCCTGTTCAATATAGTATTGGAAGTTCTGGCTAGAGCAATCAGAGAAGAGAAGGCAATCAGGGGTATCCAAATAGGAAAAGAGGAAGTCAAGTTATCTCTCTTTGCAGATGACATATTGTGTATCTTGAAACCCAAGAGAATCTGTCAAAAACCTCCTTATACTGATAAAGGCCTTTGGCAAAGTCTCAGGATATAAAATAAATGTGCAAAAGACAATCGCATTTCTTTACACCAGTAATAAACAAACAGAAACCCAAATAAAAAGCACAATTCCATTCACAATAGCCACAAAAAAAATGCAATACCTTGGCATCTTCCTAACCAGAGACATGAAAGACCTTTACAATGAAAACTATAAAACACTGCTCAAAGAAATCAAAGATGATACAAACAAGTGGAAAAATATCCCATGCTCATGGATTGGAAGAATCAACATCATGAAGACGTCCATCTTACCTAAGGCAATCTACAGATTCAATGCAAAACCCATCAAATTGCCAGCAATATTCTTCTCAGACCTAGAAAAAAACAACACAGGAATTCATATGGAAACACAAACGTCCAAGAATAGCCAGAACAATCCTCAGCAAAAAAAACAAAGCAGGTGGTATCACATTACCAGACGTCAAACTTTACTATAAAGCTACAATCATCAAAACAGCTTGGTATTGGTATAGGAACAGGCATGTAGATGGAATAGAATTGAGATTCCAGAAGCAAAACCCCAATTTCTCAACCAACTCATCTTCGACAAAGCCCCCACCACCTACCACTGGGGAGAGGAGAACCTATTCAGTAAATGGTGCTGGGAAAACTGGGGCTGACCACATGCAGAAGATTGAAACAGGACCCCATCTATCCCCATACACAAAAATTAACTCCAAATGGATCAGAGACCTAATGTAAAACCTCAAACCATAAGAATCTTAGAAAATGAAGGTCATATCCTCATGGAAATTGGAACTGGCATCCAATTCCTGAACAAAACCCGAAACCCACAGGCCATAAGAGATAAGATAGACAAGTGGGACGTCATTATACTGACAAGCTTCTGCATAGCCAAAGAAACTATCAAGAGAGCAGAGACAGCCTACAGGCTGGGAAAAAACATTTGCCAACTCCAGGTCCAACAAAGGCTTAACATCTTGGATCTTCGAGGAACTTAAATGTGCTGAAGAGAAAAAAACAAACAGCCCTATTATAAAATAGGCAAATGATATGAACAGACACTTCACAGGGGAGGACAGCCGAGCAGCCAATGGACACATGAAGAAGTTTTCAGCTTCACTAATCATCAAGGAGATGCAAGTCAAAGCCACACTGAGATACCACCTAACTCCAGTCAGAATGGCAATTATCAATAACTCAAAAAATAACAGTTGCTGGACAGGGTGTGGCAAAAAGGGAACACTTCTACACTATTGGTGGGAGTGTAAACTAGTGCAACCTCTGTGGAAAGCAGTGTGGCAATTCCTAAAATCTCTAAATATCCACCTCCCATATGACCCCTCAATTCCCCTACTGAAGAACTCAAATCACTCTATAAAAAGATACCTGCGCACGTATGTTTATCGCAACACTATTCACAATAGCAAGAACCTGGAAGCAACCATGCTGTCTTTCAAAAGAGGACTGGATTTTAAAAAATGTGGTACATATGCATGATGGAATACTACACAGCCATAAAAAAGAACAAAATCATGAATTTCGCAGCAACCTGGATGGAACTAGAGTCTATAATACTGAGTGACCTCTCACAGAAACAAAGATCTGAGTATCACATGTTTTCACTCATATAGTGTACCTTGATCATCCAATGTATTACCATAAGAAAATAATTGACAGTGGTGGGAAACTTTGGGTGGGGAGGGAGGGGAAGGGAGATGGGATTAATGGTAGTAAACATCTGTCTGGGGATAGGAAGACACCTCTTATCAACAAGGGTGCCTGAACGAACCGTATTTGTATACCTAACCCTTAACTGTACCCTACAATATCATAACAAAAATATTGTTTATAAAAAAAATAATTAATGAGACTAGTTTGCATTCCCACCATCAGTGTAGAAGCATTCCTTTTTCTCCACATCCTCGCCAGCATCTGTTGTTTGTTTTATTAATGATGGCCATTCTTACAGGGGTTGGGTGGTATCTCAATGTGGTTTTGATTTGCATTTTTCTGATGATGAGTGAGGCTGGGCACTTTTTCATGTATCTGTTGGCTGCCCATATATCTTCTTTTGAGTAGTGCCTATTCATGTCTTTTGCCCCCTTTTCAAAGGGGCTATTTGTTTTTGACCTTCCATATGACCCCAGCAATTCCTCTATCAGGAATATACCCAGAGGAACTCAAATCATTCTACAAAAAAGAAACCTGCACATGTATGTTTGTTGCAGCTCTATTCACAATAACAAAAACATGGAACCAACCGTGTTGCCCATCGAAGCTGGACTGGATTAAAAAAAATGCAATACATGTACACAATGGAATATTATGCAGCCACAAAGAAGGACAAATGTATGGACTTCGCAGCAACTTGGATGGATTTGGAGTCGATCATACTCAGTGATTTATCACAGAAACAAAGAACAGAGTTCCGTATATTCTCGCTCATAAACGGACATTGAACAATTATAATGCTATAAGAAAGTGATAGGCAGTAGTGGGAAACTGTTGGGGGGGTGGGATTGGCAGTTGAGGGAAACTGCTAGGGGAGGGAGGGGCATGCCTCATCAACAAGGGTACCTACATGATCAATGTTTATATACCTAAACCTGAAATGTACCCCACATCTTTATAATAAATTTTTTTAAAAAAGAAAAAGGAAAATGCTCTTAAATCTTGATTCATTTTTTACAGGCCTAAAAATTGCATTTTTATAATCGAAGGCATTATTTTTAGGGATAAATAAAATCCGTGTTTCCAAATAACTAATTTACATGTGAATTTTCTTAGAGATCAACTGATTTATTAATTGTAACGATATTGTTGGTAATTTGAGTAAAAGAATGAGTCCATGAATTGACATAGTATCTGGTTACATACAATTTATTCCTTTAACTCTAACACAAATTAAATGACTTCACTAACCTAGGTTGGAGTTATCAGTGAAAGGTTTTATATATGCGTACATTTATACATTTGACCAACAATCACATTATAGATATTAAATACAGAGCTTCATAGACACTGTTTCTAAAGTACTGAAAGTTGCAGCTACTGCATGTGACATCCTTTCCTTTTGTGGGCTAATTGGGTAGAAAAGGAATAGGTTCTATGAAGCAAATGTCATGCTCCTATCTGGTAGTCACAACTTCTAGAAAATGGTCAGATTGCCTGTGTATGAGACTCTATTACACTAGACTGTATTAGTTTCTAGAACTGCTTTAACTAATTGTTACAAACTGAGTGACTTGGACGTCAAACATTTATTATCTCATGGTCCTAGAACCTAGGAGTTTGAAGTCAAGGTTTTTGGTAGATTTGGCCTTTTATGAGTCGTAAGGAAGAATCTACCCCATGAAACTTTGCAAGCCAATGCAGGTTGCTGATAATCTTTGACATTTCTTAGAGCGTAGACACATCTCCCAGATTTCTGCCTTTCTCTTCCAATTGCATTCTTCCTGTGTGTGTGTGGTGTGTGTGTGTGTGTGTGTGTGTGTGTGTGTGTGTGTGTGTGTGTGTGTGTCTGTGCCCAAGCTTCCTTTTTTTATAAGGGTGCCAGTAGATTATATCTATACCAGTATCACCTCATCTTCACTCCATATTTCTGCAATGACTCTATTTCAAAATAAGATCGCATCATGGGTTACAGGCATTAGAACTTCATTACTTAAATAAGGGGAGTGAATGCTATGCAATCTATAACAAGGAAAAAATGAGCAATGCTACTATAACTTTTACAGTCTCTTAGCCCTCAGCCAACAGCAGTGATAGAAGAAAGCCCTGATGATAACATCAGCAAAATGTGAGTTTAAAATGTATCAAGAAAGAAGTAAAAGTGAAATGGAATCAAGGGAGCCCTGAGCAGAAAAAATTAAGCTCATAGCCCTGAATGTGTCCCTCATCCCCAAGAGTTCTGCTACCGTGTGAGGCTAGTGTTCCAAACCTAAACCCACCATTCTATTGAATGGAGACCCTGACTCAAAGCTGCAGTTGCTTGATCCTCTATGATGGGCAAAAAGCCAACTATGATGGAGAAAGTAAGAGGGTAAAGGGGGGATTTTAGAGCCAGAAATTTAGATGGGGTGAGAGCAATATATACCTACAAATGAAAGTGAATTTAAAATAAATGTCACCACGAAAGTCTGCACTATACTGGGTCTAGGCTATGAAAGAGCTTGATTTCAATCTGGAAGCATTACTATTTCCACAGTCTCAAGGTATTCATATTTCCAGCATTGAAAGTCTCGTATCTACTAAAAACAATGCAGCAGGTTCAAAGAGTGATATATACATGAATATTTAAAGATCAACAATCTTATATCTAGTGTAGCTATAGCTATTTTACCAAAAAGTATAGGTTAAAATTGTGTGTTTCATCTAAAATATTTTATAATCCCTTAGCCTGCTGCCAACTGCAGTGAAAGGAAAAAGCTCCAAGGAAGCCAGTAGTAATATGTGAGTTTAAAACAAATGAGGATCAGTGTATACACACACAAAAATGTATACATATATACACATACATACTTCTATCAGCACACACACACAGAAACATACACAATGAAAGACAGAGAGAGAGGGTGATAATTGTAAAAAGGATTCTCTGGCATAACATTTGGTAATATAGAGTGTTTTAGACACTGTGGTTAAGTCTTCTCACCACAGGTTCTATAGATAACTTTCTATCTTTTTCAGATCAGATTGTATAGAAAATGAACAGATCACAAAAGGGCTGCTTCTTTCTGTTTGTCACAAGAAGCATAGGAGCCTTGAGTAGAAAAGAACAGAGCTAATATTCCTGGAATTGCTCCTTACTCTCCAGAACTGTGCCACCTTGTGGGGTTGACATCATGCTAGATGGAAACTTTGCTTCAGATCTTAACTTGTGGACAAGAAAGACAAGTAAAGAAAAGTAATCAGATGACAGAGGAATCAGGAAATTAGGAATTTATATGAACTTGAAGGGATAGAGACTTGCAAACTAAAACTGAATTTGAAATGAATGCCAACACAAAGACTGCTATACACTGAGATTAATATATAGTTACTTAATCTGTACGCATTACTATTTCCACAGGCTAAGCTATTCATTACCAGCATATAAAACATAATTTCTAATAGGGATGTCATAACAGGCCAAATTAGTCATATACATACACATGAATATTTAAAGACTAATCAGGTAATAACCTGGGGAGTTAATTGAAGCTATTAAACGCCAAAACTGTGGAATTACACACTGTTTCTCACTATGATCAATTTTAATGTTAGCTCTAGATTAGAATGAACTGAAAACAACTACAGATAGAGCCACCAATGAAATTGAGCCATGAAAAATTAAATATAGATATATGTGCACAAACACATATTAACACGTGTTCACACACAAAGAAAACACATAAACCAAGGACACAGAAAGATTGAGATTTGTGAGATTTACTCTCAGGAGAATCCGTAGCAATACAAGAGTATCTTTTATGCTGTATCTATCTAAATCTTCTCATTGTAGCAGGTGTGGGTCACGCTCCACCTTTTTCTAGGTTGCATCAAATAAAAGAGAAACAGATCATAGAGAGATGCTTCAACCTGTTAGTGTATTTCTCACTCTAAGTTAGTAGCATGCAAAGGCTGAAGCAATTCAGATCTCCTGTGTATGATATTCTACTAAAGTGGAGAAAGGAAGGAGAGATTCCTGGTTGGTGCCGCAAGGCAGTATCTGTGGGCAGCTAGCAGAGGAACCCTTAGCAGAAAGAAAGGAGATGATAGGCCTATACTTATATGTGCAGCCTCCTCCAGAGCTGTGCCACCATGTGAAGACAGTACCCAAGCCTCATTCTAGCATCACAATGCATGGGGCACCTGCCTCAGGCTTGCAGTGTCTTCATCCTGTGTGACAGGAAAGATGACATCTCTGATGGTGAACATAAGGCATAGAAGGAGAGACTTGAGAATGAGGACACTAGATGGGGTAAAGGGGATTTGTACCTAGAAACCGCAGGTGAATTTGAAATAAATTCAACCACAGAATCTATTCACATTGCAGTTAGCTTCAATAGTAAAATTTTTGAACTTACAGCTTGGGTCATTAAACTTCTTCAAGGTCTAAGATTTTATTCCAAATATGAAAACGTACATTTCTATGAAGAAGGACATTTACATTTTCAAATTACTGATTGCATGTGAATTAAGGATCAACCACTTCATAACTTATAAAAAAATTTAAGCTAATTTGAACCAAAATCTTATTCTGGGGAGTCACATGATGGCTCATTATGTTCCTTTTTAATTCCTTAGCACCAACCCACGTAGCCCAATAAAAGTATGCTGGGGTGAAGACATGAAAATAGCATAAGATATAAATGAATGAAAACAGATACATACATATGTAGACATTCATACATGCATGAAAACACACACACACACACACACACACACACACACACACACACACACACACATGCTGCAGAGAGACTTAGATCCAGGATATGCAATCTCAGGAGCCACAATCCGAGTTCAGAGTTCTCTTAATGGTGCTTCTCAAGTTCACTCTTGGTGAGTGTTTGCATGGAATATGATCTATATTTCGAATCAAAGTGCAAAATGAAGAGCAAGTCATAGAAAAGAAGTCTTTTATAACTAGAGTTTGTCATCCTAGGCTACTGTGGGGAAGACTGTGTTAGTGTGGGCCCAGAAAAGTAGAATTATCTTTAAACAAGGGGTGATAGCAGAGACAAGAGCAGAGATGTCCTCGGCAGAAAAACATGGAGCCAAGAGCTGCTAGAATTGTCATTCACCCTCCAGAGCCTGGCCACCATAAGAGATGGCCACTCCAAACCCACATCCACTGTCACACTGGAAGAAGATGTTGTTTCTAGTCTGCAGGTACTTGATCCTATCTGAGGGGCAGGGAAGTCTACCTTATAGGTGAAGATGAGAAAGTGAGGTGGGGACACGAGAATCAGGAATTTAGAAGGGGTGAAAGCAATCTATACTCACAACTGAAGGTGAATTTGAAAGAAATGCAACCACAAAAAGTTGTCCTACCTTGGGTCTAAGGTAATAAAGATTGTTCCTTCAGTCTGGAAGAATTACTATTTCCATGGGTTCAAGATATTTATGTTTGACATAGAAAGCCTCATATCTATTAAAAATGACACATCTGGTTTACAGAATGTCATATAAATGAATATTATAGGATGACTATATTTGCTCAGGCATGGTGGCTCACACCTATGATCCTAGCTGTTTTGGGAGAAGAGGTAGAGGAACTCCTGAGGACAGAAGTTCAATACCAGCTTGGGCAACATGGTGAGACCTCATTAAAAAAAAAGTCAACAATTTTAAGTCTAGAGTAACTGTAGCGATTGGACCAAAGTATACGTTAAAATTACTTGTTTTATCTGAATAAAATACTTCTATAATGTCTTAGACCAACATCAGCATCCCTAAATGGAGAAAGCACTGATGAAGCCAGCAGTAAAATGTTAGTCAAAAACAAATTAAGATGTATGTATATATACACATAAATGTAATGTATATATGCTTCAAAACACATTCAAATATATCTCTATCCATAAACATGCACCCATATGTGTACACAAAGAAATGCAAAACAAAAAAAAGAGAAAGAGAAGTTGATGTTTGTAAAATTGACTGAGGGATATCTGTGGCAATACAGAGCATCTTAAATAGACTCCTTCCCCTATGACTTGTTCTTCTTGTACTTCTATTCAAAATACAAATCACGTTGTGCACTGAAGCTCACCATGAGAGAACGTTAGAATACAGAGTGTCATAAAATCTGCAGAGAACCTTTTAATCTTTTTCAGATCTCAGTGGATAAAAGGAAAAGATAACGAAAGGAACCTTCTTCCTGTTTTTCACTCTTAGTTAGTAGCAGCCAATCCCTAATCCTTAGAAAACTGAGGTTTTCCATTCATCAGACTTTACTGGAGTGGGTCAAAGTGAGAGAAAACCCCATATGGAGCAAGGAGGAAGTAACAGGTGTCAAGGAGGAGTGACGCACTCAATAAAAGGAATGGGGTTACAGCATCTTGACGTGTCCCTCATTCTCTGGAGGTCTGCTACTATGTGATTCTGGTGGCCCAAACACAATCTCAAGCCCAAACCCACAATCATTTAGTACAGAGTTCCTGATTCAGGCATGTAGGGTACAAGACCATACCTTTTGGACAGAAAGGAGAGCCATGATGAGAAAAAGAAAGGAGGTGTTGAGGGGACTTGAGAATGAGGAATTTAGATGATGTAAGTGAAATGTTCCCTTTCAAACTGCAGTTAAATTAGGAAGAAATGCCACCAGGAAAGGCTGCTATACCTTAGTGTTAATACTGTAGTTACTTTCCTTTTATTGTATTACTCTTTTCATGGGCCTACAATATCTATTACTGCCCTACAAAGCCTCGTTTTTACTTTAAAATTGTGCCAAATTCAAATTAGCTATATACAGATGACATATGTATTGGTATTATTAGCACCTTCTAGAGCTCTGTTACCATATGTGACCAATGCCCTGCCCCAAATTCATCATCCCATTTGATTGAGCCTCTGCCACAGGTCTGAAGTTTTTTTATGCTATCTGTGAGAACACAAGACATCGATGATTTTGAAAATAGTGCATTAATGGAAGGGCTTGAAAGTCAGAAAATGAGATGAAGGTAAAGGGATTTTTACCAAGAAACAGCAGCTGAATTTAAAGAAAAGTAAAGCTACAAATGCTTACCATGTGCTGAAGTTCAATTATAAAGAACTGAATATGAGATGTGAGTGATTAGAACTAGAAAGTGATGTCTAGGAAGTCAGACTGGTATCTGTCTCTAGGTATATTTAATGATTGTATATTTAATGTATATAATTAAATTGTATATAATTGTACATAATTAAATCTAGGTATATTTAATGATTGTAGCAGTGCCCCATCTGAATTTAGTCCATACCCTGACATGAAGCTACCAGTAAAATATGAGACAGAAGTTGGTAACAAAGACATATGGCTATATAAACATAGAGAGGTTATAAATGCACATTCAGTATACACAAAGACATACACATACATGCATAGATGCACAGACCCACATATACAACAGAAAGCTATGAAGATTGTGATTTAAGACATTCATAGTTAGGAGCATCTGTGGTAAAACAGAGTGTCCTTAACACCATCTCTGAGCGTTCTCACTGTAGGACATTAGCTACTTTTGTTGTTTTTGATCAGTTTGCATAAAAGAGAAACATGCCAGAAGAGGAATAATTCCTCCTCCTATTTTGTGTTTGACACCTTGAGGAACCATCAGCCAATATCCAAAAGAAGTATTCAGAATGCGTGTTTAAGCGTCCTTACTAGAGTGGTCAAAGAAAGAGAGAATCCTATTCGGAGCAAAGAAGAAGTAGAAGTGGACAATAAGCAAAGGAGCCCCAAGCGAAAAAGAATGGTCCGATTTTCCCTGGAAGTGTTCCTCACCTCCAGAGCTCTGTCACCATGTGAGGCTGACACCTGAACCCCCACACCCCTCATCACATCGGATGGAACATGTGCCTCAGACCCTAATTCTTGAGCTGGAAAGACAAGTATGAGGGGTGAAAAGCAATCAGGTTCTTCAGGAAAATGACTGACAGTAGTGGGAAACTGTGGGGGGCGGAGATGGGATTAACGGTAGTAAATATCTGTCTGGGGACGGGGAAACACCTCTTATCAACAAGGGTGCCTGAATGAAACGTATTTGTATACCTAACCCTTAACTGTACCCCACAATATCATAATAAAAAATATTGATTATAAAAAAAGACTAAAGCGAGAAAAAAAAAGAAAAGCAATCAGGTGATGGAGGTCATTGAGTATCAGGAATTTAGATGCATTACTAATTTCACATGCTAAGATATTCATTACTAGCATATAAAACATCCTTCTAATAAGAATGTCACACCAGGTCTAATTAGTCATATACATACACATGAGTATTTAAAGATAAATCAGGTAATAACTTTTAGAGTAACTGTAGTCGTTTGATGTAAAAAGTTTAGAATTACACATTGTGTTTGCCTATTACCATTTTTAATCTGTGAGCCCCAGATCTGAGTAAACTGAAATTATTAACCACTTAGCGATCTATCAATGAAATTTGAGCTATGAAAGATTAGATTTATATGTATGTGTACACATGCATATATACACTTCTGGCAACACATACGCATGTGCAAACAGAGCCCATCAAACAAGAACAGAGAGAGACTGAGACCTGTGAGATATATCCTCAAGAACATTCATGATAATACAGAATATCTCTGACACTGTGTCTTAATCTTCTCACTACATTATGTGTCGGTCAGATTCCACCATTTTTAGGTTGTGTTGGACAAAAGAGAAACATACAGTGTGCTACGATTTATGGTAGTGTAGTCATCACCCTCAGTAGTAGTATTCAAAAGCTGAAGAAACTCAGATTTTCTGTGTTTGAGATTCTACCAGAGTGGACAAGGAAGGTGAGAATCTTGTTGAAGCCACAATAAAGTACCAGTGGGCAGGGAGCAGAGGATCCCCCAGCAGAAAGGAAGAGGTAATAGACCCTGTATCGGTTACTCACCCTCCAGAGTTCTGCCACCATGTGAAGGTGGTGTCCCAAATGCAAACCTAGCACCACAATGCATGGAGCCCCTACTTCAGGCCTGCAGTGTCTTGACTCTGTGCAAGGGCAGAGATGGCATCGCTGATGGTGAGCATAAGGCATAGATGGAGAGACCTGAGACTGAGGAAATTAGATGAGGTAAAGGAGATTTGTAGCTGCAAGTTGCAGATGAATTTGAAATAAGTTTAACCACAAAATCTGTTCACTTTGTATTCAGTTTCAACAGTAAAAATCTGAACTTACAAGTTGAGTCATGAAACTTTTTCACAAGTCTAAGAATCATCAGAAACATAAAAGACACATTTCTATAAAAAGGACATTTGCATTTCCAAATGATTGTACAAGAATTAAGGGTCAACCATTTTATGACTTGTATAACAATATATGATCATTTGAGCCAAAGAGTTAAGACTAGAAGTCCCATGATGTCTGACGATCTACCTTTCTATTCTTTAGCACTGTCCCATGTGACCCTAAAAGAGTGAGCTGGAGTGAAGTCACAAAAATAACATAAGACATAATGAATATATATATTATATACACATACTAGGTGAATATAACCCAGAATTATTTATTGGAGAGAAGACCCCCCTGTAGTACAGGATTCCCCCACTAGGTAAGTGTCCTCTCACGTCAGTATATCAGCTAGCATTGTTGTGAGAGGTTATGTTTGGCTTCAGTGAAATTTTTTTTGAGATTCTTTCTAAGCGTTTGCCTATTTCAAGATGGGTGATTTACAAGCACACCTGCCTACACCACAGTGAGTTTACAGCCATTTTGACCTAAAATGGATGACCCACATGCCTGGCTTTGCTAGTCACCCAATCTCACTCTGGGCAACTTTTTTTTGTTGTTTGTTTCCCTGAATTACAAAGTCCTCAAAAGGGAACGTTTGGCTGATGTGGAAGAGGTGAAACAAAAAAATGGCAGAAACAAAAAAATTCATCAAATTTGACAAGTTCAAAAACTTTGGAGCAGTGGAAATAGTGTCTGGATGGGTGTAGTGCATAAAAAGGAGATTATTTTGAAAATGATTGAAGTTTAAACATGTAAGAATAAACAACAATTTTAAATAAATAAACTTTGGGTTTGGGGGTCCCCCTCATACATATTTAGACATCCACACATTCATGGACACACACACACAACCCTCAGAGAGGTTTAGATTCAGGATATGCAGTCTCAGGAGGCACAATCTCAATACAGGCTTTTCTTGAGAGTGTTTCTAAAGTTCTCTCATGGTGAGCTTCTGTAGAGAAGACGATTTGCTTTATTGAATAGAGGTACATAGGAAAAGAAATCAAGGAGAGTCTTCTACAATAGTGTTTGTCACCCTAAGTTACTGTGGAGGAGACTGTACTAGTGTGGGACAAGGACAGAGATCTATTGAAAGCAAGGGATAAACTGTGACGTGGATAATGGTGGTGACTAGGCTTTAGTGTGCCTGTCACTCAAATAATTTACATTGTATCCAATCAAGAGTTTTTTATCCCTCACGCTTCTCCTTCTTTCCCCCAATTTGAATCTTCCGAGTCCATTATACCACTCTGTATGCGTTTTTGTACGCAGAGCTGACTGATGCCCCACACCTACACCTACCACCGCACTGGGAGATGCTCCTCCTTGTCGTCTGCAGTTATTTGACTCTGAGGGGCAACAGGGGAACCATGAAGGGTGAAAGTCGAGAGGTGATAGAGGGACTTGGCAGTCAGGAATTAAGATGGGGTGAAGTGATCTATACCTACAACTGAAGTTGAATTTGAAAGGCTCTCTTACATCAGACCTAAGAAAATTAAGAGCTATTCTGCAGTCTGGATGCATTACTGTTTCCATAGGTTGGAGATACTCATTTTTTATATAGACAGCCTCATATCTAATAAAAATTACACATTAGGTTCAAAATGGTGACATATACATGAATATTTTATGATTTAAAAAAAAAAAGCTTGGCCAAATGTGGTGGCTCACCTGCAATCCCACCACTTTTGGAGGCCAGGTAGAAGGTCAGTGAGGACAGGAAAGGAACACCAGCCCAGGGAACATAGTGAAACCCCATCTCTAATGGGTAAATATAAATGAAAACTTAAAAAGAAAAGATCAATAAAATTTTTCTAGAACAATTGTAACTATTTGACCAAAAAAATAAGTTAAAATGATGTGTCGTGTCTAACTAAAATTCTTCTATAATTCTTTAGGCCAAAGCCAATTGCCCTGGCTGGAGAAGACTCTGACAGAGTCATCAGTAAAATGTGAGTTAAAAACAAACAAATCAAGATTTATGTACACACACACACACACACACACACACACACACACACACACACACACAAATGTATATGTGCTTATATACACATACAGACACATATTTTTGTGAACACATACACACACATGCACAAACTCACACAATGAGAGAGAGAAGTTGATATTTGTACAATTGACTCTCAAGCATATGCTTATCAACACAGAGTCTCTTTGACACTGTGGTTAAATCTTCTCCCCATAGGATTGAGATATAATGTTCAATGTAATTCCATTCAAACTGCATAAAAAGAAACAGGATATGAAAGGCTGTTTCTTCCTGTTGTATGTTTGCCACTCTTAGTTAGTAGCAGCCAATCTCTATCCCTTGGGCACTTTTCAGGCTTTTTGTTTTTTAGACTCCACTAGAAAGGGCCAAATGGGGACTGAGCCCTATCTGGAGCAAGGAGGAGGTAATAGGTGACAGGGAGAAGTGAAGTACTCAGCAGGAGGAACAGAGATCAAAGAACTTTTAAGTGCCCTTCTCTCATTAGAGCTCGACTACCATGTGTGGTAGCTCTGTTGCCATGTGATGCTGGTTGCCCAAACTCAAACCCAGTCCCAAATCCATCATAATTTGGAAGGTATTCCTGATTCAGCTGTGCAGGATACTTTACCTTATCTTCTGAGCAGGAAAGGCAGCCACGATGAGTGAAATAACAATGTTATGGAGGGACTTAAGAATCAGAAAACCAGATGGGGTGAGAGGAACGTTTTCTCACCAAAGGCAGTTCAAAGGAAAGAAATGCCACCATAAAAGACTGTTGTATCTTGGGATTAGAATTGTGGTAACTTCACTCTCAATGTATTACTATTTTCATAGACCTTCAAAAGCCATTAATGCCATATACAGCCTTGTCTTGAATTTTAAAAGGGGATAGTAAATTCAAATATGCGTGCTATAGGACATTTGTAGTTATTTGACCCTAAAAGCACATTTAGGATTGCATATGTATTGGTATGATTAATAACCTCCAGAGTTCTGCCACCATGTGAGACTGACACCCAGACCTCAATCCATCTTGGCTTTGAGTGGTGCCCCAGCCTCTGGTCTGCAGTTTCTTGACTCTGTCTGAGAACAAAGAAGACTTCCATGACTGTGAAAACAGGTATTAACGGAAGGAGTTGAGAATCAGGAAATGAGATAAATTTAAAGGGGTTCATACTAGAAACTGGTTGAATTTGAAGAAAGTTAAACCACAAAATGCTTAAACTCTGCTTAGGTTTTATTGTAAAAACATACACACAAAATCCCCCAAAACAAATATGAGTTGTGAGAACCAAAAAGGAAAGTCTAAGAAGCCACACCGGTGTCTGACTTTAGGTTTATTTACAGTCCTTAGCAATGTCCCGTCTGAATTCAATCAGTACTCTAGATTGCCCCACCAGGGAAATGTGAGAGAAAATTAAGCCAGTGAAGATATATGGTTATATCAACATAAAAAGTTAGAAGTAAATATACACTCTTTGTGTATACATAGATGCCCACATGCAAACATTGACACAAGCACCCCAAATACAACAGAGGATAATTAAGATTGAGATTTGGTAAGTTTACAATCAGGAGCAGTTGTGGCAATACAAAGTGTCATTGATAATGTTTATATGTGATCTCACTGTAGGATGTGTAGCTACCTTTCTGTCTTTCTGGATCAATTTCTACAAAAGAGGAACGTAAGAGGAATGATTCCTTCCCTTAGTGTGTGTATTTGACACTCTGAGTAGCCACCAGCCCAAATCCAAAAGAAATGTCCATAATATATGTGTAGAAGCCCTTACAAGATTGCAATTCTATTGGAGCAGAGGAAGTAGCAGTGGACAGTGACTAGAGGAGCCCTGAGCAGAAAGAAAGGGAGCAAATTTCCCTGGAAGTTTTCTTCACCCTCTAGAGCTCTGCCATCTTGTGAAGATGCCACTGCAAACCCCCCACACCCTTCATCGCATTGGATGGAATCCCTTTTTTAGATCCTAACTCCTGATCAGAAGAGACAAGTATGATGAATGAAAAGTAATAAGGTGATGAAGGTCATTGAGAATCAAGAATTTAGATGGGATTAAATGAATAGGGACTTCCAAACTAAAGTTGACTTTAAACTTTTGCCATCACAAAAAGCTGCTTCACATTGAGATTAAATGTAGTTAGTTACTCTGGATGCATTTTACTATTTACAGGGAAAACGGTATTCATTCCTGGCATATAGAACTTCATTTCTAATAAAACTGGCATACCAGGTTAAACTAATTCTATATAATTCATATATTCATATTATATATATGTTACATATAAATGAATAATTAAAGCTTAACCAGGTCATAACTCATAGAGTAATTGTAGCTATTTGATGCAAAAACTTAGAAAGACACGTTAATGTCTTACTATGAGTTTTCATATATTAGCCCCAGATCTGAATGAACTGACAAGATTAACCTTTGATAGGGCCACCAATGAAATTTGAGTTGTGAAAGATTAAATTTAGATATAATATGCGAGTGCACGCAAATGCACACGCACACACACACACACACACACACTTCTACTAACACCCTTTCACTTACTAAAGGCCTTATAAAACCATGACAGAGAGATTGATACTTGTGAAGTTTACCCCCAGGAGCGTGCTTTGCAGCACAGAGTATCCTTGACACTTTTTCTAAATCTTCCCAACGTAGAACCTACAGATCACTTTCTACCTTTTTTAGGTTGTGTTGGATCAAAGAGAAACAGGCCATAGAGGGATGCCTCGCCATGTTAGAAGCACACAAAGGGTGAGGAAACTCCGTTTTCATGTATGACTCTCTACAAGAGTCAGCCAACAGAAGAGAGAATCTTATTTGGAGCAACTGGTAGGTAGCAGTGAACATGGAGCAGAGAGCCCTCAGCAGGAAAAAAGAACCAAAGGGGACCCTATATCTGTCTCTCACCCTCGAGAGTTCTGCCACCATATGAGACTGGTGCCCCAAACCCTAACCTAGTATCACAGTTCAGGGAAGCCTGTCTCAGGCCTGTAGCATCTTGACCCTGTATGACAGTACATATGACACCTTTGATGGTAAAAATAAGGCACTGATGGAGGCATTTGACAATGAGGACATTAGTTGGGCTAAAGGGGACTTGACCCTACAAACTGCAGGTGAATATGAAATAAATTCAACTTCAAAATGTGTTCACATTATAGTCAGATCCATTAGCAAAAATCAGAATTTTCACTTGAGTTATGAAATTTTTGCATAGGTCAAAGAGTCATTACAAATATGAAAGAGATACATGTCTTTGCAGAAGGATATTCACTTTTCCACCTAGCAATTGCATGTGAAATAAGGATCAACCACTTCATGACTTGTAAAACAATCTATATAAGACATATATGTATGTATGCAGACATTCATACATGCATTCACACATGCATGCATTTAGACCAAAGAGTTAAGTCTGGAGAGTCACATGGTGTCTGACTATGCACCTTTCTGTTCTTCAGCACTGTCCCACATGGTTCTAAAGAGGTGGCCTGGAGCGAAGTTGCAGAAATAAAGTAAGACAAATGAACACACAAAAATGTATCTATTTAGATATTGATATATACATGTACACACACAGTCTTCAGAGAGACTTAGAACTGGGATGTGCAGTCTTGAGATCCACATCTCAATACAGACATCCCTTGATGGTGTTTCTAAAGTTCTTCCATGGTGAGCTTCTTATGTAACTTATTTGTGTTTTGGATAGAAGTACACCAAAGAAGAAGAAGTCATAGAGGAGGGAGCTTTCTTCAACTAGTGTTTGTCATCTTAGGTTACTGTACTGGTAGGACACTATACTAGTTGGGCCAAGGAAAGAGAGAATTCTACTTAAAGCAAGGGAGAGGTGGTAGTGGATAATTAGCAGAGGAGTCCTAACCTGGGAAGAATGAGGCTAACAGACCCAAGAACTGTCAGTATCCAGAGTTTTGACTTTTTGTGAGAATGGTGGCCCAAGCCCAATCAACCATCATATTGGGAGGGACTCCTCATTCTAGTCTGCAGCTGCCTGACCTTATCTATCTGAGGGACAAAAAGGCAACCAATATGGATGAAGGTCAAGAGATGATAGATGAACTTGGCAACCAGGAACTTAGATAGGGTGAGTGCGAGCTATGCCTATGACTGAAGTGGAATCTGAAATAAATGCTAACATAAAAGGCTGTCTTCCATTGGGTCTTAGGTAATGAAGAGCTTTTCTTCTGTCTGGATGTATTTAGTGTTTTCACAGGCTTAAGAGACTCATTTTTTTGACATAGAAAGCCTCATATCTAATAAAAATTCCACATCAGGATCAAACAGTGACATATACAGTCATATTTAATGATTAAAAAAATGACCAGTTATAGTGGCTCATACCTGTAATCCCAGCAACTTTATAGACCAAGGTGAGTAGATCACTGTAGGCAAGGAGTTGAAGACAGTGTCGGCAACATAGAGAGACCCCATCTTAATGTTAAAAAAAAGAAGGAATAGATAAGACCAAAAACTTCTGTCTAGAGTAACTGAAACAATTGTGTGTTAATTAAGTCAACTACTGTGTGATTTGTATAACAATTTACGGTAATTTGAACAAAAGAGTTGAGTTTGGGAATTCACACAGTGTCTGACTATGTACCTTTTTATTCTTCAGCATTATCCCACATTGCCCTAAACGTCTATGCCAGGGTGAAGTCATGAAAATAACATAAGATATAAATGAGCAAAAACATATATGTACTTACGTGGACATTCATATGTGCATGCACACACACATGCAACCTGAAGAGAGATTTAGAATTGGAAGGTGCAATCTCAGGAGACACAATCTTAATACAGATTTCTCTTGATATTGTTTCTGAAGTTCTCTCATGGTGAGTGTCTGTATATATTATGATTTGGTTTCTAAATGGAAGTACAAAAAGGAAGCAGAAGTCATAGAGGAGAGGATGGTGTTTGTCACCCTATGCTACTGTGGAGGAGACCACTAGTATGGGCCAAGCAAACTGATAATTCTATTTAAAGAAAGGGACAGGTAGCAGTGGACAATGAACAGAGGAACCCTCACAGAGATGAATGGAGCTCATAGGCCCTAGAACTGTCACTCACCATCCAAAGTTTTGTATCTATGTGAGACCAGTGCCCTACACCCACACCCACCACCATATTGGAAGGAGTTCCTCCTTTTAGTCTGCAGTTACTTGACCCTATCTGAGATGCAGGAAGGCAAATACAATGGGTGAAAGACAGGAGGTAACAGAGGGACTTGAGAGCTGGGAGTTTAGTTGGGGTGAGAGCAATCTATACCTACAACAGAAGTTGAATTTGAAACACATGCCACCACAAAGGTTGTCTTACATTGAACCTAAGATAATTAAGAGTTTTTCTTCAGTCTGGACATATTCCTGTTTTCACAGGCTTTAGGATGCTCACTTTTGACATAGAAAGTCTCATATCTAACAAAGATTACACATCAGGTTCAAACAGTGATATAAATATGAATATATCAGCTTGGCTGGTTGTAGTGACTTGTGCCTATAATCTCTGCACTTTTGGAGACCAAGGTTGGAGGATTGCTTGAGGCCAGGAGCTGAAGATCAGTTTAAGCAGTGTAGTGAGAAGTTCAACTTAAGTAAATAAAAATAAATAAAAATAAAAAGTAAAAATGAACACACTTTTCTCTAGAGTAACTGCTGTAGTTATTTGATTTAAAAAAGTAAGTTAAAAGTGTATGTTGTGTCTGACTAAAATTCTCCTATAATTCCTTAGACTGCAGGCAATAGCCCTGGACAAAGAAATCTCTGATGAAGCCAGCAGTAAAAGGTGAGTTAAAAAGAAATCAAGATTGATTGATGTAGACACACACACACACACACACACACACACACACACACGTAAATGTATATGTGTTTATATACACATACATACATATACTTTTGTGAAAACACACACATGCACATATACACATAATGAAAGAGAAAGAGAAATTGATATTTGTGCAATTGACTCTCAGGCATATGCTTGTCAACACAGAGTCTCTTTGACACTGTAGTTAAATCTTCTCCCCATGGGATTGAGATATAATGTTCAATATTGTTCCAATCAAACTGGACAAAAGAGAAATAGGTCATGAAAGGGCTGGTTCTTCCTGTTGTATGTTTGCCACTCTTGGTTAGCAACAGCCAATTTCAATCCCTTGGGCAACTTTCAGGTTTTTTGTTTCTTAAACTTTCCTAGAGAGGGCCAAATGGGGACAGAACCCTATCTGGAACAAGGAGGAGGTAATAGATGACAGGAAGAAGTGAAACTCTCGGCAAGAGGAAGAGAGCTCACAGAGCTCTGATGTATCCTTCCTTCATTAGAGATCTGCTACCATGTGAGGTAGCTCTAATGCCATGTGAGGCTGGTGGCCAAACTCAAACCCAATCCCAAACCAATCATAATTTGGAAGGTGTTCCTGATTCAGCTGTGCAGGATACTTTACCTTATCTTCTGGGCAGGAAAGACAGCCATGACGGGTGAAAGTAGGGATGTTATGGGGGGACTTAAGAATCAGGAAACCAGATGAGGTGAGAGGAATGTTTCCTCACAAACTGCAGTTCAATGGAAAGAAATGCCACCATAAAAGACTGTCATAACTTGGGATTAGAATTATGGTAACTTCACTTTCGATGTGTTACTATTTTCATAGATCTGCAAAAACCATCACTGCTATATACAACCCTGTTTTGAATTTTAAAAGAAATCACAAATTCAAATTAGTGATAGACATATGAATATCTAAGTATCAACACTTTTGTTATAGAATATTTTTAGGTATTTGACCCCAAACGCGCATTTAGGATTGCGTATGTATTGGCATTATTAGTTACCTCCAGAGCTCTGCGAGACTGGTGGCCAATTCTCAATTCATACTGGCTTTGGATGGTGCCTTGGCCTCTGGTTTGCATTTTCTTGACCCTTTCTGAGAACAGAGAAGAAATCTATGATGGTAGAAATAAGGCATTAATGGAAGGAATTGAGAATCAGAACATGAGCCTAAATTGATTTGTACCTATAAACTGCAGTTGAGTTTACAGTATATTAAACCACCAAATGCTTACACTTTGCTGAGCTTCAATTTGCAAAGAAGTGAATGTAAGTTGTGAGTCATTAGAACCAGGAAGTGAAGTCTAGAAAGTCACACCGGAGTCTGTTCCAATTCTTTAGCACTGCCCCATCTGAATTCAATCAGTACCCTGTGTTGGTGCTACCAGTGAAATGTGAGATAGAAATAAACCAATGAAGATGTATGGCTATATCAATATAAACAGACAGTTGTAAACATACACTCTTTATATATACATAGATGCACACATGCATGCATTGACACACACATCCCCGAACACAACAGAGAATAATGAAGATTGAGATTTGGGAAGTTCATAGTCAGGAGCATCGTGGCAATACAGTGTCTTTCACACTGTTTAAATATGATCAAGCTATAGGATGTGTAGCTTCTTTTCTGTCTTTCTGGATCAACTGAGACAAAAGAGGATCATGTCATAAAAGGAATGGTTCAAAAGAAATGTTTAAAATGCCCTTGTAAATAAACTGAATTGTATAAAGAGAGAGGAATGTCCTATTTGGAACAAGGAGACAGTAGTAGCAGACATGAGCAGAAGGGCCTTGAGCAGATAAGAATGGAGCTGATAACTGAAAGTGTTCCTCACCATCCAGAGCTCTGTGACTATGTGAGGACTGACATCCTAAACACACATCCATCACCATAATATAAGAAACCCATGCCTCAGACCCTAACTATTGGGAAGGATAGATGAGTATGAGGGATGAAAAGTTAAGAGGTGATGGGGGTCATTGAGAATCAGGAATCATGATGGGATTAAAAGGATGAGGACTTGCAAACTAAAGTTGAATTAGAAATAATTGCCATCACAAAGAGATGCTACATGTTGAAATTAAGCTATAGGTACTTAATCTGGATGCATTACTATTTTCCCAGGCTAACATATTCATTACCGGCAGAGAAAACCTTATTTCTACTACAAATGGCATACCAGATCAAATTAGTGATATGCATACACATAAATATTTAAAGATTAACCAGGCCATAACTTGTAGAATTGTATCTAATTGACACCAGAAGTCTACAATGACATATTGTGTCCACAACTATGACTATTTTTGTTAGTCCCAGTTCTCAATGGATTGACAAGAGCAACCACAAATAGAGCCACCAATGAAACGAGTTATGAAAGATCAAATTCAGATATAAATGCATGCACACAAAAATACGTATATTTCTATCAGCATGTATGCACACACAATAAACAAAACAATAAAAGAGAGTTTGAGACTTGTGAGATTTACTCTCAGGAACATCTGTGGCAATACAGAATGTCTTTGACACTGTATTCAAATCTTCTCACTGTAGTGTCTGGGTCACTTTCCACCTTTTAGAAGTTGTGTTGGATAACAAAGAAACAGGTCATAGAGGGACCTTTTCCCCTGTTAGTGTATTCGTCATCCTTAGTAGCACCCAATCCTGAGGAAACTTAGATTTCCTGTGTACAACACTCCAGTAGAATGGGGCTAAGGGAGGAGAGAATCATACTTGAAGCAACAAGGAGGTAACAGTGGACTGGCAGCATTAGAGGCTTAGCTGAAGAGAATAATATTAACATTCCCCTTGTCTCTCCCTCTGCTGCCACTTGAAAATATTGCCTTAAATGCAAACTCACCATCACATTGGATGGGGCTCCTATCTCAGTTTTGCAGTTACCTGGCCCTAACTGAGTGGCAGGAAAGACATCAATGATTGGCCAAGAGTTAGGAGGTGGTGTTGGAACTTGAGAAGGCAGAAAGTTACATCAGAAAGCAAGATGGGTATCTCTAAACTGAAGTCGAATTTGACATAAATTTGCTGCAAATGGTAACTTGGGGTTAACATCAGGAGTAAAGAAATGAATATAGGCTGGGTGCAGTGGCTCATGCCTATAATCCCAGCATTTTGGGAGGCCAAGGTGGAGGATTGCCTGAGCCCATGGGTTTGAGACCAGCCTGACCTCATCTCTACAATAATTCAAAAAATTAACTGGACGTGATGGTGCGCACCTGTAGTCCAGCTATTTGGAAGGCTGAGGTGGAATGATAGCTTGAGCCTAGCAGGTCAAGGCTGTGGTGGCCAGGAGCATGCCACTGCACTCCAGCCTGAGTGACTGAGACTCCAACTCAAAAAAGAAAGAAAGAAAGAAAGAAAGAAAGAAAGAAAGAAAGAAAGAAAGAAAGAAAGAAAGAAAGAAAGAAAGAAAGAAAGAAAGAAAGAAGAATATAAACGACTAATTTAGTTTTATTCACAGGCCTAGATTTTTATTATAAACATAAAAAGTTTCCTTTCTAGGGAAACATTAAATACCATGTTTCAAAACACTGATTAACATATTAATTTTTAGGACAATCTGGTTATAAATTACAGCATGACAATAGTTAATTTGTATTAAAATATAAGTCTAGGAAGACAGTTTTACTCTGTTCATTTTTAATCCTTTAGCTATGACCCAATTGAATTAAAAAGTGTAATCTGTTGCAGAGCCATCAATAATGATTAAGGTATTACTATACAGAGAGAAAGAGGAGGGGGAGATACTGAGATTTAAAAAATTAATTAACAAATGAAGTAATAAGAAACTCCTCTTCTATTTGGATTGATCCTACTGTTTTGTAAGATCCAAGATAGTCTTTAGATCATATAAGGTTTTATTTTCAATAAAAATAATTTACCAGAATCCAAGTAACTAATTGGCATATAAATTTTTAGAGTTCAATCTGTTTATAAATTGTAGAGAAGTTGTACCTAATTTCTGTAAAAAAAAGTATGTCTCTGAGGTCTCTTTGCTCTGCCATGTTCATTTTTAATATTCAGTACTCACTGTAAGAATAAAATGACATCAGTATTGTAGCACTATTTGATACATGATATATCTCACCTTTATTGGTGTCACTAAAGACTAATGATGTCATTTATTTGTGTCAATGCTAAAGGAGACATACACACACACATACACACTATGAAAAACGATATGTAGAGAACATATGTGTGTGTATATTATATGCATACACACATGTTTTATATACACACACACACTCATACTTCATTTTACTGTGTTTCACAATAGTTTATTGTGGATCACAGTGATTGATTGTCTTTCTTGGATATTGCTATTTTACAAATTGAAGGTTTGTAACAGCCCTGCATTGAACAAGTCTCTTAGCTCCATTTTTTTCAACAGCAGGTGCTCACTGAGGTTTCTGTGTCACATTTTGGTAGTTCTCACAATATTTCAACCTTTTTCATTGTTATTATACCTGTTATGTTCATCTGTGATCAGTGATTAGAACTATTGTAATTGTTTTGATTTGCCAAAACCACAGCCACGAAAGACAGCTAACTTAATCAACCAATGTTGTATGTTATGACTACTTCCCCTGACTAGCCATTCTGCTGACTCTTTTCTTTCCTTGGGCCACCCTATTCTATGAGATGCAACAATGCTGAAAGTAGGCAATTTAATAAGTCTACAATGGCCTCTAAGTGTTCAGGTGAAAGAAAGGGTCACACATCTCTCACTTTCAATCAAAAGCTAGAAAAGATTATGGAAAGCAATGCCAAAATTTGATATAAGCAGAAAGCTAGACCTCTTGCAAGGTTGTGCATGTGAAAGAAAAATTCTTGAAGGAGAGTAAAAGTGCTACCCCAGTGAAAATACAGATGATAAGAAAGAAAACAACCTTATGGCCGAGATGGAAAAAGTTTCAGTAGTCTGGATAAAAGATCAAACCAGACACAATGATCCTTTACACCAGAAAGACCCAACTCTCATCAACTCTGTGAAGGCCGAAAGAGAAAAGAAAGTCACAGAAGAAAAGCATGAAGTCTGTAGAGGTTGGTCTGTGAGGTTCATGAGATTTCTGTTTCTGCATTAATTTGCTTTGAATAGTGGCCTCCAGCTGCAACCATCTTGCTGCAAAGGACCTGATTTTGTTTTTTGTAATAGCTGTGGGGTGTAGATGTACCAAATTTTCTTCATCTAATCCATCACTGATGAGACTCTAGGTTGGTTCCATGTCCTTTCTGTTGTGAATAGCGCTGCAATAAACATCTGAGTGCAGGTGTCTTCTTGACAGAACATTTTATGTTTCTTTGGGTATATTCCCAGTAGTGGGATTGCTGAGTTAAATAGCAATTCTCCTTTTTGTTCTTTGAGAATTCTTCAAATTTATTTTTACAGTGGCTGAACTAGCCTACCTTCTTTCCAGCAGTTTATATGTACTCCCTTTTGTTTGCAATAGTGCCAACATCTATCATCTTTTGGCACTAATAGTAGCCATTCTGACTAGTGTGAGATGGTTTTTATTTTATTTTATGGTCTCATCATGGTTTTTATTTGATGATTAGGATGTAGAGCATTTTTTCATTTGTTTGTTGCCTGCTTATATGTCTTTCATTGAGAAGTATCTGTTCATGTCCTTTCCCCAGTTTTTAATAGTGTTATCACATTTCCTTTCCATATAAATTTGAGAATCAAGTTGTCAATGTCCACAAAAAAGTTTTGCTGTGATATTGTTGTTTTTATATTTTCTATTTTTTGAGTGGGAGTCTCACTTTGTCACCCAGGCTGGAGTGCAGTCGTACATTCACAGTCATCCCAGCATGGACATGCCAGGCTCTGGCAAACCTTCTGCCTCAGACTTTCAAGTAGCCAGAACTACAGGCACACACTACCATGCCTGGCTAATTTTTTTATTTATTGTAGAGACGAGATCTGACCAAGTTGCCCGGGCTGGTCTCGAACATGTGGGTTCAGGCAACCCACTCGCCTCAGCCTCCCAAATGCTGGAATTACAGGCTGAGCCACTGAGCCTGGTCTGTGATTTTTTAAAATGAGACAATATTTACTTTATAGTTTGATTTGAGGAGACTTGACATCATAACAGCATTGTCTTCCAAGCTATGAAAATGGGATATCTCTTCTTATATCTTTATTTTCATTATCGCGTTTTTCTTAATTTTCACTGTGTAGGTCTGCTATGATTTGACTTGTCCCCTAAAAGTTCATGTGTTGGGAACTTCATTGTCATTGAAACTGTGTCAAGAGGTGGAGCTTTTAAGAGGAATTAAGTCATGAGGCCAGAGTCCTCATGGATAATGCCATCATTGAGGAAGTGAATTTGTTCTCATAAGAATGGGTTGTTTTAAGAGATGGCTCTGTTTGCTCTTTGGTCTCTTTTGCACATACTCGTTTGCCCTTTTGCTTTTCTGTCATGTTATGACATGGACGAAAGCCCTTACCAGAGGGTAGTGCCATTCCTTTGGACTTCCCATTTAATCTAAGTCTCCAAGACCATGAGCCAAATAAACTTTTCTTTACCTAGTGTGGTGTTCCCTTATAGCAATAGAAAATGGACTAAGAGAAGATCCTGCACATATTTTGTCAAATTCATACCAAAGAATTTCATGAGTTTTGGTGTTAATATACAATGGTGCAGTTGCATAAATTTCTATTTCTCACTGTCCATTGCTAGTATACAAGATGTAATTGAATTTTGAATGTTGACCTTTTATCCTACAACTTTATCAAACTCACTCATTAATTATGTTAGCCTTTTTTTGTAGATTTCTTGGGATTCTCAACGTAGACAAGATGCTGTCTAAAAATAAGAAGAGTTTTACTTTTGTCTTTCCCAATATATATGCCTTTTATTTCAATTTCCTTCCTTACTGAATTAGCTAGAACTTCCAGTAAAATTTTGAGTAGAAATGTGACCTGACATCCTAGATTCCATTCAGTGGAGAAAAGCAGTCAGTCTTTTACCACTAAGATTGATACTAATCATAGGTTTGGGGCTTTTTTTGTTTGTTTGTTTGATTTTGTTTGTTTGTTTAATGTCCTATGTCAGGTTGAGAAATGTCCCTTTTATTCCTAGTTTTCTGATATTTTAAAAATATGAATGGATTTTGAATTTTTTTTCAAAGAAATTTTGCATCTGTTGAGATGATCATATGTTTGATTTACCTTAGTCCATTGAGATGGTGAATTACATTGATATTAGACGTTTGGACCATTCTTGAATTCCTGGGACAACCCCCAGTTGGTCATGAGTTGTTTTTTTTAAAATGTAGGATTTAGTTTGCTAATGTTTTTGAAGGGTCTTTGCATCTATATTAATGAAGCATATCATCTAATCATTTTATTGCCAGGTATTGTCTTTACTGACTTTGGTATAGGTTAAAGCTGATCTCTTAAAATTATCTTGAAAAAAGTCTTTCTGCATTCACTTTCTGAGAAAGTTTGTTTCAAATTTATGGAATCAACCATGTTACCCATCGAAGCTGGATTGGATTAAAAAATGTAATACATATACACAATGGAATATTATGCAGACATAAAGAAGGACAAATAAATGGATTTTTCAGTATTTTGCATGGATTTGGATGGATTTGGAGTCGATCATACTCAGTGATTTATCACAGAAACATAGAATTGAATTCCATATGTTCTCACTCATAAGCTGACCTTGAACAATTACAATGCTGTAAGAAAGCAATTGGCAATAGTGGGAAACTGTCGGGGGGAGGTGGGATTGGCAGTTGAGGGAAACTGCTAGGGGAGGAAGGGGCATACCTCATCAACAAGGGTACCTGCATGATCAATGCTTATATACCTAACCCTGAAATGTACCCCACATCTTTATAATAAAAATTTTTTTTAAAATCCACTCCCACCCCCAAAATTTTTTTTTGGTTAGAATCACCAATGAAATCTCCTGGGCTTGAATATTTTTGTTGTTGTAGAAAAGTTTTCAACTACAAGTGTAATTTCTTTAAAATACATATGTGTATTTGTATTACCTATTTTTTTCTTGAGTGAACATCAGTCATTTTTGCCTTCAAAACAATATCTCCATTTAATCTGAGTTGTCTTATATGAAGCATTTTAAATTTCTGAGGTGATAAAAGGCAATTAAATATATAATAGGGCAGATCTCCACCACTACTTTGATTTTATTACATCAAGACCAGAAAAATATAGCCCGTATAATTTTTATATTTTAGAGTATATTAAAGTTTTTTGTATATAATTCTGGATAAATTAAGTATTTCATAGAAATTCCTTTAGGTTGGAGTCAGATCTAAAGCCTGAGTCTGCCTTCTTCAATCTGAATTGATACTACTCACATACTCCGGGAATATGGCCTTGCGTGTTGTGGAGAGTTTGGAAGAGAAAGCCAGAGACATAGAGTGAGAAGGAAGAACAAAGAATCATTCCAGTGCCTTTAGTGCCACTTCCATGCCCAGAATCTGTACCAGAGAAAACAGTGTCCCCGATATAGATCCCACTCTGTTAAATGTGGTCTTGTTGGTGTCCTGTAGATTCTACTTACTTGATATAAAATAAATCACAGTCACAGTTAACTTCTTTGCTTTGAATTAAACTTTGATCTTAATATTGGAAGGTAGGATGTTTTAACATTTAGTATCTCATATCTTTATCCATCTCTTTATTTTTGAACCGACATTTTTATTTAGCTTTTGTCTTGTTTATAGCATATAGTGCATTTAATCTTTAAATTTATCTGAAAGTATTTGTCAATATGGAATATGAAAGTAATGTGTATTTACTATTTCTGGTAAATTTGGTTTAACTTATCATATTTCTTTTTTATTTATTAAAAACCACTTTCTATTATTTTCTTTTCAAAAGTCTCTATATTTGACTATTACTTGCTTCCTTTTTTCCCTTTCCATTTTTTACTGATATAAAAGTTATAAGACTATCAATATTCATATTTAAGTATTTAGAGGCCAGGTGTAGGAGCTCTTGCCTGTAGTCCCAGACCTTTGGGATGCCAAAGTGGGAGGGCTACTTGAGCCTAGGAGTTTGAGACCCACCTATGCAACAAAAAAGAGCTCATCTTTACAAAAAATAAAAATAAATAGCTGGATATGGTTGTGCACACCAGTAGTTTCAGCTACTCAGGAGGCTGCAGTGATAGGTTTGCCTGAGCCCAAGAAGTCAAGGGTGTGGTAAGCTCTGATCATGCCACTACACTCTAGCCTGGGTAACAGATGAGATCCTAAATAAATAAATAAATATTTAGAGAGCATGAACATACAATTTTTCCTACATTAAAATTCAAAATAAAATTGGAGTTGTACCAGGGAAAGATAAAAACGCAATCTGCTTTTATTTATATCTTATGCCAAATTTTGAATCCAAAATTTTAGAAAAACCTGCAAATTCAAATATATACAATTATGAGGACTTTTGTGTGATTTGCCTTGCATTTGGGATCACTTATTTACATTTCCATCTGCTACACTTTTATGCTACATTAGCAATTATTGTTTAGACTTAGCTATGAATGTTTATTATTTTATTTACTAACTTTTCTTTCTAAGGGATCTTCTTTATTTCTATGTTCTTCATTTTGATGTAATGCTTAGTTGATTTGAGCAACTGCTTTGAGTAACTGTTTTTAGAAAAGCTATGTGCCTGATATGTTTGATTTGCTGCATGTTGGAGTGTCTATCTGTTGCTTCCAAGTATGAATAAGTACTTCTGGATATAGATGTATTAGTCATAGTTCTTTCCCCACAAACTCTGCTGCATTTACTGTTTGAGCTGCATTTATGTTGAGGTGACAAGAGCCATCAAATTTCTTTTTCTTTCTTTTTTTGTCACCCAGGCTGGAGTGCAGTGGCATGCTCATGACCACCACAGCCTTGACCTGCTGGGCTCAGGCAATGATTCTGTCTTAGCCTTTCAAGTAGCTGGAACTACTGGTAGACACCACCATGCTTGGATAATTTTTTTATTTATTGTAGAGATGAGGACTTGCCATATTGCCCAGGCTCATCTCAAACCTCAGCCAATCCTCTTGCCTCTGCCTCCCAAAGTTCTGCATTACCGCATGAGCTACCACACCTGGTCTACATTTAAATAGCATTTAACCTAAAAAAAAAAATCACTTGTATATTTACTTGGGATAGTTTAGTGGGGACAATGAAATGGATTTGAGGGGTTAAAACCACCCCACACCACTCCTTTGTGCCTCTGTGCTCTCTCAGGCCTGGTTCTATATAGTCACTTTGTCAGGCAAGTTCAGATTTCTCATACCTTTTTTTGGTTTGTTTTTTGCTACCTAGAGATCCAGTAGACAGTGTGGTATCAGATGGGGCTTGTAATAAGAGAATGACAACCTCAGGGAAGAATTCATTTCTTTGGCCACTTAGTCCCCCATCCACATTAGCCATATCTCCTTAAACCTGGGCAGAGGTGGTGGGTACAGGTACAGGAGTGAGCAATCAAAGGATGGGGGATTTCCTGTATCTCAGTTTAACCTAACAGCATGCACCCAAGACCCATCTTGGCAGTTTCTTAGTTCTACTCAGTATTTATCCTCTCCATTCTCCATTCTTAGTCACAGGCTATGAGCGCCGTCTTGGGATTCATCCTACTCAAGGTAAAATTTGGGTCTTGTGTTGGACGCTTGATCAGGACAATAAATTGTTCCCCAGTGACAACCTTGTCTCCAGCCATAGGGGAAAATAAGGCATTGCTTGAGGCTCCATCCAACAGGCTCTCCGTCCCTTGATTAACGGATGGATCCCAGTCTTTAGGGTGTTTTTCCTTTGCAGTATATTGTACTAAGATGTCTTCCCTCCACAGTGCATTTGCAACCCCAAATGCAACTCTTACTAATGTTTGTCTGTTCACTGAGTATCTAGTTTCAAGAGATGACAAGAGCATCATTTGCTCCCTATGCTTGTCCCTGAAATCTCTCATTTTATTGCTGTGGAAACTGAGGTCTGGCTAGGTTTGATGACTTGTCCAGGATCCCACAGCTAGTTAATGGAAAAGCTGGCGCTAAAAGTCAGTTTTCGCCTGTTACTCTCTCCTGTCTCCATGCTATGTTGTTTGAACTGATTATAACAAATTTATAAATCCTACCCCATAAAGTTGAAATATGTTATTTGCATGCCAAAAAGTTACTAGACATCCATTTTAGTTGTACATACTCTGTATAAGAAAGCAAAAGTCTAATAAGACAGAAAGATGAAAATGGTATCATTAGTAAAAAGCACATTTATGTAACTTCTGAAGCATTTAACAGATAAACCCCACCATGGCAGCAATCATGTGACTAACCCACCCATCTGCCTGCTGTCCATCTCCTGTTTACTTCTGTTTCTTCCCTGCATGAGAGTAAGATTTCATACTGTGATACAGATTGACATGATTTAATTATCTCCTTTTAAATTAACAATATTTTCATTTGAGTTGCAGTTGTAAAAAATATACTTTCAATAATAATTCATCAGTTTCACAAATAGTATTATTAATTTATGGTAGATGTCTACAGCATGTATAAAAAGTTTCAAGAGGCACTTTAAACTTTAATCATGTAAATATTTATGGAATTAAATTATTTCATGTGCCCATGACTGTGCTAAAAGCAATTATAAATCATGTACTTGTTAAAAATATAACTGGTAAAAATTCTTACTGGTTAAAGTGGTTTTTAAAGGGCTTATGTTAGTCATCCTTTCATATAATGTTTCATTACTAAGTTGTAAGAATTATCCACGTTAATGAGGTTTTATGTATTATAAGGAATTACGAGGAACATATTAATTATAAGACAGTATAAGGAATATAAGTTCTTTATGAAATACTCAAATTTTAAGAAAAGTTTAGAAACAGATTAATGTAATTTTAATTCAATTTTTCTGTTCTATCTTGGGGTGTTAGTCTGGTGTGTCTACTAGACAAGGGCATAACATTTTCTGAAGTAGTTTGGTGGAAATTTTATTCACTAACAACTGTTTCTGCTGTGTGAAAACTGAGTAATTTTGTTGAGATTCTAAGGGAATGAAATTTTTCCTGCCACTGAACAGTTCAATACTAAATAATAACATCTTGATATCCGATCCTTGGCCAATATCTAGTCAATCTATAGGGGTAAAACTCTTTTATCCTTATTATCATTATCTATTTATTGACTTATTGTAGGATATTTGGGCTTTTGATGGTTTTGGCGAATATGATGATTATAGTTGCAGACGTAACTCTCGTTGGTAGAGACCTTGCCTTAGCTTCGAAATGTCATGCCATTTCATTGGCTATTGACATGTTCTTTGTAATAGATATTCGTCTCCGTGTATTTGTAGAAGGGTAAGTTTGATTATTTTTGTAATGCATAAACCTATTTTGGACTGTATGAGAAGCATGTCAAAATAACCAACAAGTCAATTCAGCCAAATGTGTTCCTCTTTATGAAAATAATTCACCTCAAAGTTATGACCCAAAGAGAAACAACAATCCAAATCCCAGTTTTTCATAGATTGGGCTTTAATAGTATTACTGTTGCAACTGGACTTCTAGTCTCCAACAAAATATTCTAGATGCTTCCTTCTACCAATAAAGTTTAAAGGGTTTTCCAAAAGGGACCAGGCAGCTAATGTGTCAACACAGAATAAGAGAACTATATATGTGAAATAAAATATTAATATTTTCATTAAGAGTTGAAACCTAAATAGCAGTTGATAGTAGATAAAGCACTAGATAACAGATCATAAATAACTCCTATCTCATTTAAAATTAAAACTTTTAAGATGCTGAGGAGGTCTGAGGCATGCTCACCCCATCACTGAGATTTTGTAGCAAAGCAACCTTTGATTTTTGCTGCAGGCTGACTTTGTGAGAAGTGTCAGGTGAGCAAGCATTGGGACTAAACCACTGTGGGAGTCAGGGACTGTTTCCCAGTCTCACTTTATCCAGAGTATCTCAGAAGGCAGTTTGTCTCCCTTCCTGCTGATTTCCTATCCTTATGTCATTGAGCTAAGGACAGTTGCCCACTCTCAGGTTCTTAGAGCCTAAAAATAGTTGCCCCAGACCCAGAAGAAGCTTTCCTTGGAGGACCAGTCCCCATGCTTGAAGAAACCAGTGTAGGGAGAAAGGTGTGGCTTGTGGAAGTTCATCTTTCCCCAGCAGAGGCCACAGTAGTCCATTGGGATTCCAGTGTGGGCACAAAGTCAGATGGTGAGTTTGGAAGCCCAAATAGCAGACCCCTCCTCTTCTTGGGAGCTCCTCTCATGCACTTCTCATGGCCCAGCTGCCGTAAGCCTATGATCTCTGTACTCCACTTCCATTGCCCAATAAGGCTACCCAACATCCCACTTGTCTCCTCCCACAGCATGAAGGCAAGACTTGCCTCTTGTTCAATGGTTTGGTTACATCTATTTCTACACTTAAATTTCCATATTAGTATCTTTGTCATAGACATGTATCAAATGAATATTAAGTTTACTGTTTGTAAAATTTTCCTAAATATATTTTCCCCTTAGTTGCATCTTAAAAATGCGTTTTTAATATTTCATTAAAGTAGAACTTGTCATTGGGATAAGTCAAATAATTTGTGGTCTTAAAATAGTCCTATCTTTTTTCACAGGGGGAGGAACTTATTTATTTTGTTTTATATTACAGGGCACAGCTCTATTTTTCAGTGTCCCCTAATACTATCGATGCTGTCATTATTGGGGTGTCTCTGCCATTTAATGCCACTTACATATGGTATTATGACTTCGAGGTCCATAAAGATGTCCCAAGTATGAAAGATAAGATTTAAGAATAAGATTTAAGATAAGATTAAAGTTTTTCATATATTTTTGCATATTCTATGGCTGTTATTCAATATAATCTTTTTAACTTAGAATGTTCTGATTCTATGAAAAAATACAGTGCTTTTAACTGAAAAGTTTAGATGCATTTCCACATACTTTGAAACTAAAAGATTGTGATATTTAGGGACTACTGAGGGGTCTACACAGTAAGTACCATTAAATGAGTAAAGAAGATAGAGTTCCCAAAGAAGAAATTGGGAACTTTTTATCTTATACTACTACTTTACCTTCTCTACAATTTGAAATTGCCCTTAAATTTCTATTTGTGCTTCAACTACAAATCCCTTACACATGAAATTCTATTCAGGCTTTTCCTATAGCCAAGAGAATATTGATTTGAGCATACGTCAAATTTGTGTGACCCTAATCATGATTCTCTACAAAAAAGCAAACAGTACAGAACTAGGCAGGATTATAAATAGCAACACAGCAATAGAGTTTTGCAGCGTAGTTTGGTAGAAATGAGGAAAGCTTAGGCAAATGTAGAACTGCTCAGGATAAGAAAACTGCAAAGTATATGAGGGCCTGATGGCTCCCTCCCCCCATTTCTTATTTTTCATGTGATATTAAGGAAAATTGAAAAATAAATGTATACTGAGATGTAGATTTGGGGTTGCATCCTAAGCTTCTTCATGGGTCAAATAGCTGACTTTGTTCAGTACCTTAGTCTCTCTGGATGACAATTCAGGCCCAGACTAAGCACATTATGTAATAGGCTTCTGGAATGCTTTGGCAATAATCTGAGCCTGTGTGGGCCTCTGACCAGCAACTTTGGCATTACTTAGGAGCTTTCTACAAGTGAAGAAAGAAAAACACCTTAGACCATACCCTATATCCACTAAATTAGTATCTCTTGGACCCAACAATCTGTAGTTAAACAAGCTTTTCCCAATGACTCTGATTGATGCATGCTCAAGTTAGAGATGCGCTACTCCAGACCATCAGTTTTCTGCTCTGGTTCTTCTGATGAAAGAAGAGACAGCAGCTAGCATGCTCGGGAAGTATCTAAATCTGTTGCCTGCATGATATGTATGAGAAGCTGTAGTAAGCCTCTGTTACTGATGGGAGTAATCAAGGTGAAGGAGAACCTTTAGTTTTGATGGGGAAAAGTAGAAAATACTGGTCTGGAATCACAAAAGTTAAATTCACAAATTTTAAGAATCTATTGTGTTACTGTTTCTCTAGACCAGAACTTCTCAACCTCAGCTTTATTGACATTTTGAACCAGATAATTATTTTCATAGGGGTGTGGGGAGCAGTTGTATTATAGCAGAATGTTAAGCTGAACTCCTGGCCTCTGTTTACTAGATGTAACTAGCACCCCTCCTTCTCCCACACACAGTTACGACAGCCAAATACATTACCGAGCGTCACCTTTGGCTGTGTGGAGGGGAAGAGGAATATAACCCCTAGACAACATCCACCAATCTAGACTTTGTCTGTATTGATAAAATTCTCTGTTTCTAAGTAAAAACGTATCTTGTAAATTTATTGTTAGTTTCACAGTTTATTTCGACTCCTTCACTTCATTATTATGACAAGAATTGTTCATCTGGCTCATCAAATAAGGTATCTTAAAATATTAACCAGAAGACTGGTAAGTGGACAGAACATATTTTTTATTCAGAAAAACTGTTTTGTGTTTTGGGACATATTGGCGAGGGTTGATATTTATATCGCATAAAGTATTTTTAAATTTTTGTGCTGGTTGTGCTTTACAAATTAATGATTGTTTAAAACTCTCAGGTGTCAGAAAACAAAAAAAGGTATGTGAAGGATGGATTTGACCTGGACCTCTCTTACATTACAGGTTTTGAAGCTTAACAGTTGATTTACTTATATTAACATTCCATTTTTATTGTAGCTATATTTTAATTTATTGATTTACATTCTGTAAGCCCTGCTTCTTCAAGTGTTTTTTCCTCAATAAGGACATATGCCACGTGATAGTATGACATATTTGTAGTTTAGACCTGGAAATGAAAAATCTCCATGTTATCTCAAACTAGGGCTACTTGTTTGCAGGACAGGAACATGAATGGATTTCCAGCTGACTCCATTTGAGTTGACTTTAGAGTGGATTAAGTCGTAGTAGTTATTCTGAGTTCCAAGAATCCCTGAGAGACCACTTCTTTTCCTAGGAGTCCAAAGAATGGGATCACTGTTTTGTACATCTCAGCTTTTATGAGTCAGGAAGGGCATAAAGAACTCTTGGAGTTCCCACCATCACTGGTGTCCAGAACTTTTATATTTTCTCTGGTATTTAAGATAATAAATGAATTTCAACCACAGGGAGATCTTCAGACTGAGGCCAACACAATTGCATGGCACATGGCTAGACCCAGTTGAGTTTTTGTAATATCATGGCAGTTTAATAGTCACTGTGTTGGATAATTTTATGTGTAATCTTGATTATCCTGAGTGTGTTAGCTTTTTTCTGTCAACCTCAATCTTGAAAGCTTTTTTTTCTGTTAATAAGGAATCTGACTATATGTAAATGAAATATTTATGTATTGTTTCTATCTATAATGGCATTCATAATAGTGATGATTTTGACTTCCAGATCAGATTATTGCAATACCATTTCCCTATTCTGGAATTCAATCTTTCTACAGGAAATCTATTGAGGTAAGAATATTTATCTAACCAATATTCATTTCTCAGTGAATGTAGACTATGTAATCTTCAGTTTAATATTGACCTAGAAATGCCAGCATGACTTCAAAAACTTATTTTTGGGGGCCAAAATGCATACTAGAATCATAGTAGTTAGCTTTTATGTTTAAAAACCACCACATAATGTATTGGCCTATAATAGTATGTATTTAGTTCATGGTACTGTGGATTTGGGAAGGGCTTAGCTGACTGGTTCTGACAATCAAGGATAAAATGACCTATCTCATCTGGACTCGCTTATGCACCTGTGGACAGCTACCAAATCATCTGAGGACTGGGTAGCCTAAAAATGATATGGTTGCCCTCAACTGGTGAAGCCATTGCAAACTGTACACATTTCCCCTCCCCAAGTCCAAATATCATTCCTCCTGGTGCCCACTGATGCCAACAGCCCATGTCCCTTGCCTGTTGGAGCAATCACATACTGCAGACACTTTTCAGTCACTGAGGTCTGGCTTGCCTACCTCCCATCTGCGGTTGGCAACACCTCATGGTTGATAAAACCACTGCACCCAGAATGTATCCTTCTAGGGTCTGAGACCTATCCCACACCGTGTCCTCCACCCTCAGAAAAGCTGCACAGGCACTTCCACAAGCACCCACATTCTAGGCCCCTGAGGCACTTACAAACACTGCTGATGTCAATTACATCCAAAGAAGTCACAGAAGACTACAATACAGCACCCACCCAAAACCAAAGTCAAATCATGCTACACAATGGACGCTATGGAACAAACTACAGAAAAAGACTTTCTCTATAAAAGCTACTCCATAAAATTGGAAGAAGTAACGATTTCATTGAATGTGTAGAAATTTGTGTAGGGACATAAGAATTCTTTGACAAGTAGAAAAGTACCATACCTCAAAAGTAACAAAATAGTTCCCCAATAACAGAACCTACATGTTGAAAATCTGAAATGCCCAAGAAGGCATTAAAAATAATATTTGTAATGAAATTCAGTAAGATACAAGATAATACAAATGGATAGTTCAATAAAATTAGAAAACAATTTAGAATCTCCACGAGAAATTTAACAAAGATACACATTTATTTAAAATAGAAACTAAAACAGAAATTTTGAGCTGAAGAATTTAAGGAATGAAGAAAAACTACAATCAAAAACTGCAACAGACTACACCAAGCAAATAAGGCATTTCTGAATTTGAAGATAAATCTTTTGAAATTACCCAACCAGACACACACACACACACACACACACACACACACACAATATAAGAAATAATTTAAAAAATAAAAAAACTAAGCCAATGGGAATTATAAAACATCATTGAATAAACAAATATTTGCATTATGGGGATTTCTGAAGGGGAAGAATTGAGAAACGGCTATCAGCAGTAAGTCAAATAACAAAGGTATCTAAATAGATTCAATCCAAGAAAGTCTTTTCTGAGCATGTAATAGTCAGGTTGCCAAGGTCAAACATAAAGAGAGTATTTTTAAAAAGCAAGAAAAAAAGTTTCAAGTCACATGTAAAGAAATCTTCATGAGACCAACAGCAGATTTCTCAGCCGGGAAGGGAAATAGGAGACAATGGATATTATAATGTAAGTGGTAAAAGGAAAAAAACAATCTGTGTATCAACAATACTATACCCAGCAAAGCTAGAAATGAAGAAGAAATAAACTATTTCTAAGGCAAGCAAAAATGGAGGGAATTCATCACCTCAAGACTGAACTTACAAGGAATTCTTAAGGGAGTCCCACATCTGGAAGCATCATAAAGACATACAAAGGTATAGAACTCACTGTGAAAGCAGATACACAAATGAAAAAGAGAAAGGAATCAAACTTTATCGTTACAGAAAACCGCCGAAGCACAAAGATAAAAAAGTCAGGTGTCCTGGGCCTGTAGCAGAGTTTGTTTTTATCCCCACTGCTCCTTCTACTTCCAAGTGAGAGGCCCAAGTGTTTCTGCCACAACCTCTGTTGCCCTGTGACCTACAGGTACTGGAAGATCCTTAGGGAAGACACTGGGAAACACCAGAAGCAGGAAAATGGACACCTGTTCCCATGGTTTCTCTCAGGTAGTGAGACCAGAAACCACAGTCACCTCTATGACAGTCAAAGTGCATGTATCATTGCAAGGCACCAAAGCCTGCCTCTAAAGTCTGTTGAGGAAGTGACAGTGATCAGGTAGCCCCCATTTCTATATGCCTGTGGTTCCAGCTACTTGGAAGGCTGAGACAGAAGGATTGTCAGCCCAGCAGGTCGAGGCTGCAGTGGCTGTGAGCATGTCACTGAACTCTAGCCTGGGTGACAGAGTGAAATTCCAACTCAAAAAAGTAAGCAAAAGACATAACAGACACTCCTCAAAAGATGACATGCAAGCAGCCAACAGACACATGAAGAAATGCTCAGCCTCATTAACCCAGAGGAATGCAAATCAAAACTACAATGAGATACCACCTAACTTCAGGTATGAATGGTTATCATTAGTAAGCCAAATAATAACAGATGCTGGCATGGTTGTAGAGAAAAAGGAAGCTTCCACACTGTTGATGGGAATGTAAGCTAGTTCAACCATATATATGGAAAGCAGTGTGGTGGCTATTCTTAAAAGAACTAAAAATTGATCTTACATACAATGCAGCAATCCCTCTTTTGGGAATATACCTGGAGGAACATAAATCAATCTACCAAAAGGACACTTGCAAATGCGTATTTATTCCTACACTGTTCACAATAGCAAAAACATAAAAGCAAACATGCTGCCTGCCAAAAGTGGACTGGATATAAAAAAATGTGGTACATATACATGATTTGGTATTACTCAGCCATAAAGAACAAAATCACGGCCTTTGCAGCAACTTGCATGAGTTGAAGACCATCCTCCTAAGTGAACTACCATAGAAACAAAGAATGGAGTACCGTGTGTTCTCACTCACAAGTGGGCCCTGATCCCTAGCCACATTAACACAAAGAAGGGATTGACAATCACTGGGCACTGCTAGGGGAGGGAGGGAGGGAGACAGGAGGGTGAGAGACACGTGACTTTACACAATGTTCAGAAAAGCAAGCAAGACATCAAGGGACATGCTCAGTTCTAGATGGTCTCATGTCAGCTTCACAAAGATTCTCTAAAAATAGTAAGCTAATTTTTAGACACAATTTCCAAGATCAAGCACATTTTCTCCTAAATAATGAAATATTTTTCTCTGGCACCTTGGAAGTTAACAGGAGTCTGAGTGTGAACAGAGCTCTCAGAGTATGTTTAACCTGATATTTCAACAGACTTGAAATTTTTGGGGTTCTACAAGGGACATATCTTGAATTACTCAGAAGAGAAAGAAGTTGTCTTCTGAAAGAGGTGAACTCAGTTGTTACCAACTGGAAAAGTATCCACTGTAATCCTCTCTTTTAGAAACCTAAAAATAAAACATTCCCCTCTTAGAATACTTATTGATATGGAATACATACCATATAGGCTATATATATAATCTACGTACAATGTATAATTACATATTATATATTTACAAATATAAATACTATAGAATATGCATATATGGGTGTTTATGAGAAAGGTAAATTTCCATTGTACATAGTCAAACACTAAAATCTGGAAACCAGTATGAAATTCTATAATTCACATCCTTAAATATTGAAACTATGACTGAAATATAAGAATTGCTAGAGCTCTGAAAAAGGCAATAAGCCATCTGGCACATGTGAAAAGTAAATGGAATACTCTCAAAAAAGCTTTCAAATTTTAATTGTTAAAAACTTAACTCAAAATCAATGAACTAAAACTTTTAGTTTTAAAAATCCTTGAAGCTCAACCCTGGAGGTACACACATTTTCAATAAAAAGCAAATACTGACTGTTCTTCTGTGTGGGTATACTAAAGAATGCTGCAAATAAACTTACCCCTGTGAAATATTTGCTTGTTGAGAAGAGGACAGTATTCCAATGGCTTCCTAATCTTTCATTAGGGCTGTAATTAACCATTAATATTGGACACTCAGGTGTCATTATTATCAATAACACAGCGACAAATATCTTTGAGCATAAAGTTTTTTGCTGGATAGATTCCTAGGCATGAAATTACCCAAAGAGTAATAATATTTTTCAAATTCTTAATATATATTGCCAAACCCAAGTGCTATTGTATTATTGTGTTATTAATAAAGAAACAAAAGCTTTTATTTTCATACCATATTTGCCAGCATTGAATATTCTTAGTAAAAAGAGCAGGTTCGAGAAGTGGCAAGATGGCGACGGGGCAACCCGGACTGTGAAACCCTCTGCAAAGGAGAACTGCAGTGGGTCTCTGACTCTCGACCCAGGGGCTGTGGACCCCAACATCGCAGCCTGCTCTTCATACGGAGCTCGGCCGTCACCACCGCTGGGGCATTGCAACAGACTGGACAGTCACTGCGGCACAAATGGCACCGCCACCACCGCTGCCATGGCCTCTGTGACGGCCGTAGCCCATCACATCACCTGGGCCAGAGGTAATCCACTTCAGTCCTTCAAGCCCCTTCAGGGAAGATCTGCAGGGATCGCTGCCACCTCTCCTGTGACTGAGAACTCCTGCCCACCATAAGTCTCCTGTTGTCTGCCCTGAGGCAGGCAGCCATCTTGTTCCAGTCCGGCCCCACCCCCTCTGTGGCGAGCAGCTGAGATAGCATCACTTGTTGGTGATTCAAGGTAACAACACCAAAACGGGAGAAACAAGCTTGATAAAGACATAGACCAGAGGGGTGAATGGAGTGTAATCTGAACTGTTCTTCACAGCAGACCAGGGGCAACTGACCCTAACTGCAAACTAATTTACCAGCTTGAAAAGAAAACTAGAAATCAGACCTGAAAGGACATTGGACTTAAACGAAATGTCTCAGAGCGTGCTTCATTGATTCTATTAATTTAATGACTTAATTCTATTCCTACTGTATTGTTCCTTTTTTTCTTTTTTCCTCTTCCTTTTCTTCTCTTTTCTTCTCTCTGTAAACCATATCTTTGTATAGAGGATCAGCACACTAATAAGGTGGTTGGTTAGCTTGTATGTTAGCATCACTATATGTTTTATTTTTATTTTTTATTTTTTGTATGAGAGTTGGTTCGTCTGTAGCTGTGGTCTATTGTTTTTATCTGTTTCAGCATAGGCCTCTCTCTCTATTTGTTGGCACACTCATTTGCTTTCCCCTTTACTCCTCTATCCCTCCACTCCCCTCTTCAACTCACTATCTGCTCCATTCTCTCCCCTCTGCTAACCACATTTTATTTCAGGGTGTAAACCTACAGCCCCACTGCACAGACAGATTCCAAGGCAGTGGGAAGTGGGTTCCACATTATCCACACACCTGTCAGTGAATACCAGGACCTGCAGATAGATTTTGAATCTCAGCTCCCCCCTTAAGTAAATCTTAAAACTGCAAAAAGGACCACCCCCAACCTACAGTGCAACTCCAGAATTGAACAAAGTAAGAGGGCATACATAAAGAATAGGAAATTGAACAAACAGAAGTAAAACCAATTCCTTTACCCCTGAATAACAGAATTAAAGAAGACGGTGATGTGAAGGGAAGGAGAAAGTAGGGAGGGGGAAAAACCACACAAATGAAGAAAAACCAAAAGAAGAATATAGGTCTCACACAGACCCCTGGGAAATCAGACTGAGAAAACAGATTCTGGAACACTAACAATGAAGAGCCCCCAGAATGACTGGTTACATGCAACAAACCCAGACATCAAGACATTAATGGAGAGAATTTTAAAAATTGAGGAGAGACAAGAGGAAAATAGGAAGGAGCTGAAGTCAGAAATAACAGCAGTAAAGAATACTGTGATGGAAATGAATAACAGACTAATAAGCATGGAAAGCAGAATCAGCCAAGAAGAAGAAAGAATCTCAGAGCTCGAAGACCAAAACACAGAACTAACCCAAACTGTCAAAAGCATAGAAAAGAAGCTCAAAAAGACAGAACAAAACCTGCAAGAGATGAATGATCACTTCAAGAGACCAAACCTAAGAGTAATTGGGCTTCCTGAGGCAGAGAGAGAAACAGAAGCCACACTGGAACAAACATTTCATGAAATCATTCAAGAAAACTTCCCTCATCTCATCAAGGATGAAAAAATTCAAACACAAGAGATTCAGAGAACCCCTGCAAGACTACAAATGAGAAGACCAACTCCCAGACACATAATAATTCACATAAACAAAGTAGTTATAAAAGGAAAAATCCTAAAGGCAGCAAGAGAAAAAGGCCAGACTACCTATCAGGGAAAACCAATTAGAATAGTAGCAGGTTTATCCACAGAAACCCTTCAGGCCAGGAGAGCCTGGAGCCCTATCTTCAAAGTTCTAAAAGAGAAACAATTTCAACCAAGAATAACCTACCCAGCCAAACTAAGCTTCATTAGTGAGGGAGAATTGAAATCTTTTCCAGATATCCAATCCCTAAGAACCTACACTGCCACCAGACCACCTCTGCAAGAAACACTTAAGAAAGTACTGAACACAGAAGAAAAAGAAAAAAGAACAACAACATTCTTCAAAAGAGTACAGGCAAAAGACTAAAAACACACATGAACCAACTCCAAAACCCAAAGAAAGACAACAAACAAACAGGAACAACTCTGTAAGAACCTTATGACAGGGATCAACTCTTGCATTTCAATTATTAGCCTAAATGTGAACAGACTAAATGCGCCAATGAAAAGACATAGAATGGCAAAATAGATAAAATATCAGCAGGCAACAATCTATTGCCTTCAAGAGACTCACCTCACTAGAAAGCAAACCCAAAGACTCAAACTAAGAGGATGGGAAACAAACTTTCAGGCGAATGGAATACAAAAGAAAGAAGGAGTAGCGATCTTAATTTCAGACAAAATACCCTTTAAGCTATTAAAAATCAAAAAAGATACAGAAGGCCACTACATAATGATAAAAGGCTCAATCCATCAACAAGAAATATCTATCCTAAACATATATGCACCCAACATAGGTGTGCCAACTTTCATAAAGCAACTTCTTGGAAAACTAAAGAAAGATATTGACTCTAACACTATCATAACTGGGGACTTTAATACCCCACTCACAACCCTAGACAGATCATCAGGACAAAAAATCAGCAAGGAGATCCGGAACCTCAATGTGACTTTGGACCAAATGGACTTAATTGATATCTACAGAACACTCCATCCAAAGACCATAGAATACACATTCTACTCATCACCACATGGAACATATTCTAAGATCGACCACATACTCAGCCATAAATCAAGCATAAGCAAATTTAAAAGGACCAAAATTCTACCAAACACCTTCTCGGACCACAGTGAAATAAAAAGAAACATTGACACCAGCAAAGTCCCCCCAAAACTCACAAAGACATGGACACTAAACAGCATGATTCTAAACAACTCCTGGGTCAGTGATGAAATCAAAACAGAGATCAAAAGATACCTGGAAACAAATGAAAATGAAGAAACATCTTACAAAAATCTCTGGGATGCCCTGAAAGCTGTAGTAAGAGGGGAATTTATATCCCTAAAAACACACATGAAGAAAATGGAAGGAACAGAAATTCACAACCTAACAAGCCACCTAAAGAAGCTGGAAAAGCAAGACCACAAAAACCTTAATTTCAGCAGAAGAATCCAGATCAACAAAATAAAAGCCCAAATCCAGGACATAGAAGACAAAAAGATAATACAAAAAATCAATGAAACAAAAAGCTGGTTCTTTGAAAGGATAAACAAGATTGATGGTCCCCTACCTAGACTGACCAAGAAAAAATGAGAAAAAAACCAAATAAGCTCAATCAGAAACACAAAAGATAAAGTCACATCTGACCCTGAAGAAATACAAAAGATCGAGACTACTATGTACACTTTATGGAAACAAACTTGAAAACCTTAAGGAAATGGAAGACTTTCTGACATCACACAACCTATCTAAGTTGGAACAAGAAGAAATTGAGACCCTAAATAGACCACTACAATCAAGGAAATCGACTATGTAATAAGAAAACTTCCTACAAATATAAGCCCTGGTCCAGATGACTTCCCAGCAGAATTCTACAAGACATTTAAGGAGGAGCTGATACCAATCCTACTGAAGGTATTCCAGGTGATTGAAAAAGATGGAACTCTCCCCAAATCATTTTACAAAGCCAACATCACTTGATACCCAAGCCAGGTAAAGATCCAACAAAGAAAGAGAACTGCAGGCCAATATCTTTGATGAACATAGATGCTAAAATTCTCAACAAGATCCTAGCAAACTGGATTCAGCAATACATCTCAAAAATCATCCACCATGACCAAGTAGGCTTCATTCCTGGGATGCAAGGCTGGTTCAACATTTGTAAAACCATAAATGTAATTAAATACATCAACAGATGTCAAAACAAAAACCATATGATTATATCATTAGATGCAGAAAAAGCTTTTGATAAAATCCAGCACCCCTTCTTGATAAAAACCCTCAAACATCTAGGCATACGGGGAACATACCTCAAAATAGTAAAAACCATCTACGAGAAACCCACAGCCAGCATACTCCTAAATGGACAAAAATTGGAAACAATTCCCCTGAAAACTGGAACTAGACAAGGATGCCCACTCTCACCTCTCCTGTTCAACATAGTATTGGAAGTCCTGGCTAGAGCAATCAGAGAAGAGGCAATCAGAGGTATCCAAATAGGAAAAGAGGAAATCAAGTTATCTCTCTTTGCAGATGACATGATTGTGTACCTTGAAAACCCAAGAGAATCTGTCAAAAGCCTCCTTACATTGATAAAGGCCTTTGGCAAAGTCTCAGGATACAAAATAAATATACAAAAGACAATCGCATTTCTCTACACTAATAATAAACAAACAGAAACCCAAATAAAAAACACAATTCCATTCACAATAGCCACAATAAAAATGAAATACCTTGGCATCTTCCTAACCAGAGACGTGAAAGACCTTTACAATGAAAATTACAAAACACTGCTCAAAGAAATCAAAGATGACACAAACAAGTGGAAAAATATTCCATGCTCCGGGATTGGAAGAATCAACATTGTGAAGATGTCCATCCTACCTAAGGCAATCTACAAATTCAATGCAATACCCATTAAATTACCAACAACATTCTTCTCAGACCTAGAAAAAACAACACAGGAATTCATATGGAAACATAAACGACCAAGAATAGCTAGAACAATCCTCAGCAAAAAAAACAAAGCATGTGGTATCACATTACCAGACTTCAAACTTTACTATAAAGCTACAATCATTAAAACAGCTTGGTATTGGTACAGGAACAGGCATATAGATCAATGGAATAGAATTGAGATTCCAGAAGCAAAACCTCAATTTCTCAACCAACTCATCTTTGACAAAGCCCCCCACCAACCTACCACTGGGGAGAGGAGAACCTATTCAGTAAATGGTGCTGGGAAAACTGGCTGACCACATGCAGAAGATTGAAACAGGACCCCTATCTATCCCCATGCACAAAGGTTAACTCCAAATGGATCAGAGACCTAAATGTAAAACCTCAAACCTTAAGAACCTTAGAAAAGGAAGCAAATACCCTCATGGAAATCGGAACTGGCATCCAATTCCTGAACAAAACCCGAAACCCACAGGTCATAAGAGAGAAGATAGACAAGTGGGACCTTATTAAACTGACAAGCTTCTGCAAAGCCAAAGAAACCATCAAGAGAGTGGGAAGACAGCCTACAGACTGGGAAAAAGTATTTGCCAACTCTAGGTCTGACAAAGGCTTAACATCCTGGATCTAAAAGGAACTGAAATGTACCGAAAAGAAAAAAACAAACAACCCCATTATAAAATGGGCAAAAGATATGAACAGACACTTCACAAAAGAAGACATCCATGCAGCCAACAAACACATGAAGAAATGCTCAACCTCACTAATCATCAGGGAGATGCAAATCAAAACCACACTGAGATACCACCTAACTCCAGTCAGAATGGCAATTATCAACAACTCAAAAAATAATAGCTGCTGGAGAGGGTGTGGTGAAAAGGGAACACTTCTACCCTGTTGGTGGGAGTGTAAACTAGTGCAACCTCTGTGGAAAGCAGTGTGGTGATTCCTAAAAGCTCTAAAAATCAACCTTCCATATGACCCCACAATCCCCCTACTGGGAATATACCCTGAAGAACTCAAATCACTCTATAAAAAAGATACCTGCACATGTATGTTTTTTGCAGCGTTGTTCACAATAGCAAGAACCTGGAACCAACCATGCTGTCCATCAAAAGAGGACTGGATTAAAAAAATGTGGTACACATACACGATGGAATACTACGCAGTCATAAAAAAGAACAAAATCATGAATTTCGCAGCAATCTGGGTGGAACTAGAGTCTGTAATACTGAGTGACCTCTCACAGAATCAAATATCCGAGTATCACATGTTCTCACTCATATAATGGACCTTGAACATCCAATGTAATACTATAAGAAAATGACTGACGGTACTGGGAAACTATGGGGGGGAGGGGATTAACACTAGCAAATATCTGTCTGGGGGTGGGGAAACACCTCTTATCAACACGGTGCCTGAATGAAACGTAATTGTACACCTAACCCTTAACTGTACCCCACAAAACCATAATAAAAAAATATTGATTAATAATAATAATAATAAAAAAGAGTAGGTTCAACTGGAATGTCATTATTTTGGCTTCTTGATTGGTGAAGGCAGAACTTTTATCTATGTATGTTGTTACCTAGTTGGATTTTCTCTTTTGTGGATTATTTATGTTTTTGATTCATCTATCTATAGGGGAAGGGAGTTCTATTTAAATTGGTCTTTAAGAGTTATTAAGTTGTTATACTATACATAGTATCCATTCAGTCGATTTTATTGAAAAACCTTTTCCCCTGTTTATTATGGCAATTTTAAACAGGAATTTCAAAATTTATGATGCCAAACCTAAAGCTACTGATTTTTTGATTAACACTTAGTTCTTCATCCAAAGAATTGATTAACGTTTACTTAAATTTCTTAACATTATTGTAGTTTTTTTGTGTTTGATTTCTAAATCCACATAGACTTTATGTAAGAGATTACATGAATTTTTGAAGTGCATAAGATGTTTTATACTCTTCAGCCTATTCTATGCAGATCTGATGGCTGATCTTTTTGACTTACTATTTCCTCCTCAGAGGAACAACCAATTTAACAAATTGATTACTTTCATACCTTAATCTCCTTTCTTTTTTTTTTTTTTGAGTTGGAGTCTCATTCTGTCGCCCAGACCGGAGTGCAGTGGCCGCTCCCGGCCACCGCAGCCTCGACCTGCTGGGCTCTGGCGATCCTTCCGCCTCAGCCTTCCGAGTAGCTGGTACTACAGGCATGTGCTACCACACCTGGCTAATTTTTTTGATTTATTGTAGAGATGAGGTCTCTCCAAGTTTCCCAGGCGAGTCTCAAATCCGCAGGCTCAGGCAATTCAATCACCTCGGCCTCCCAAAGGCGCGGGATTACAGACTGAGCCACCGAGGCTGGCCCATCTTCTTTCTCTCAAGGTTGAGTCAGTAAACATTGCTTTGAGGTTACTATATGAATCACCTTTTGAAATTCTGTGACACTCATATTTGTTGGTGCACACAGATATGTGTGTGTGTGTGTGTGTGTGTGTGTGTGTGCATGTCTGTTTCAAATGAACACATTTCCTGAAATTATTGTTGGATCAGTATGGTGGTATTAACTACATGTTAAATAATAACCACTATTTCTCACTTAAAATGTTATACATACACACACACATCATATAAGTAATATATACAAATACATGAATACATTCATTTTTGAAAATGAGAAAACCCAAATGAGCCACAAAACACTTCATATTGCTGCCACTAATCTAAAATTTGATATAATATGTTTATGTTTTTCATACATACATGCAGTTATAGTATCTTTTTTTGCAGTGATTGACTTGCACAATGCTTAGGTAGACTATAATATCTAGATAAAAAAGAATTAGGTTTTTAAAAGAACCAATAAGTATTAAATAAGAAATCCATTAACAATCAATTAATAATTAGGGGCAATTTTACTTAAAACTAGTCAGCTAGCTCATTTCCTTTTCTAGTACTTTGAAACATTGTGATTTACAGTAGATATTAATCCGTGTAGTCAAACATGCTTTGTGTATTATTTGAGACCCATGGTAGATTAGACTTGACTTGGAATTTACATACCTCATACTCCCTGAATCTCCCCTAGAAGATGACATTGACAGAAAAGTGTACTTCCATGGTAGGGTCTGTAGAATTGAGAAAAGTGAATAGAAGTAATAACCATTTTAGGTGACTCCTAGGAAATGGCTTATGTTGATATCATGTGGCTATGTAAGATGTCTGTCTTTTTAAGGATGTCGTGCAGTTCCTGGATGCAAAACATGCAGAACGCTATCTTATCTACAATCTCTGTAGTATGTACATAACTCAATATTTTATTACTGTAGATAGAAAATATTACTGCTTGTAAGAAGATAATATCATTTTTACATTGCATTTAATCATAAGTATTTGTTGGTGTTAAGGAGTGAATTCAAAATCCCCCATGCTGTACTAGCCCCATTTGATGGGAAGTATTAGCCAAACAGCACAAAGGATGTTATGAGGGAAGCAGGCCCAGTGGGACCAAAGAGACTGGAATGGAGATAAATCATTTTAGGGACCACTGCTCTAGTGGTAGCAGGTTTAAGAGAATCTCTATATTATTCATGCCAGATTGCATTATGAGAACATATTCAATTGAACGAATGTGTCCTCTAATCCTTTAGCAGTGGGTAGTGATGAGAGCAGGACTCTGTGAAAAACAAGCAAACATACAAAAAACCTGTGAAATTATCTTTTACCCCAGTTTTTCACTCTGTCTCCCTAACTTTTTTCTTTACCTTTATATTAAATACACATTTTCAAGGGCATGTGTTTTAGTTAGCTACATTTACCTGTCTGCATGTTTTCTAACTACCGTATAATAGTATAATGAGTAGTCTACTAGAAAGTTAAAAACAAGACCTATTAAATAAAGTTAATAACCTAATAATAAGTTGAGTTGAGATTGCCTGAGACGAACAAACCACTACTATCCTGTTTTCTTCAGACACTTATGTTTGTTTTAGAACAGCTGTATCCACTCAGAAAGCTTCTATTGAGAATGCATGGATAATTACTAAGAAAAAATTTTAACTTGTTAATAACTTGATGATATACTATGTTATTGGGTAGAGAGCTATGATATCTGCTATTTATTTTAGGTGAAAGGGACAAAGATCCTGTGTACTTCCATGATAGGGTCTGTAGAATTGAGACTGATGAACACAATGTTCCCACTTTGGAGTAAGTTTTATGCAAAGTTAACTATCAGAAGAGGGCTGAATACATTGGGGTTGATTTATTGAAAATATTTAATTTAATTAAAATTTTACATTTGAAATCAGCGAGATGGTGGAGTTCTCCAACCATGTAATGAACTGGATAGCTCAAGATAGCAACAATGTTGCAGTGATTCACTGTAAAAGAGGCAAAGGTAATACTTAAAAAAAATTTTTTTTTCGTTTAAAAACATATTAAGTACAGGAACAAAATACATGTTGCTAAAAATAAGTGTTAATAGTTATTAACATTTTTAATGTTATCTTCAATACTGAAAGGAGGAAAGGAAAAATGAAAGCAAAGAAGGAGAAGGAAGGAAAGTAGAAAGAAAAGGAGAACGGAAGACTACGGAAGGGAAGAAAGTAAGAAAGTAGGGAAAATAATTAAGGAAGTTTGAGTATATTTTCCTTTGTTTTTTTATTATTTGGGTTTCTTTTTTTATAGAACATGGTAGCTTCTTCTTTATTCATTATTGGTAATCAGCATAATAGCTTAAGGGAAGCACTACAAGAGTGTTTCAAACCACTGCATCTGAGAGCCCTGGAATCATTTTTTAAAAACATTTATTTCAATGGCTTTAGTGAACAAAAATAGTTTTTGATTACACAGATGCATTGTATAGTGGCAAAGAAGGGTGGGCTTTAAGTGTACCCTCCACCCCCACCTGTGTGTGTTGTACTCAGTACATGCTTTTTCATTCTTAACCCCCAACCACCTTCTGCCTTCTGAGTCCTCAATGTCCATTATAACAATCCTATGCCTTTGCAAGTTTTTTATTTAGCTTTCACTTACAAGTGAGAACATGCGGCATTTTTCTGTCACTGCATTACTTCACTTAGGATGATGGTCTCCAATTCCACACGAGTTGCTGAAAAAGACATTATTTTATTACTTTTCATGTCTGAATATTGTTCCGTGGTGTGCATATATGCATCTATCACATTTTCATTATCCACTGATCAACTGATTGGCATTTAGGTTGATTCCACATCTTCGCAAGTGCAAATTGTGCTACAATAAACATACGAGTGCAGGTGTCATTTCGTAAAACCGCCTTTGTTCCTTTGGGTAGACAGCAAGTAGTAGGACTGCTGAATCGGATGGTAGCTCTACTTTTTATTTTTTGAAAAATCTTCATACCAATTTCCATATCCCATGCTCAGGGTCTAGAAGAATCAACATTGTTACAGTGACCATATTACCCAAGTAACCTACAGATTCAGCACAACCCTGATTAAATAAACTACCATCATTTTTTACAGAATTAGAAAAAAAAAAATTCTAAAATTCATAAGGAACCAAAAAAGAGCCAGAATAGTCAGAGCAATCCTCAGAAAAATTAACAAAACAGGATGCATCACATTACCTGACTTCAAATTATACTCCAAGGGTTTAGTACCCAAAGCAGCAGGGTACTGGTACAAGAGATGACACGTGGACCAATGGAACAGTATAGAGAAGCCAGAAGTAAATGCAAATAATTATAACCAACTATCATTGACAAAGCAGAAAACATAATACAGTTCACCTCTTTATTTTTGATTTGTCAGTTTTTATCTATCAAAGTACAAACAGTGCTTAATTTTAAAAAGTCATTGCACTTTTATTTAAGGTTGTTTATTTTAATTCAATAAAGAAATAAAAATTACATATATTTATGGTGTACAACATGTTTTAACAAAAATATTATCATGTGAAATGGCTGTCAAGCTAATTACCATATGCATTACTTCACATACTGTTAAAATCTTCTCTCTCAACAATTTTCAAGTATACAATACATTGTTATTAACTATGGTCACCATGTTGTATCAATACATTTTCTGAACCTATTCTTCCTGTTTAACTAAAATTTTGTGTCCTATAACCAATGTCTTCACAATTCTCCACCTTTCCCCAGCCCCGGTAATCCCCATTCTACTTATGGCTTTTATAAATTTGATATTTTGAGATTCCACAAATAAGGGAGATCATGCAGTGTTTGTTTTTCTATGTCTGGTTCATTTTACTTAGCATAATGTTCTCCAGGTTCATCCATGTGGTCTCAAATGACAGGATATCCTAATGTAAGCCACACAGTGTTCCATTATGTATATACACCACGTTTTAAAATCTGTTCATCCACTGATGGACACTTAGGTTGGTTGCACACCTTGGGTATTATGTATAATACTGCAGTAAATGTGGGAGTGCAGCTATCTCTTCAACATACTGTTTTCATTTCCTTTGGATATATACCCAGGAAAGAAATTTTTGAATCACATGGTAGTTCTATTTTCAATTTTGTGATAAGCTTCCATGCTGTTTTCCATAATGACTGTACTAATTTACATTCCCACCAACAGTGTTCAAGGGTTCCTTTTCTCTACATCCTTGCCAACACTTATCTTTTGTCTTTTTGATAGCAGTCTTCCTAACAGGTGCTAGGAAATATCTCATTGTGGTTTTACTTTGCTTTTCCCTGATAATTAGTGATGTTGAACAATTTTCTTCATATCTAGATTTGTATGTCTTCTTTTGAGAAACATCTTTTCAGAGTCTTTCCCCATTTTTTTAAAGGAGTAATTTGTTTTCTTGCTATTGTGTTGTTCAAGCTCCTTATTATTTTTAACCCCTTATCAAGTGTATGGTTCAAAAAAATTTTTTTCTTCCAATAGATTGCGTCTTCACTCTATTGTTTCCTTTGCTGTGCAGGATCTTTTTAAGTTTGATATAATACTTGTCTATTATTTCTGTAGTCGGCTGTGCTTTCCATTCATATCTAAAAAATCTTGGCCTGGACCAATGTCAAGAAGTTTTCCTCTGTGTTTTCTTCTAGTAGTTTTTCCAGTATTCGGTTTTACATTTAAGTCTAAATTATTTTGAATTGATTTTTTGTATATAGGGTGAGATAAGTGTCCAATTCTACTCTTCTGAATGTGGATATTCAGTTTTTAAAATATCATTTATTAAAGAGATCCCCCCCATTTTGTGTTCTTGGCACCTTTGGCAAATGTTAGTTGACTGTAAATGCATGAACTTGTTTCAGGGTTCCCTATTCATTTTCACTGGTCTATATGTCTGTTTATATTCCAGTAATATTTAGGGTTGTTCTTCAACTTTGTGTAGTTATTTTAGGTTAAGTTCAACAGAGATGCATTAATCTCTATGTTTATCTATTAATGAGTGATTCTCCGCCATGACCCAAACACCTCTCATTAAACCCCACCTCCAATAATGGGCATCAAATTTCAACATGAGATTTAGAAGACTAAAACAAGCCAAACTGTAGCAATCTGGTAATGAGATCCCTCCAGTTTTGTTCTTTTTGCTCAGGATTGTTTTGGCTATTTGAGTTCTTTTGTGGTTCCATACAAATTTAGTATTTTTTTCCTATTTCTGTGAGGAATGTAATAGGCATTTTGATAGGTATTGCATTGAATCTGTAGATAGCTTTGAATAGTATTTAAATTTAATTTTTAATGCAATTTATTGCTCTATTCAAGTTTTCTCTTCCTGAGTCCATTTTAAAGTTGATATTTTACATTTATATTTTTTTAATGATTAACATAAGATAGTCTCATAATACTTTCAAATTTCTGCTGTGTCAGTAATCTTGCTCCCTGCTTTACTATGAATATTTGTGTCTCTGCTTTTTAAAAGTCAATATTAGGTTTTCACAGAGAGAATACAGAAAAAAGAGAAAGAAAAGAAAAAAAAAAGAAACCCAGTAAAAGCATTGGCAATGCTTAATTAATACTGAAATTTCGCACCACACACCTAGATAGCTAAAAAAGTAAATCCAAAGAGAGAGAGTCCTGGAACTAGATGTCATGATAAATTGAAAGCACAGATATATTCCTTCTTTCATGCATTGAGCACTAGATACTGTCTAGATGCAGGAGAAGTGACAGTGTACAAAGCCAATACATTTGCTGTCTCATGGAAACCATAGTATATTGCTTACAAAAAAATTATGTATGAGATAGTGATACACACAATTTTTTAAAAGGGTAAGGTGAATAAGACAGAGGGAGACAATAAGAGACATAAGAGACAATTAGCTCAAATGTTAATTGATATATAAATAGTCAAGAAATGTATGAACAATGAAATAACATTTGAGCAGAGATGTCACACAATGATTTTCTTGAGAGCACAGGTATACACAGATTATAAATGTACATTATTTATAAATTGTAAGTATATTTTATTATAAATTATAAATAAGTCAGGGATTATTTGGTACTTATTTGGTTGCTATAAGTACCAAAGTACCAGAACAGAGTGTCTAGGAAATAAATAAATAAATAAATCTACCACATCTTGGAAGATTCATGTCTGGCCTGAGAGATCATGGCTTCTTCAGCTATGTGCACACAATCAATCCTTTAATGTATATCTGTGTTAAACTTTTTTCATGAATTAACACAATGGGTACTGGCCTTCCGTTTGGGAAATTCCCCACCTCCAGATGTTCAAAGTAGGAAATTAAATCTTTTGTAAGCTATGAGCACCTCTCATGTTCTCCATCATGAGGAATATTCCCAATGATGTTAAGTGATTTCTTTTGCAAGTGTGTGTAGTTAGAGATTCTAAGTTCTGTGGCATATGAAGGATCTTCAAAAAGACACAGTGAATGCTGACTCCAGAAAGTTGACAAGAGGTATGCCTTGGGCATCTCATACAACCATTGTCCTAACATTTGCCCTGGACCAGTATGCTTTTGCTTGACTGGACCACATCCACCTCTTAATAACGTAGCTTTGATAGTGTTTTGTCTTCAGAAATCATATTATTAAGGCTATATTTCCTCTTCTGTTCTTCAAATAAATGCTTGAGGATCTTAGTCTCATTTGTTGAAAAATTTCCATTGAAACCTCTGCTCTTGCCTGCAACTGATCTGAGTACAACAGTTTTAGCACCAATGAGAAAAAAGTTGCTCAACTTTAATTCTTTCAGTGAGAGTCAGGAATTTGGAATATAATAAGTTCTGCATTATGGAGGAGTGGCAGGCATAGCTTTAAAAAGAGTGAAGTTTAAGAGTTGTAAAAGTCTCATAAAAGCAGGTATAGAGGAGGCAAAATTTTACATTTACCCTTTTAGAGTTTTTTGACTAGGCTTGAGAAGTAAATTAACATAAGACAGATCACCAGGAGAAAACCTGTGAATTTATCTAATGTCACTTTTATGTAGGATGGGATCCCTCATAAGAAAATGAAGGCTAACAACACAGTTAGAGATGAGCACTTACATACTGAATTAGACAATGAGTGGTAGATTATAAAAATATGACAAGGCAAAGGTTCCTTGACTAGAGTAATTCATAAGGTGGAGTAGTGACTAGATGATGAGGATGAGTCTAACAAGGTTTGCTCGTAGAGATTTCCCTTGGCCTCACCTTCTTCTTCGTAAGAATGGTACCTTCCTTCTGGTATAGGAAGGACATATTTCATGTGACAATTTTATCCTTTGCTTTTAAGAAACAGAAAGAAGTTCAGCATAATGCTGAGTATGCTATTTTTCAAGCGACTTTAACTCAAAATAGTCAATGTGCCAGAGTGGCATTTTTTGTTTTTTGAGTTGGAGTCTCACTGTGTTGCCCAGGCTGGTGTGCAGTGGCATGCTCACAGCCACCCCAGCATTGACCTGCTGGGCTCCGGCAATCCTGCTTCAGTTTTCCAAGTAGCAGGAACTACAGAAGGGTGCTACCATGCCCAGCTATTTTTTTTCATTTATTGTAGAGATGAGGTCTTGCCAAGTTCCCTGAGCTGGTCTCTAAACTGTGGACTCAGTCAATCTATGCGCCTCAGCCTCCCAGAGTGCTGGGATTACAGGCTGAGCTACAAAGCCTGCCCAGAGTGACATATTTTTTTAACTTTTCCACTGCCATTAAGATATCTTCATCTACTTGACTATGTGAAAGTTTCTTAAACTTGCAGAACTTTCTTCTGTACTACATTTCCAAAACAAACAAAGAAACCAAAAAAAAATCCTTTTAGAACTTCAGTCAATTTTTTTCTTATGCACATTAACCAAATAGAGAACGTTGTAGTAAAGATTGTATCTTGACTGGATGTGGTGGCTCATGCCTGTAATCCCAGCATACTGTAATCACACCTGTAATCTCCCAGCAAGATGGGAGAATCACTTGAGCCCGGAGTTCAAGACTAGACAACATAGTGAGACAAAAACATTAAAAAATTAGCCAGGCATGGTGACATGCACCTGTAGTTCCAGATACTTGGGAGGCTGAGGTGGAAGGATCACCTAATCCCAGGAATTTGAGGCTGCAGTCAACCATGATTATGCCACTGCACTCTAGAGTTGACAACAGAGTGAGACTCTGACTCAATTTAAAATTTTAAAAAATTACATGGGATCTGTAAAGTATTATCCAAATGTTAGCTATTATCATTATGAAGGCCAAGAATTATATTATACATAGAGATGAAAGACACTTCTGCTGACTTCAGGATAATGGAAACTGAAGAAAGAAGTCAATGGTTTGATTTATTGATGTCCATTTAGCCTTCTGAGTGGATTATCTATTGTTGTCCATTCCCCTTATAAACACGATGATTGGTGTCCATTGGCATGTGGAAAAGGTATAGCCAGTACATTTTTCCTTAGTGTGTCTATGTGTTTCTACTTTTACCAGTGTCTCTAGTTCTAATTATAATTGTATGTAGAATAATAAAATATTATGAAAATCTGTCCAATGTCAAAGTGAACAAAAAGTTTTAATTTTATGAAGAGTAATTGAATGTTTCAGGAAGAGTTAATGAAGTTGAATGGCTGCAACCAAAACTATACCTGAATGAAATGCAGGCAAGACAATTGCAAAATGCTGACAGAAAAATTCTCATAGTAAAATCTAGAAGGATCGACAATTTCACTACATGATCATAAATTATGCAATGATTTCTACCCTGGTCCTGGCTTTTTCAAGAAAGAGCTTCATTTGGGAAGTTCTTAAAAAGTTAAAGCTCAATGTTTAGTGAGGTTCAGAGCTCAGAAATTCATAGATTGACTGTACATTTATGTTTGAATGTTCATAAAATATTTAAGGTACATTATATAATCTTTTTATAACTCCCTGCTTTACCTGCATAACTGGATGAGAAGGCATCTACTGTGTCTGCAGTTGTACTTATCCACAGCCATAAGGTCATAAATCTGCTCATGGTATATCTATAATTGTTAAAGAAACTATGCAGAAGTGGCTTTCAATGAGAAAAATATTGGAGTTACAGAGACGTAGAGATGTCCTCTAAAGTAGAAAATTTAATAGTTGATATAGCTGAGAACAAGGCTATGAATGATCAGAAGCCCCCTTTTGCAAGGAGCTTTTATTTATACAGCAAAGGGGGAATAAAAGTTCCTGTTTGCAAGTACCTCAGAATAGTGCTTTTCAAACTGAGGATTGCCAAATTAATGCAGTGGTTTATTATTATAATTATTATTTCAGTACAGAACAGAAAATATTTATGCATCTCAGAGAAAAATGTAAGTTTTGATTACACAAAATGATTAAATTTAGTGTGTACTGACTTCCAGAAGCTACAGATTGTTGTAGAAATAAAAAGACACAACTATTGAAAAACACCTCACATCTTGCATTGCAGGCAAAAATATAAATTGGAATAAAACATAAGAGATTTTGAGATTGAAATGATATGAAGGAAGAAGTCAAGGGTTTGATTTATAATGCCACAGCAGATGGGGGGGAGGAAAAAAGACAGGGAGAAGAGAACATTTAACATATAAAGCAAAATACTGACAATTATAGAATCTGGAGAACAGATATGAAAGCTCACTATATCATTCTCTATATTCATGTGTTTGAAAACTTTGAAAATACGGTTTAAAGCTCTTGAGACAAATGAAAAAGATAATGGATATTGCAGTTGGTAAATGATGTTTGGGGTTCTGGTCCTGTTTTATCTTTTATAGGTACTACTTTTATTAATGTTTGTTAGAAAAATATGGTGTGTGATTAGTTTTTAATAAGTAGTGATATAGCTTTAGAGTCCTAGAGTGAAGCTGACTTCCTCTGCCTATTGCTGTAACCTCCAGCACTAGTTTTTTTGTTTTTTTTTTTTTGGTTGGAGTCTCACTCAGTCGCCCAGACTGGAGTGCAGTGACCGCTCCTGGCCACCTCAGCCTCGACCTGCTGAGCTCTGGCAATCCTTCTGCCTCAACCTTCCAAGAAGCTATAACTACAGGTGTGCACTACCACGCCTGGCTAATTTTTTTTATTTATTGTAGAGATGAGGTCTCACCAAGTTGCCCAGGCGGGTCTCAAACCCGCGGGCTCAGGCAGTTCACTCACCTCAGCCTCCCAAAGCATGGGATTACAGACTGAGCCACCGAGCCCGGCCTAGTTATTTTTTAAAAATGCACATGTGAATAGTGCTCATACTTAAAACACCAAATTCCAGGTACAACACAGAGAAATGAAACATATTTGGCTACTTCAGAATTGAATTGTTTTGGACAAGTACATTCAAGGTAGAAGAAAACCAATCCAAGATGAAGTCTTTAAGTATTTTTTAGTGTATTTTTATACCAAGTACAACCATAAACAATAGAACCTTGAACTCACTTCTTTTCTAGGATGAACTGGAACAATGGTTTGTGCCTGCCTTATTGCTAAAGGAATGTTTCCTCTGCAAAGGTAGGAAAGATGTTACTACAAAATTTGCCTTATGCGAATGAAATTGCCAGTTCTGAAACATCACTGGTAAGGTGTTAAGATGGTTCTTTAAATCATGGTCCATAAGCGATACTGTCATTGAAGAAGTGATTTATAGAATTTCTGGTTTTGATATTTCCTTGTTTACCAAGCACTGGTTAGTAATGGGATTAAGAACCTCTTACTTTGGGCCAGGACTAGGATGAGGACAATGAGGCACAAAATTCAAGAGATACCAAAAGTAACAGTAGTTTAGAAAAAAATTGTTTTGAATGCAATATTTTAAAAACAAAAATTGATGCAAAAAAGTCTATGATAGACTATATATAATATCAACCATTTAAATAAAGATGGAACCTGACAGGGACAGGATTAAGGTGTGGTGAGTAAAGTCATGTTACACAAATGCAAAATATACTCAGTAATCAAGATGTTTCATTCGCCTCACCTGAGTCCTGGCCCTGCTCTTACTACTACCAGTACCATGACATCTTTATTCTTCATGAGAATAATATCAAGGTTCATTAGAAAAGTTCTCCAAAGGACCATGGACATCTTTAGTGTTGCTACATAGACAAAGGGCACAATTTCCCAACTCAGATCAAAGTCTTTCCAGAATATAAATTTCTGCACTGTCAATATCCACGGTGTCAGTGAACTCTGGAAATTTCTAAGAAGACAAGGTGGCCTGTCATTACTTCTTAAAGCTAAGGCTTCCACTTCTTTCTGCCATGATCTTGCTGAGAGGTTACAACTTCAGTCACACTCCCATCAGCACTGCTCGCACCCCTGGCTGCAATCAAGGGAAGACAAGCAGTGGGCCATGCACAATGCCCAGCACTCTAATATTACCACCTTCAGTTTTTCAAGATTAGGACACATAGATTTGAAATTGGATGTTCTAGGACAATGCTCTACAAGCTATGGATCATGACCTAACAGTGAGTCATAAAATCAAATTACTAGGTTATGACTAGAACTTTTTAAATAAAATAGAGTAGAATAGAAAATATAAAAAGATGTTTTTCTTTGTGTGTGTGTGTATCTACTAGGTTTATTAATGCAAGTTGTAGTTTAAAAAACAAAAATTTGGAAGCCACTGACCTAAAGCCCCACACTGAGAGTCAGGGACCTGTGTTCAGGCCTGTGCTGCCTCTAACTGGCTGCAGCATCTCCATGGCAGGTCGCTTGTTTTCTTTTGGTCTGAATCTTTTCATTTGTAAAATGGAAAGAAGGGTTGGACCAGGTGATCTCTCAAGTTTTTCCAGCTCTAAAGTCATTGAATGAGAGATATCTTTGATATGGATTTTTAAGTTTATTTGGGTAGCCTCTGCCCAAAGACTGCTGACTTAAGAAAACCAAGAGCCCTCAGAAACCTTAAGGTTACTGATACAGGAGAGAGAAGAGTGCAGATGAACCATGACTAGATTGCCCCCATCTCCCATTTTTTAAAATTTTATTGAAGAGCCTTGCTTTGTTTTCAAAATGTGACGGATGAATCCAAAGGCACTAAGTAACAGGGTGTGGAATCTCCTTCTCAGGTAAGCTATTTTTAAAAGGGGGCTTTTCTTAGGGGGGTGGGTTAATACTGGCACCTATTACTTGGCTTCACTTTAGACTTTTCCCTTTTGGTAGTTGGGCAGCAGCCTTTGAGTACCCCGAGACAGGAGTTGATCCTCCCTGAGGCCAAGAGCCATGCCTCGGGTGCTGCCCATGCTTTGTGGGATCTGGGTTCTTCTCCTAGCATCCTACTGGCATTCCATTTCATGTCAGTTATTGTTTAGCAACTTCAGGAGTTGATTACCCTCCCAAAGTAGGAAAGTCGCATGCCTAAGGATTCATACCCTTGATGATCATCTAGAGTCAACAACCTTTGATTTCCCTGTTAAGAAGACCAGAGTCTTCCCCAAATTCCTACGAGGGCAACTCAGTCCGGCAGAACATCACAAGGACAGTTTTGGATAAAGCCCCTGTGAATGTGTCTTGCTGTGTGTGTGTGTGTGTGTGTGTGTGTACATGTACACATGAGGGGCATCTATTCTGAAAGAAAAGAAAAGAAGGGAAAGAGCACTTTTAAAACCTGATTTTATACCAGACAGTATTGTACCTTGACATACACTTTATCTGATACTCATAAACCCACGTGAACTATATGCTTATTACCCTGGGTTTATTTAAAAAACCCTTTCATGATGGAAATTTTCAAGTATATATAAAAAGAGGATTGTACAATAAATCCCCTAATAGTCATCAAACCACTTCAGTAATCATTTCAGCAAGCAAGTAGCCATGTTTATCCAATTCCTTCCCACTGTGCCAACCCCACAGTCCCAGTCTCCACTCTTGTTTTCCCTAAATCTGAGTTTCTTTGAAGAATATCTCAGTCATCATATCATTCTGTTCCATACATGTTCCAGTATGACATCGAATATAAGTACTCCAATAACAAAAAACTTTAATATATTTTATCACATCTAAAAATGTTATTCCTTAAAAATGCCATAATATCAAATTTCTAGTCCATGTTTAAATTTTCCGAAATGTCTTAACGTCTCTTCAGTTTGCTTAAATCGCAATCCAATGTCCACACATTTCATTTAGTTGCCAAATATATTTAATTTCTAGGTTTTACCTCCTTTTTTATTTGTAATTTGTTTATTGCAGAAAACAGAACACTTATCCTACAGAGTTTACAACATTCCAGATTTTGTTGACCCACTCTAAGGGTTTTAGGCATTACGACGATTCTCATTTTAGAAACTGGGAAATTGAGGTTCAGAGAAATTAACTTTTGAACCAAGGGCCCAAAACTCGATCTGTGAGACTCTGAAGTCCATTACTTACCATGCCCCACACGGCATTTCATTCCTATTGTCTTTTCTTCATTGCCCCTCAAACAGAATTGAGAGCTGTTTGGGAATTCTTAAAGAGATTTGGGTGTGGCAGTGAATGCCTTTCTTTTTGAGTGAAATGATGAGAGCTGAATAAGTACCCTTGGCCCTGTTCTAAGACTTGAATGCAGCTACCGACCTTTAATTCGGATCAAAGAACTCAACCTCTTCCATTGATGCTTTTCTCCCACACCCAAGTCATAAAAAAACAAAGTGATAATAGCCATATACCCTAAGCCAAAATAATACATGAACTGACTGAAGTCCAGCTCTAATCATACCATTTCCATGCTCAATATTCATATTGCCCACCCCCACTGCCAACAGCAGGAAACTGAATGTTTTCACCTGTCACCCATGACCTTCTACCGTTTAAGATGTTTTAGTCTGATTGTTCCAACATTTTCTTCCACGATGTGCGTTCATATACCCCACTATCTGACATGTTTAGACCGTACTGTTTCCCAGCCTGTGCACACACTTTATATCCTAGTGACATTGCTTATGGAGGCCCCTTTTCCTGGAGGACCTTTCCTTTCCTGGCCTGAAATAGTGTCTCACTTTCACAGTTCTTGTAGCCCTTTGTGTTTTTCTTAGAAACTGAGAGATACTCCATGATTCTCTAACTCTCTGAAGTGGCGATGTCTGTATCCTGGGAAAGCACGGTCAATGGCTTCCTCATCTTTCCACCTTTTGCATCCCAGTGTGCCTCATCCCCTCTCGTGATATCATCTTTGTGTGTAATGGATGCTTTCTATGTATTGGTTATGTTAGCTTCTGCTATAAGCCCTTGTTGTTTGAAGCTGTACCAGAAGCAAGTATAGCAGCAAAAGCAACTTGTGGCCATGATGGGTTACAGCTTTTGTGGAAGGTGGAGAATCTGGTGGCAGGAGCTGAGGGGATGACAACTTCAGCTCCTTTCACAATTCTTCCCATGCAGCCCCCCTTCCCCATGTCCCCTTCAGGCCTGCACAGTTTCCCTAACTTTAGTCCAGAATGGGCAAACCCCAAGCTGCAATGGATTCTCTTCTGATTCACCGGCCTAGTAACACAACGACTCAGTTGCAGGTGTGAGAGCTGTGTTGGCGAGGCCCCAGGAAAGAGTGCCCTCTGTGCCTGGTGGTAATTTTCAGACACCATCACCTTAGGACTTTGCAAGTGGGCCTTTCTATTGACCACATTTCATCCATCCCTAAGTTCAGAACTTGTAGGAACCCTCCCAGTGACTGACCCTTTCAGGGAAATGCCAAGTGTGGCAGTCAATTTTATGAACACTTTCCCATCAGTAGAGAAAGTACAGGAACTCTTTAACTTATTGAAGAAAGATCCAAGAAGAGCCATTGTGAACAGCTTGACCAGGGCAAGATCAAGGCTAAGTGAGTCCAGAGCTTTCTTGTGAAAACAGAATTGAAGAAATGGAAAGTGAAGAAAATCTAGCAGGCAGGAACAAGAAAAGAGTGACCATTGTCACCTACTACGGACATATGGGGGTCTTCATCTTGCATCTTCCCGTATATCATTCTCCCATGTCCAGGAGGCTACTCTCCAACAAAGCCCAGACCTTCCCCTAAGTCACAACTAAGCTTCTACCCCCACACTGCGAATGTTTCTTGTTAGTCCAATTAGTTGTCCTCTCAATCATAAGCAGCCTATCAGCAATACCTGGCTTTGCCCTTGTTACTTTCCCGTAGCATTTATTTCAGGAGTTTTCCCCCAGGGTAGATACTTAGTGTGAGGCAGCATTCATAAAGATGCCTAGTAAGGAATGGCACCCAGTAAATGTAATTGTTTCCTTAATCACTGACTGCCTTTTACAAGCTCTGTGTAAAAACAAAACAAGACGACAGCAACACAAAAAAACCCCAAAAGGAGTCCCAAACTTTACCTGTATGCTGACCACTTATCTACATAACCATGAATTGCACCCCACATCTTTAAAGTTAATTTTAAAAAGAATCTTTAAAAAGTTGGAACGCTGACTTCAGACTTTACACCTTCACTTGAGTTGAGGCTTCTGTTGCTTTGCAGAGGAGATACGTGCAGTACTTTCAAAATGTCAAGGCTCAAAAACACATTCAAGAAAAAAGACCGATAATCAAAAGAATATCATTGATTCCATACGTGGTAAGTGCTGAATGTATAATTGAAGACTTGGGAAGGAGGAACAGTGTTCCCATTATGTGGGAAGATTTTGCACATACCGATTCAGATGATCTGAACTCATAGTTGTCTCTTTACATATTTTCACACACAAACTCTTCCTGGATTTGCTCACTGACCCAGGAATCCTTAGCCATATTGCGAATTCCTAGATGTCCTTCACTTTCTTTTTTCCATCACAGTTTGGATGGACTTCATTCCATTCCCTTCTCTCCTGTGCTTGTTCCTCAGTTCTAGGTACAGAGTTCACTGTTCAGACCAGAGCCTGTGATGAAGAAGAAGGAGAACCCATGTCCCCCAAGGCCATTCCCTTCTCTTAAACACCTCTAGTTTGGTGTTTGTCTTGGCAGATGCACCCTGCATCATTTTCTCACCTATTCCCTTCAGAGGCCCCTTTTTCTCATCACACTGGGGTCTCTTTACCCCACTTCTGTCTGATCCCTCTTGCCCCAGCAGTAATAGGGTTGAGCACAAAACCTTCAGCACCCAACAACCAAGGAAGCTTACCTTATCTGTTGCCAAACAGCTGCTGAGTACCTGCTTCAGGCTAGGCCATGCTATCATTCCCCTGTCTGTGAGGAGTCTCTAGGTGGTAAGTAGGAGAGAAATAAGTACATAGAGAAAAAGCCAAGCCAGGTGGAAAAGCTCATGCCTGTAATCCCAGCACTTTGAAAAGCTGAGGCTGGAGGATTACTTGGGCACAGGAGTTCGAGATCAGCATGGAAAACATACTGAGATCATGTCTGTACAATAATAAAACATAAAAAATAAAGCTAGATGTGGTGGAGGTCACCTGTAGTTTTAGCTACCCAGGAGGCTGATATGGGAGGATCACAAGAATCCAAGAGTTTGAGGTTGTGCTGAGCCATGATCATACCTCTGAAGACCAACCTGGGTGACAGAGTAAGATTCTGACTTAAAAAAAACAAAAACAAAAGTCGAGTGGTTTATTTTGCCCATGCCAGCTCTGGCATGTCTCCCTTTCTTTTCTGTACAATCTTTGTTATTGTTTTTTGTTGTTGTTGTTGTTGTGAAGAGGAAAAATTCTTTATTTTTTCAAAAATAGCTATGCATTTCAACCAGTGGTCTCTGGAGACACTACCTTCAACATGGGTGGCTTTGATGATGGAATTTTAAAACCTACGGAGGTCAATATGGCTGCTGTAGCTAAAGAGGAGGGACACTACTCATCATTATATAATATGCAAGCTGGCATCTTGCCTACGTACAAGGCAGATTAGAAAGAGAGATTTGAAGAAAACTCTTCAAAATACACCACATCACTTATTAAATTACTAATTTCTTGAGGAAATACATTTTTCAAATTTTTATCATCTTGAGTCATCACAGAGACTTCCCTTACATATGACAGGAGCAGGATAGATATTTTTTGAATTAAAAAAATGCATGGTTTGCAAATAACTTACTCATTTATTTGGGTTTTTCAGCCCTTTACTGCAACTCTTCAAGGGCCTGTCCATCTCCAATTAGTTTCTTTATCTTAAGATATGGGGTAAATTTTTCATTGACATTTTTACTCCTCAAATCCTGATTTACTTGAGACGTAGTAGGAGAAGTGTGGGTTTACTTTTTTAAAAAAGCTTAACTACACTATCTAATCTAAGGAAGGAAGTAGAAATAAAACTAGATTCCTGACTTGGTTATCTTGACCAATATAAGGTTATCTTTGAATTAATAAGTTGCAAAACACATGCCTATCTAAAATTGACTTTTGCTTCTCTTTTTTGTTATCAATATTTTTAATTTTGATATTGTGGGGTACAGTTAAGGGTTAGGTATTCAAATATGCTTCATTTAGGCCCCCTTGTTGATAACAGGTGTCTCCCCGTCCCCAGACAGATGTTTACTACATTACTTCCATCTTCCCCCCATGGATTCCCACCACTGTCAGTCATTTTCTTATGGTAGTGCACTGGATAATCAAGGTCCACTATATGAGTGAGAATATGTGATACCAGATCTTTGTTTCTGTGAGAGGTCACTCAGTATTATAGACTCTGGCTCCATCCAGGTTGCTGCGAAATTCATGATTTTGTTCTTTTTTATGGCTGTGTAGTATTCCATCGTGTATATGTACCACATTTTTTTAATCCAGTCCTCTTTTGATGGACAGCGTGGTTGGTTCCAGGTTCTTGCTATTATGAACAATGCTGCGATAAACACTCGTGTGCAGGTATCTTTTTTATAGAGTGATTTGAGTTCTTCAGGGTATATTCTCAGTAGGGGGATTGCAGGGTCCTATGGGAGGCTGATGTTTAGAGCTTTTAGGAATCACCACACTGCTTTCCACAGAGGTTGCACTAGTTTACACTCCCACCAACAGTTTAGGAGTGTTCCATTTTCGCCACACCCTCTCCAACAGCTATTATTTTTTGAGTTGTTGATAATTGCCATTCTGACTGGAGTTAGGTGGTATCTCAGTGTGGCTTTGATTTGCATCTCCCTGATGATTAGTGAGGTTGAGCATTTCTTCATGTGTTTGTTGGCTGCTCGAATGTCTTCCTTTGTGAAGTGTCTGTTCATATCTTTTGCCCATTTTATAATGGGGCTGTTTGTTTTTTTCTTTTCAGCACATTTGAGTTCCTTGTAGATCCAAGATATTAAGCCTTTGTCAGACCTGGAGTTAGCAAATACTTTTACCCAGTCTGTAGGCTGTCTTCCCGCTCTCTTGATGGTTTCTTTGGCTTTGCAGAAGCTTGTCAGTTTAATAAGGTTCCACTTGTCTATCTTATCCTTTAGGCCTGTGGGTTCCAAGTTTTGTTCAGGAATTGAATGCCAGATCCGATTTCCATGAGGGTATGTCCTTCATTTTCTAAGGTTCTGATGGTTTCAGGTTTTACATTTAGGTCTCTGATCCATTTGGAGTTAATTTTTGTGTATGGGGATAGATAGGGGTCCTGTTTCAATCTTCTGCATGTGGTCAGCCAGTTTTCCCAGCACCATTTACTGAATAGGGTCCCCTCTCCCCAGTGATAGGTGGTGGAGGGTTTGTCGAAGATGAGTTCATTGAGAAATTGAGGTTTTGCTTCTGGAATCTCAATTCTATTCCATTGATCTATATGCCTGTTCCTATACCAATACCAAGCTGTTTTGACGATTGTAGCTTTATAGTAAAGTTTGAAGTCTGGTAATGTGATACCACCTGCTTTGTTATTTTTGCTGAGGGTTGTTCTGGCTATTCTTGGTTGTTTGTGTTTTCATATAAATTCCTGTGTTGTTCTTTCTAGGTCTGAGAAGAATGTTGCTGGTAATTTGATAGGTATTGCATTGAATCTGTAAATTGCCTTAGGTAAGATGGACATCTTCACAATGTTGATTCTTCCAATCCATGAGCATGGGATATTTTTCCACTTGTTTGTGTCATCTTTGATTTCTCTGAGCAGAGTTTTGTAGTTTTCATTGTAAAGGTCTTTCACATCTCTGGTTAGGAAGATGCCAAGGTATTTCATTTTTTTTGTGGATATTGTGAATGGGATTGTGCTTCTTATTTGAGTTTCTGTTTGTTTATTATTGGTGTAAAGAAATGCAATTGTCTTTTGCACATTTATTTTATATCCTGAGACTTTGCCGAAGGCCTTTATCAGTGTAAGGAGGTTTTTGACAGATTATCTTGGGTTTTCAAGGAACACAATCATGTCATCTGCAAAGAGAGATAATTTGACTTCCTCTTTTCCTATTTGGATACCCCTGATTGCCTTCTCTTCTCTGATTGCTCTAGCCAGGACTTCCAATACTATATTGAACAGGAAGGGTGAGAGTGGGCATCCTTGTCTTGCTCCAGTTTTCAGGGGAAATGGTTCCAATTTTTGTCGTTTAGAGTATACTGGCTGTGGGTTTCTAGTAGATGGCTTTTACTATTTTGAGGTATGTTCCCCGTATGCCTAGATGTTCGAGGGTTTTTATCAAGAGGGGTGCTGAATTTTATCAAAAGCTTTTTCTGCATCTAATGATATAATCATGTAGTTTTGTTTTGACATCTATTGATGTATTTAATTACATTTATGGTTTCACGAATGTTGAAGCAGCCTTGCATCCCAGGGATGAAGCCTACTTGGTCATGATGGATGATTTTTGAGATGTGTTGTTGAATCCAGTTTGCTAGGATCTTGTTGAGAATTTTAGCATCTATGTTCATCAAAGATATTGGCCTGTAGTTCTCTTTCTTGTTGGGTCTTTACCTGGTTTGGGTATCAATGCGATGTTAGCTTCGTAAAATGATTTGGGGGAGAGTTCCATCTTTCTCAATCCCCTGGAATACCTTCAGTAGGATTGGAATCAGCTCCTCCTTAAATGTCTTGTAGAATTCTGCTGGAAAGCCATCTGGTCCAGGGTTTTTGTTTTTGTAGGCAGTTTTCTTATTACATAGTCAATTTCCTTGATTGTTATTGGTCTATTTAGGGTCTCAATTTCTTCTTGTTTCAACCCTGGCAGGTTGTGTGATGACAGAAAGTCCTCCATTTCCTTAAGGTTTTCAAGTTTGTTTCCATAAAGTGTACATAGTAGTCTCTGATGATCTTTTGTATTTCTTCAGGGTCAGATGTGACGTCATCTTTTGTGTTTCTGATTGTGCTTATTTGGGTTTTTCTTTCTTTTTCTTGGTCAGTCTAGCTAGGGGACCATTGATCTTGAAGAACCAGCTTTTTGTTTCACTGGTTTTTTGTATTGTCTTTTTGTCTTCTATGTCCTGGATTTGGGCTTTTATTTTGGTGATCTGGATCCTTTTGCTGAAATTAGAGTTTTTGTGGTCTTGTTTTTCCAGCTTCCTTGGGTGGCTTGTTAGGCTATTAATTTGTCCTCCTTCCATTTTCTTCATGTGTGTTTGTAGGGATATAAATTCCCCTCTTACTACAGCTTTTAAGGCATCCCAGAGATTTTGGTAAGATTTTTCTTCATTTTCATTTGTTTCCAGGTATCTTTTGATCTCTGTTTTGATTTTATCATTGATCCAGGAGTTGTTTAGTATCATGCTGTTTAGTGTCCATGTCTTTGTGGGTTTTGGGGGGACCTTGTTGGTGTTAATGTCTGTTTTTATTCTACTGTGGTTCGAGAAGGTGCATGGTAGAATTTCAGTCCTTTTAAATTTGCTTATGCTTGATTTATGGCCAATTATGTGGTCGATCTTAGAATATGTTCCATGCAGTGATGAGTAGAATGTGTATTCTGTGGTCTCTGGATGGAGTGTTCTGTAGGTATCAGTTAAGTCCATTTGGTCCAGAGTCACATTGAGGTTCCAAATCTCATTGCTGATTTTTTGTCCCAAAGATCTGTCGAGGGTTGTGAGTGGGGTATTAAAGTCCTCAGTTATGGTGTTAGAGTCAATATCTTTCTTTAGTTTTCCTAGGAGTTGCTTTATAAAAGTTGGTGCACCTATGTTAGGTGCATATATGTTTAGGATAGATATTTCTTGTTGATGGAGTGAAACTTTTATCATTATGTAGTGGCCCTCTGTATCTTTTTAACTTTTTGATAGCTTAAATGGTATTTTGTATGAAATTAGGATTGCAACTCCTCCTTTCTTTTGTGTTCCATTCGCCTGAAAATTTGTTTCCCATCCTCTTACTTTGAGTCGCTGTGCATGTCCTTTCTAGTAAGATGGGTCTCTTGAAGGCAGTATATTGTTGCCCAATGATATTTTATCCATTTGCCATTCTATGTCTTTCCAGTGGTACATTTAGTCCATTCACATTCTGGCTAATTATTGAAATGTGAGAGTTTGTGCCTATCATAGAGTTCTTATAGAGTTGTTCTTCCACTTGGTTTATTGTCTTTCTTTTGTTTTGGGGTTGGTTCATATGTATTTTATTCTTTTCCTGTACTCTTGTGAAGAACATTACTCTTTTTTCCCCCTTCTCTTCTGTGTTTAGTACTTTCTTAAGTGTTTCATGTAGAGGTGGTTTGGTGGCAGCGTAAGTTCTTAGGGATTGAATATCTGGGAAAGATTTTAATTCTCCCTCGCTGATGAAGCTTAATCTGGCTGGGTAGGTTATTCTTGGTTGAAATTATTTATCTTTTAGGACTTTGAAGATAGGGCTCCAAGCTCTCCTAGCCTGCAGGGTTTCTGTAGATAAATCTGCTGCTATTCTGATTGGTTTTCCGTGGTAGGTGATCTGGCCTTTTTCTCTTGCTGCCTTTAGGATTTTTTCTTTTATGCCTACTTTGTTTAGGTGAATTATTATGTGTCTAGGAGTTGGTTTTCTCATTTGTTGTCTTTCAGGGGTTCTCTGAATCTCTTGTGCTTGAGTTTTTGCATCATTGATTAGATAAGGGAAGTTTTCTTGAATGATCTCATGGAGGGTTTGTTCCAGTGTGGTCTCTGTCTCTCTTTCTGTCTCAGGAAACCAATTACTCTTAGGTTAGGCCTCTTGAGGTAATTGCTCATCTCTTGAAGGTTTTTTTCTATCTTTTTGAGCTTGTTTTCTGTGTTTTTGAGAGTTTGGGTTAGTTCTATATTTTGGTCCTCAAGCTCTGAGATTCTTTCTTCTGCTTGGGTAATTCTGCTTTCCATGCTTATCAGTTTGTTATTTATTTCATTCACAGTATACTTTATTACTGTTATCTCAGATATCAGCTCCTTTCTAGATTCTTCTTGAGTCTCCTCAATTCTTTTTGATCTCTCCATTAATGTCTTGATTTCTAGGTCTTGATTTGTATTTTGAGACCAGTCATTCTGGGGGCTCTTCATTGTTTGCATTCCAAAGTCAGTTTTCTCAGTGTCTGACCTCCAAGGAGTCTGGGAGAGACGCATATTCTTCTTTTGGTTTTTCTTCATTTGTGTAGATTTTTCTCGTCCTGTAGTGGCTAAAGTTCCTTGAGCTCCGATCTCCCACCTCTCCCCTCTGTTGTTGTTGCAGGCAGCTAGCGTGTTGCCTTGGAGGTCTAACTCTTAGTTGCCTCAGTCTGTTCAGCATAGGGGAGGGGCTTTGTCTCCTGTTTAATGATGTCACCATGGGAACCAAGGTGGAGGCTCTGAATGGTGGGCGGGCAATGCAAGTCTGCCATGAAAATGGAGGAGGTGGTAGTTTTACTTTCACTTTTAGGGATGCTCATGTGGGTCTCTAGGTGGGACCAGCTGCACAGCTGGGCACTGGATCCGGGGTGACACCAGCAGGCTGGGGTGGAGGAGAGGGTCGGGTGTTCCCTCCTCTGGAGCTGGGAGCCTCTGATACGCAAGCTTGGGGTTCTGCTCCCTTACACAGGCTTGAGGTGGCACACTGAGTGACTCAGCCAGGGTGGGCCCAGGGCTCCAGATCTCCAAAGCTCCAAAGGGCAGGTGGTTGTCCTGGGTCCCTCACAGGGCACTTCAGCCAGAAATGGGACTGGTGTCTCTGAGGGGCGGGCACCCAGAACCTCCCTAGGTGACCGGCAGCTTGGTGCTGGGTGCTGGTCGTGACGATGTAGCCAGGGAGGGAGCGGAGATCCAGGATTCGGGATTCCCCGGCTGGCGGGAATCACATATATAGTGGAGCAGCGGCAGCCGGGCCACAATATCTGGCCCTGCATGGGACCAAAAGTCCCCTGGCCTCGTATCAGTGCAGCTGGCAATGGGCAGGGGGCTGCAGGGAGAAAAGTAAGAGTGTTTTTGGGAACTCATGTTCGGAGAGTCTCACGGATCCACCTATGCCGTCGCCATCTTCAGGAGTCCCCCCATCTATGTTTTAAAACTTAAAAAAACAAGCCAGGCTCGGTGACTCAGCCTGTAATCCCTCACTTTGGGAGGCTGAGGTGAGTGGATTGCCTGAGCCCGTGGGTTCGAGACCCACCTGAGCAACTTGGAGAGACCTCATCTCTACAATAAATCAAAAAATCAGCCGGGCGTGGTAGCGTATGCCTGTAATTCCGGCTACTCAGAAGGCTGAGGCAGAAGGATCACCGGAGCCCAGCCTGTCGAGGCTGTGGTGGCCAGGAGCGGCCACTGCACTCCAGTCTGGTGACAGAGTGAGACTCCAACTCAAAATAAATAAATAAAAATAAAATTTAAACAAAACAAAACAGAAAACACAGTGTTGGAATGCACAGTATTGAGGGTCAAGGAAAGCCTCATTAGGGACATTGCTTAGTCTTCTATGCCTGAATCTACATGAACATGGAAAGATATGAGAGAAGGTGGGACTCTATGTAGGTGACTTTCAGCCCCTGGACATAATAAATAATAGCAGTAGTATAAATCCCTATAAACTTCACTGGAGCTAATTCCTGCTTCTAGAATTTAAAAGGAGATAGAAAGCCATGGATGGGTTCACCATTGCCCAGGGAGGCAAGAAAGCCATGGATGGGATTCACCACTGCCCAGGGAGGCAGATCACCCATGCCAACTCTGGAACGCAGCAAAGAAAAGAAACTGGAGAGGGAAACTGGCCTCCAGCTCCATGTCCATTTCTCCATCACCCCACATTGTTTTCCCTGCATGGGAAACTCTCAAGATATCTCAGTGTGCAGGGAAGCATGCCAGAGAGGCAGCAAGGGGGTGATGCTTCTGATCCCCTAAGGCAAACCTCTCTTAACAGCCAGATTGTGAACCACGAGGCAGTGCCAGTGCTGGACATCATGGGTGCTGCAGCATTGGGTGTGGTGTCCACCCAGGTCACCAGGTCTTTTTAGTCTTCTAAATTGGCACAAAAATTAAAATCTAGACATATTTTCCTGAATATTTTGTCTGATTATTCAGAAATAAAAGAAACCTTTCAATGTATATTAAAACTGCATAGTTTCAAAAATGACATTTTATTGTTAAATTGTAAAATGCCTTTTAAAAATTGCTTACATCTGTTTTTTCTCCCCCCCAACACATGTTGCTACTAGTGGTTATGTATTTGGGGCTAAGGAACTAAACCAGTGCAAAATTAATGATATGGAGGGTTTTTTAATGACCTAAATATATATAATTCATTTAAAATTATTTAAATGCTTGGGAATGTAAGCTCATAAGCCAACGTTCTTTTCTTCTCATGAGAAAAGTATTTGACTTAGGATAGTTGAACATTTCACTGGTTTCTGGTAGCCATCAATAGAAAAGTTCAGTACTTGTTACGGCGGGACAAAGAAAATTATGGCAAGAAACTGTGATTCCTAATGAATTCCTAATTCATGGTGTGAATGTAAACAAAATTAAATGAGAAGAAAACAAACAGAATTGCAATGAGGAATAAAATATGATTACCATATTATTTTATTAGAATATTTGTCTTATTCTCACCCTTTACTTTTGTGCCTATTTAAAGTAAATTATGCAGGGCCAAAAGGAAATCAATAAAAATTTTTTGAAGACAGAAAAACCAAGCCTGATGAAATGCTAAAAGGAAGTGTGTCATTTTAATCTGAAAAGGGGAAAGAGGCCATTTGCTATAAACTCATAATAAACACCACAGGAATTTTTGACATGACTACCTTTATTTACACAGAGATTGCATCAGGAAGTAGATTTGAAGTGAGGCAAGAGCAATTTAGACTCTACACTGTAAAGAATCATGGCAAGAAGTCTGAAGAAACCACCACATTAGCAAGCGGATTGCAAGTCACATTTCCTAAATTTTTTCCTAGAAAGGCGAAGTGATTCTAAGTTTAGAAGTTGGACTATATGTTTTGTTTGTTCATTCATTTGTCTTTTGTATCACTCTGTCACCCATGCTGGATTGCATTTGAATGATCATGGCTCTCCACAACCCAAACGTATTGGGCTCAGGAGATCCTTTCATCTCAGCCTCTCAAGTAGCTGGGACTACAGGCACACGCAGCCATGCCTGGCTAATTTTTTTTCTTCATCACTCTAAGAAGAATTTTTGTGTTGATATTACATATGATGATTTCTTTTTTATAAACTTTCTTATTGATTATAATTTATCTATAGATCATAATTTGTTTTCATGTAGACAAATTATCAGAATATACGTTTTCCCTCTTCCAGCCCTCATATCTTTGATTTTTTATTCTTTTTGTTGTTCAAACTAGGACTCCTCAGCACAGTAATGCATAAAGGGAATTATAATGGAAACATTGTTTTGGGGATATTAACTTGCATGTTTGCAATATTTCATTCTTCAGAGTGATAAAAGAAGGGACACAAAGAACCAGAATTTATTTATTAAAATTTCTATATTTATTCTGACATGTTTGAACTTCAGTCACCTTCAAAGTACTCTCCATTAGGTGCAATACACTTTCAAGATGCTTTTTGCACTGCTCAAAAGAGTCTTTGAACTCTTTAATTTGGATATCTTTTAGTGCTTCTGCCCTTTTTTGTTTCACCTCTTCCAGGTTGGAAAACATTTCCCTTTGAGGACTTTTTTCATTTGTGGAAACAAAAAGAAGTCACTCAGGACAAGATCGGGTGAATAGGGAGGGCGGGTCATGGGGATCATGCTATTTTGGTCAAAAACTGCAGAACACTCAGCACGGTATGGGCAGATGCACTTGTAAATGACCCATTAAGAAGTGAACAAACACATTGAGAGAATCTCCAGAAGAATGTTCACTGAAGTTGAATGCAGCGTCTCACAACTGCTAGACGGTACACTGAAGCTGATGGGCTCCCAGAGTATTTGCATAGCAAGGGAAGCCTATACTACAGGGGCCTAACCTCTAAAAGATATTTTAGTTTTTTGTGTGGAGTCCTTCCTTGTATAAGCTATGGGGATTTTTAAGATTCTCTTAACCAAGTTTCTCTCTCTTGCTCTCTTTCTCTCTCACTCTCTCCTCTCTCATCTTATACATTTTGCTTTAGGAAACAGAACAGGACTTAAAGCCTTCTCCTTCAAAGAAAAAAAAATTCATTCAAGTCAAATGATTAAATATGGACACCTTGTGAGCTGGGATAATTTTTTATTTTATTAATCTATAATATTAAGTGGAAAGACATTTTTATTTTTCTCTAAACAGCCTAACTTTTAAATTTAATTTAGGCATTGGAACAGGTGATGGAAAAGATTTAACAATACAAATAATAATGGGAAAAAATATTGTGTTTTCCTGCTCCTCTGGAAAAAAAACTGTGAGGTAAGAGATAACATATGAACTGAAATTTCTGGTGTTTGTTTAAGGTTCAATATCAATCACCCCAATCTATTACACACCCACTCTACTGAGATTTCATGTTCCTTTCTGGTTACCATCCAACTTGGTGTCATGGGGTTTGGATGCAAATCAAAACTAAATTAACCTAATTGTTCAAAACACGTTTTTCGGTGAAATTTCCAACACATATTTCCATTCCAAGTGTTGCCTTTCTCTTTCCCACAAAGGCTGAGCATATTTCCAGGAATCGATCAAGGTTTTCAATCACATATTTGGCCATTTGGAGCCATATTTTCTTCTTCTAGGTTATTTTAATGTTTATTATATGCCACTAATTCTATATTTTAGTGTGCATGGAAACCTAGGAACTTGTAAAGATGCACATTTCTAGGTTGTACCCCCAAAGTATGATTCAGGAAATCTGGGGTGGAGCTTAATAATCTGTAGACAGCAATGTACCAAGAGATTCTAACTCAGAGGTTCTGTGGAATGACACCATAAGAAACAATGGAAGAGTGCATGCACTGGGGAAGAATCGCTTTCTTCAAAACAATGAGACCTTCTGAAATAATAAGAAAGCTTTCATTATCACTCTAAGAGCCATACACTTGTAGAATTCTCTTCCAGGTTTCTGTCTCAAATTCTCTTGTTGCCAACCCTATGCCTGCCTTCTACCCCAACTCTCCACCTTTGTCTGAGCTCTCCTAACTGAGAGTATTCACCCAGTCCTGATCCTTCCCTTTCTGTTCTCATCTCACAAATGTGTTGTTCTTGGTGATGTTCCCCCATTCTCCTTATTTAAATGCGTATTTGTTCTTTCATTTGCTGAACAGATATTTGTGGACACCCACTGAGTTGTAGATGCAGGAGCTACAACAGGGACAGTCTCCACCACCACAATTCAAATGCATCAGTGGATTCAAATTCATCAAATGAGTTTTCCCTCTGCTTCTGCAAATGGCACCAGTCTCTGCCAGAGTCCAGCTCCAGTTGGGTTCAGGGTACCCCAAAGGTGGAGATGGCATCGGCGATTGGGGGGAAGAAGAAAGAGAGAAAGAGAGAGAGACAGAGAGGAAGAAAGAGACTGGACCCCTGTCTAGTGCAGAAGCCATTTAATGGGAATTACAACTGGTCTTTTATACACAGTCGGGTGTGTGAGAGGCGTTCCCCACCCACCGGATGTTCTTTCAGGTATAATCCCATAACCTAATCGATGAAACCTTAATCCATTTATTCAACTTCAATAAATCCTAAGATCATGACCCAGGAGCCTGTGACCAATACCAAGGCTCTTAGATGTGACCCAAGTTTGAATTATAAGTTGTGTGAAAGCCAAAACTGCAGTTTGTGGAAGAATGGGAGCAATGAGCTTCTAAAGTTAGCTTGTGTTCATCCCGGTCTCAGAGTTTTTATGTTTTGAGTTCACAGGAGCTTAATCTGGTTAGTGCTGTGTAGAAAGGGGGAGGAAATGCAGTCAATAGCTCCCAAATGCATCCTAGTGGTCTCGGGGTCAATGGCCCTTCCTGATCCCTAACACTCAGTGGGCCTCCATGGCCAACTCCCAACATCTCCCCCTTTTTTATTTTTTAGCACAAAACCATGAAACTCCGTATTGCTCTTCTTTAGCACTCTAAAGATGATTGGGAGTAAACACAGCAACAAAAGAATCACTGCGCCGCAAATTCCCACATTGATGAGTATAGACATTAATGATTTTTGATTAGCAAATGATGCCTGAATTTCTTGATGTAATTTAGTAAGGTCTATACTCAGATCTGAATGGTTCCAAATTCCAAGTTACTTTGTCCCAAGTATGGACAGATTTAAATTCAGAGTGACATTGGAGAGCCAATTTTATTTTTAAGGCCACAAGTTCTTGCCCTACTACTAAAACATTAACCTTACTTTCTAACTTCTGGGCTATGATTTCCTGAACAGCTATGGCAATAGAAATGTTTTTAGATAGCCAATCAGCAAATGTAGCTGTATGAACTTCCTTAGGTAATGCTACAGCTGAAAAGTAGCTATTAAGGCTGTGACTCCAAAAATCTTTTCCGACAGTGTTTTAAACCATATTCACAAGAGGCTGTCTGAGAACAACAAATCCCTTATAAGAAACATCAGTTAAACAATTAGTTAATACACTTGTTTACAAGACAAATTATAAACATCATTTTGACATTTTATGGTAAATGTTAACACTGGAGGTACCCATTCATTAATATGCCATCTAGCAGAGATGGGATTTAGCCCATCTAACCTTGAAGTATAAGGTCAAGTTTTACACAGGATAAAAAACAGTCCACTTTAGAGTCATAAATACAGTCTCTCCATATTGGATATCCAGAATCTCGTGAAATGATCAGCCAGTCCTTCTCAGTGTTGTTAGAAACAAATGGGAGGTGAACAAGAGCTTCCTTCATAAGTCCTTTGTCCAAGCCACCCGCTTGAGAAGAGACATGTGGGTGGAAAAAAAGGGGGGTGAGAAGTCTGGAGGCTGGGGTTAGGTGCCATGGCCTTTGGCACCTGCCCCTTCTCCGAAGGTAAAAGAGAAAGACTGGAGGCTGGGGACAGGTGCCATGGCCTTTGGCACCTGCCCCTTCTCTGAAGGTTAAAGAGAAAGACTGAAAGTCAGAGCTAGGCGCCACGGCCGTAGACACCTGCCCTTCCTTCCCAGACAAAGGTGAGGGGACTCACAGAACAGATAACAAGAAACAAGAGTAGTAGGGAAAGCAGGAATTGGAGTTGTAGGAGGAATAGGAGAGGACAAAGGAAGTGAAAGCTCTTATTTTGTTTACGTTTTTAGCATGTTGTGAAGTTACCATATCTCCTGCTTCTTCTGCTAGAAATTCTATTTGCTCCCGTGCTGGTAATTGGGAACAATGGACGCTGAAGACGTTGCTATAGTTTTTAGACAGCATCTGATAGTGTGTTGTCTTGATTTTGGGATAATCTGAGAGGGAAGTTTTTGTTCTGCAATGAAAGTTCTCTCATCTGGTGTGTCAGTGTTCCTCCTTCCTCTGGCTGGCAGGGTGGATGGTGCAATTCTTATTTAGCCAAGTGTTGCAAATCCTGTTCAGCATGTAATGATACCTCCCTATGCAAAGAAAACAGCTCCTCTTCTTAATGGTTGGTAGGCATTGCTCCACATCTATTCCTTTGAGTCTACAGGGTCCATGCCACCCATCTCATTCTTTAGGTTAGTGGGGGCATTTTGAATAAATCAATCAGGAATCCAAACAGGAATTGACACATCCTGTGAGCAACCGGAGATGGCAGCCCGGGCTGCAATGCACCCATAGCCTCCATGGTGGCATTAATGGCTCTTAGATCCTATACAAGTCTCCATTTTCCAGATTTCTTTTTTATAACAAGCATAGGAGTATTCCAAGGACTGGTAGAAGGCTCTATATGGCCAGCCTCCAGCTGCTGTTGAACTAATTCTCTTGCTGCCTTAAGTTTCTCTGAGGGCATGGGCCATTGTTCCACCCAAACTGGTTTATCACCTTTCCAGGTAATGGGATCAGCAGCCTCAGGAACAATGGCCCCTAGGGCAAATTTGAAAAGCCAATACCAGACCAGTCTTTCCTCTCTACAACCTGAACAGGTCCTTTTATGCCCTGTCTGTTCCTTCCAAGCCCCTTTAAGGGATCGTATCCTATTTGTAGCATTTGCGCTGACACCTTGTCATCTGGACTATACAGAAGCATGCCCATTTGAGCAATATCGCATCCCCAAAGTGTAATGGGGATGGAAGGAATGATGTAGGGTCAAAAGGTTCCTGAAGTTTCGTTATCTGTCCAATTTAAGATTTGAGAACTTTTGGCTACAGAGGGCACTCGACCAATACCAATGAGTCCTGATGGGGCTACTTGTGTTGGCCAGGAAGACAGCCAGTCTTTCCCAGCAATACAAGAAACATCAACCCCTATATCTAGCAGCCCTTTAATTTTAACTCCCTGAATATATAAAGCTTTTAGAGGTCTGGAGTTAGTAATTTCCTGAACCCAGAAAGTGAAATTGCTTGAGCCAAATCCAGAGTCATCCCTGGGCTTATTGGTTAGAGACTTGACCATTTTATGATAGGGTAAGAGTAGTAACTGAGCTATTCTTTGACCTTCATAAAATTGTACAGTTTTGCTAGGGGGAGCAACAAGTACCTGGATTTCCCCTGTGTAGTCAGAGTCCACCACTCCAGGAATCACAGAAACTTCTTGTAGAGACAAAGAACTTCTTCCCAATATTATACCCACTATTCCATCCGGGAGAGGGCCCTTCACTCCCGTTGGAATTGGGGTAACTGGAACATCTGGAGTTAATATTGTTGTGGTGGAGGAACAGAGGTCCAGTCCTGTGCTCCCTGGGGTGGCTCTGATGAGTTCTGAGATGGGACAAAGGGAACAAACAGGTTCATGCTGGAAGCTGCCCCTATTGTTATTTGGGGCCGGGGCTGGCCCCTCTGCCCGTTTCCCGGAATCAGCACCGTAGATCGTTGTTTAGTTAACAGAGTGCCATTTTTATGAAATTTGGATTTGCAATCCCTAACCCAATGAAATCCTTTCTGACACCTAGGACACAGAGACTTTGGTCGAGAGCTCTCATCAGGCTGTTGCATCAGGGCTTCCTGCAACCCTTGTTTAGCTGGGCAGTCCCTACTAATATGACCAGGCTGCCCACAGTTATAACAAGTTAAAACCGAGCTGCTTTTTGATTTATTGTTACCATTTTGCATTCCCTGCACAAATTGTGCATGTTTCTCCCTTCAAGGTGGTGGCCATTGCCATACCCTGTATAATGGCAGGGTTGATATCAGCACACTGCCTGATATAATCAGTTAATTGTCCTGATCAGTCTAATCAAAGCTTGGCAAGCACTGTTAGCATTCTCGAAAGCCAACTGTTTAATAAGGTTATTTGCTGCTTCTGCATTAGAGATTACTCTATTTACTGCTGTTGTAAGTCTAGAGAGAAACTCCTCGTAAGTTTCATCTGTTTTCTGCTTAAGATCAGATAGTGAGGTAGTCTGAGTAGAATTAATAGGTAACTTCTTCCAAGCCTCACTTGCACAAGAATTTACCTGGAGTAAAACTTTCTTGGGTAAGTTTAGTTGACTGTCAACTGACTCATATAATCCTTTTCCTAACAACATATTGCTAGAAATATGAAACTGATTTGGATCCCTCTGCTGGTTAACAGCCCTCTGGATCCTTACCTGATCTTCAAATTCAGTTTTCCATAGTCAATAGGCTTCTCCTGACAAACAGCTTTTAGCAAGTTGTCGCCAATCTTGTGGTGTCATCCACCGAGTGGCAAATTGTTCCATAATAGTAATAGTATAAGGAGCCCTAGGACCATACCGAGTACAAGCCTCTTTAAGTTCCTTAATTAATTTATACAGTAGCGGCTCCCAGTGAGGTGCCTCGTTTACTGTGCCTTCTTTCATATAAATTACTGGAAAGCAAGAAGACAAGGTAAAATCTCCCTCTTTCTCAGCCTTTTTTCTGGCTCCCTGCATACCTACATTAGCCGGAGACACATACCCAGGTGTGAATTTTGGTGTTTTCACCTTATTTCTAGTAAAGGGTATGGGAGGAAGTACCTTGGCAACATTACCAGGATTTTTTCACTTATGATACCCAATCACTTCCTCCTCCAACTCCATTTCCTCCTTGGGGAAAAATTCATCATCTAAAGGAGGCACCGAGGCTACGGCCAGCAGGGGGGTATCTTTATTTTTGGTTGGAATTTTAGAGAAATCGTGCTGTAGATTTAAAGCATCTCGGATAATATTCCATAAAATAAGGCATACAAAATGCAAAAGGCAAGCCAATTGGTTCCTCTATTGGACAATATGATCAAAATACTAGTAGACATGCTCCTTTCTTTAGATTCACTCTGACCCATGATTCTATCATGGCTCTTAAACTGCTCACTCTTCCTTGCTCTGCCTGTCTCTACAGAGGGGTCCATGGCACCCTGGGTGAGGTCCTATCCATCCCGAAAAAGAAAAAGAAAGCTTACCTTGAGGTCCCACGTTCAGGCGCCACTTGCTGGAGACCAGCTCCAGCCAGGTTCAGGGTACCCCAAAGGTGGAGACGGCGTCGGCAATTGGGGGGAAGAAGAAAGAGAGAAAGAGAGAGAGACCGAGAGGAAGAAAGAGACTGGACCCCTGTCTAGTGCGGAAGTCATTTAATGGGAATTACAACTGGTCTTTTATACACAGTCGGGTGTGTGAGGGGCGTTCCCCACCCACCGGATGTTCTTTCAGGTATAATCCCATAACCTAATCGATGAAACCTTAATCCATTTATTCAACTTCAATAAATCCTAAGATCATGACCCAGGAGCCTGTGACCAATACCAAGGCTCTTAGATGTGACCCAAGTTTGAATTATAAGTTGTGTGAAAGCCAAAACTGCAGTTTGTGGAAGAATGGGAGCAATGAGCTTCTAAAGTTAGCTTGTGTTCGTCCTGGTCTCAGAGTTTTTATGTTTTGAGTTCACAGGAGCTTAATCTGGTTAGTGCTGTGTAGAAAGGGGGAGGAAATAAGGTCAATAGCTCCTGAATGCATCCTAGTGGCCTCGGGGTCAACGGCCCTTCCTGATCCCTAATGCTCAGTGGGCCTCCATGGCTGGCTCCCAACAAGTTTCTCCCACTCAGGCCTTAAAATTTGGAGTTGGCATTGATTCATCTTTGCCTTGGCCCCCTAAATCCAATTTGCCAATCACTAATGACTATGCCTTTGACATTCTCCTTCACTCCCCCTTCCTTTCTGTTCCCAATGACACTGCTTGTCCAGGACCTCATTTGTTTATATTTAGATTTGTGCAACGGTCTCTTTACACTTTCTTCCTCCTTATACAATTCACTGTGTAGAGTTCTGAAGTGTGCATTCTGAAGTTTTGCTCTCATGGTGAAAAGCTGTAGGTAGAGAAGAAAACACACCGTGTGCCCATTTCAAGGCCAGTTGACTCCTCTAGCACAACATTCTTATCTGTGAGATTAATAGTGCATCTCAAGAGTTGTGGAATTAAATTTGGTAGTATAGATAAAGTTGCTTTAAACTATCCACCACTAAATAACTGTTATATGTGATTATTATCAGCCCCTTTGTCACTTAAGAAATGTCCCACTATATTCTTCAGCAATTTATCTCTTCTTTTCCTGACTTGAGCTCTTAAGATAAAACAGAACTTATTTCAATCAGTCACTTGACTAGCAGACTCTTTTTTCAACACACCCCCCCCAGCTCCTTATTTCATCAGAGTCTCACACTCTGTCACCCAGGCTAGAGAGCAGTGGCATGATCACAGCCACTGCATCCTTGACCTGCAGGGCTCAGAAGATCCTTTCGCTCCAGCCTTCCAAGTAGCTAGTACTACAGGTGTGTGCTACCATGCCTGGCTAATTTTTATTTATTTATTTATTTATTTACTGTAGAGATGAGGTCTCACCATGTTGCCCAAGCTGGTCTCAAACTCCTGAGCTCAGGCAAATTTCCTTTGTCTCGACTTCCCCAAGTGCTGAGATTGCAGGCATGAGCCACCACAACTGGCTGCAATTCTGTAATTTCTACTTTGTGTTTTTGCTGATCTTTCCTATCCCCTCTGCCTAGACAAGATTCCATTTTCAATGCTCTTCTTTATTCATCCAAGTCCTTTCATATCCTGTTGAATTTTTACCTCCTTGATGAAGCTTTCTCATTCTGTGCCTCCTGTTTCTTGCCCCCTGCCCTACATAACAGCACACCCAGTCTTCATCATATACCTAGAGATTATAGACCATTCCACTATTGTTCTCTCTGTGTAGAGTTCCCTGAGGGACCAACTGAGTCTGCACCATTTTTTCATATTTTTCACAGACCTAGCATAGAATTTTCTTACTCAGATTGCCATTATAATAGAAGGGTGAACCAATTTTTAAAAACCACTTTGCATGATTTCAAAGTTATTTATTTCACAAATTTCACCTATCTTTGGTCATTTCATCCTGCAGTCTGCAATGGACAAAGCTTGTGATCACATCAGTAAACACATTAATTAATAATGTTTAATTGGCTAAACTCTAATAAAAAATTGAACACAATTTACCACAGTGACCCATTATAACCTTAAATATGTTAATTTTTTTTGAGTTGGGTTTTTAGTACAGTGGCCGGATCACAGCTCTCTTCAACCTCAATCTCCTGGCATCAAGCGACCCTTCTGCCTCAGTTTCCTGACTAACTGGGACTATAACCATGCGCCACTTCACCCAACAAATTTCTTTTAATTTTTTTGTAGCAATGAGGTCTCACTATGTTGACTAGGCTTGTCTTGAACCTCTAGGCTCAAGCAACCCTCCCACCTTGGTCTCCCAAAGTACTGGGATTACAAACATGAGAAACTGTGCCTGTCCAAACACGTTGGCCTTTTAAAAATATAAACAACAGTATATTGTTTATAGTGATTAGACTGTGAGACCAAAACCATTTTATAAATATAGGATGTCTTGATAAGTGAAAATGAAGTTTTTATCATCAGCTAGGCTTATGGCTCTGAATTCTGTGTGTTCATTCATAGTTTGTCCATGATACTGAAGAAAACAAATTAATAATAGAGGTATATAACTGTCCACTGCTACACGCTGATGTAAAAGTGAAGTTTTTCTCTCCGGTGAGTAAACAAAAACAGCTTTATCACTAGTCTTGTCTGGTCTTGACCGATTTTGGTTTAGGATTTCTTTTACTATAATTCTCAGCAAGGAAGATGATAGATGTAATGCCCTTGCTAGAATAAGGTACAACAAATCAGATTCAAAACAATTTTAAAAAATACATGTAGTTTGAAAAACTTATTGCCCATTTGTTGTTTCTAAATTCTAAACTTTCTACTTTTTTCTAAATGTACATGTATTGATTTTCAAGAAAAAAATATGAAAGCCAAGATGCTAAAAAAGTAAAGGTATGCTTTACTGCATAGCAGCGATCACATTTTTGTTTTGCATCTTTAAAACACATTGTTCCCAATAATTTATGAAATTTATAAAAAGAGGAAAATTTGACTCATTTTGCAATTGATACTATAATGTTACAAATAGTAGTTTTAATCCAATATTGCCTTTATGCAAGCCGTGAATATCAAAAGTGTATTGTTTATATTGGCCTGTCATGAAATGTTTGTCTGAATATTATTCTGTATATAACTGATTTCTAAGCCTCAAGAGTTTCATCTCATTTTGGTATTAAATCATCTATCAGAACTGCCAACAAGTTACTATGTTGGTCAATTTAAATTGATTTCCACTGAGCTCAGTGGCTCACGTCTGTAACCCGGCACTTTGGGAGGTGAAGGGAAGAGGATTACCTGAGCCCAGGGGTTCAAGACCACCCCGGGCATCTTGGCAAACCTCGTCTCTACAATAATTTTTTTTTAAAGTAGCCATGTATGATGGTGCGTTCCTGTTTCCAGCAACTTGGAAGGCTGAAGTGGAAGAATCACCTGAGCCTTGCACGTTCGGGCTGCAGTGACTGATCATGCCACTGCACTCCAGCCTGGGTAACAGAGTGATACTTAAACCCAAAAAAAAAAAAAAAATCTATTTCCTGTGCTTCCTTTCATCCCCTGCTTGCTCCAGTTGGAGGAGAATCTATTAAGTAGAAGCAGTAAATGTAGTGAACCAAATGACCTGTGGGTTGAGTTAAGTATCTAGTTATTCCATAAGGAAGTGATCATCTGAGACAGATATCTGAATCATTCACACTGAGGAACTGTGAGGAAGTGAAGAGCAGGAAACTATGTTAAGCATGACTGACCCCTGATTCTGTGTAAGAAAGTTCAATGTATATTTTGAATAGATGCCAAGGCAACAAAAAATTATAAAATTTCACTGCAATATGTTTGGGTATAGATAGGGATAGGCCCTTAGTAAATTCTGTGTAGCATTGTCTAAACTGGATTCAAAACTTATTGTCTGAATTAAATATCTATCATGGAAAAAATATAGTCCCTTAAAAAATGTAATACAAATAGCAAGAGAAAGCAACATCATTCTCTTAAAGTGTCTGCTTTTGTATCTTGAGTGTATTGTTCTAGACTGTGGAATGCTGTATATTTAGTGGCTATAGTTGTTTGATAAATATTTAAAAGAATAAAGGATGTAATTTTAATCCTTATGGAATTATTAGTTCTTGGTATCAATTGCACAATGAATATAACCTTTTTCTCTTAACCATACCTTTTTTAGGTGCTTCCTGATTGTTACGATGAATGTGCTTTTTATTTATGATTCCACACATTTTTTATACTGAGAAAGAGGTATGGATATAGTCTAATCCAATTATAACAGCCTAATGTCTGTGTATAAGACTTACTGCAGCTCAATTTAAACCATAAAGTCCTCAAAATGCCATTCTTCATTACCTTACTTCTCACACTCTGGTTGTTATTTTAAAACACATCTGTTCTTGAGACACACTCTTGCATTATCCTCAAGGAGCATGCCATAAGACTGTGTTGCAAGTTACTGAGTACTATCATCAGATCTTGAGTGTGATAACAAATGCCTCCTAGGGAAGTGTCTATTTTTCTTTGTTTTTTTTTTCTTCATTTGTTTTTGTGAGCAAAGTGAAGTGTTTGTAAAGGCAAAAATACACACTTGAAGAGAAAGGGAGGTGAGGATGGAAAGGAGTTACTCCCAGTACAGATCTAGGGGGGCTTCACTAGCATAAAAGTTAATTGACACACTTGTGTACAGGACAGAAGTTACAAGACAAAATAAACATAAAGAAAATTGGCTTAAAAATCATTAATTGTTACTCTCTCATTTAAACATGATTTTCTAATAACTGAATTGGGAATCTATTTAAAAATCACTCATTGGTTTTGAAGTTTGCCAGTGAAAAGAATCTTCTACCATATCTGGAAACTCATTCCTGAGTCTAAACGTCCTGTGCTTGAAGGAGTATTTGTCTATGGTGGAAAAAAAAAATTGAGACGTTTTGGTATCAACTTACTATCCAATACAAAAGGAAAAAACATTGTAACAATCATTTGGGTCAGAATTGGAGAAGTGGTTGTATTGCATGTGGCATGAATTGATTGTTATTGTCACCCCCAATCCTTGCCTTTCCTTCAAATTTGAACTGGATCTAGTAACGCCTCAAGTTCTATAAGGCATAATAAACTAAGCACGTGGTCACACACACTTGTAAGGCACACTTGTAATGAAGTTTGAAAGCATAGACTTTGGAACCTAACTATGAATTGTACCCCACATCTTTATAATAAAAAATGAACAAATTAAAAAATAAAGCATGGACTTTGATTTGAAAAAAAAAAATTACCATTTTTTTCTGGGTATATACAAACAATGAATCTTGACTCATAACATGAGAAAAGTCCCCCAGTAGTGAGATCAAGGTGGAGCTTTATTTAGTGCTACTCCACAAAAGTGGTTCTTTCTGAGGGATGCTTTTTTCTTGTAAGACACCAAGAAGCAACAGGTTAGATCAGTTTATTTTTACATTTATGTAATTTTCTAAAGATTTCTATAACATTTAAATTGACAAACCACTTGGTAAAGCTGTTTTTATTAGCTATGAGATTGCTCTTTAGCCAAAAATGCCAACTTCCACCATTTAAGAGAGACAGTAATTTATTCCAGATTTTTGATACACTTGTAGTCTCTGATTTCTGTCACATATAGAAATTTAGATACTTTATTAAACCAGGATACCATTTAACCTAGATTTATTCCATTAAAAAACAGTGTTAAAAAAATCAGTAGAAGCCGGGCTCGGTGGCTCAGCCTGTAATCCCGCGCCTTTGGGAGGCTGAGGTGAGTGGATTGCCTGAGCCCGCGGGTTCGAGACCCGCCTGGGCAGCGAGACCTCATCTCTACAATAAATCAAAAAATCGGCCGGGCGTGGTAGCGCGCGCCTATAATTCCGGCTACTCGGAAGGCCGAGGTGGAAGGATCGCCGGAGCCCAGCAGGTCGAGGCTGCGGTGGCCGGGAGCGGCCACTGCACTCCAGTCTGGGCGACCGAGTGAGATTCCGACTCAAAAAAAAAAAAAAAAATCAGTAGCACGTGTTACTGATATGTTACTTAAGATTCAGGTATTTTGTATCTGATCAGAGAGATGGAAGGAGCCAAATGAAAGGTAAGAACATGCGCTGAGGCTCTCATTGTTGTGAGCAAGTCTTTTATTTTTTTTTTCTTTTTTTGAAAGCTCTAATAATAGTGCTCTATTGTGTGGCTTTTTACCCAGCCCTATAATAAAATATAATGCATAAGCTTTCTATTTACAGACTTTATCTTTCGCAAGACCAGCTGGATAATCCCTGTATGAAAAAGACAGGGAACATTTACAATTCTGAATTTTCAGTGGATGTTCACTTTGATGAAGAATAACCTGAAGCTCTGTGGCTGCTGCAGTTAACCCTGTTTAAAAAAAAAAAATCCTGTTCCCCCTATCTCTGCTACCTCTATCTTCCAAGTCCATATACTTTGTGATATGCGTCTTTTCATAGATGTGGACTCATATTTTTTTTTTTTTTTTTTTTTTTTTGAGTTGGAGTCTCATTCGGTTGCCCAGACTGGAGGGCAGTGGCCGCTCCCGGCCACCGCAGCCTCGACCCGCTGGGCTCCGGCGGTCCTTCCGCCTCCGCCTTCCGAGTAGCCGGAATTACAGGCGCGTGCTACCACGCCCGGCTGATTTTTCGATTCACTGTAGAGATGAGGTCTCGCTGCCCAGGCGGGTCTCGAACCCGCGGGCTCAGGCCATCCGCTCACCTCAGCCTCCCAAAGGCGCGGGATGACAGGCTGAGCCACCGAGCCCGGCTGTGCACTCGTATTTTTGAGAAAGAAATATACTGACACAGCAGCCTCACTCCAGTGGCTTGGGACTTCCTCCGAACCCCCACTGGGTAGCCAAGAGTATGCACTTGTGGAATGCTTCAACTCCTTCCCTCACTTCCGCTGACTGTCAATGGCTCAAAACAGACAGAGACCATGGGCCATTCCTTGGAGCAACATTTGCCAAGGAGAAAGCCCACAGCCACCATTGCAGCTGACTTTCTCCAAAGTGCCAATTATGGCCAGAGGTCAACAGTTTAGCTCACCACATCGGATATAATACCTTCGTTTCAGGAAAGAACTGATCCAAAACCACAGCTAATACCACTTTCCAAGCCACTCAGCCACTTGGGATGCCATGAGCCAGTGCAGGTACCCAGCACAGGACTGCCACAGCGGGCAATTGAGAAACTCACTACACCAAGGTTATATGTAACCAAGAAAACCCTACGGTGCTTATGTCAGCTTCCTGCCAAACTCACATAGGAGGAGATAATCTACCCAAAAGAGAAGGAAGCAGAAAACTAATTCTGACAATATGAAAAACCAAAGTTCTCCAATACCCACAAGAGATAACACCAACTCCTTAGCAGTGAACTCTAATCAAAATAAAATGTTTGAGATTCCAGACATAAAATTCAAAAGGTTGATTATAAAATTGATCAATGGGATTCAGGAGAAAATTTAAAACCAACATAAAGAAATTTTTATGAACCTGAATGAAAAATTACCCAAATAGACAGCTTTTTAAAAAATTCAAAATTCTGGGAGTGAAAGAATTATTTAGGAAAGTACAAAATATAGTGAAAAGTTTTACCAGTGGACTAGAACAAGCAGAAGAAAGAATCTCAGAACTTGACGACAAAGCTTTTGAATTAACCAAATCAGAAAACAACAAAGGAAAAAGAATCAAGAGAACAGGACAAAATCTCCAAGACACGCGTGACTATGTAAAACATTCCACACATAAGAATCAAAGGTATTACTGGGAAGAAGAGTAAGCAACAGGTTTGGAAAAATCTCTTTGAGGGAATAATGGAGGAAAACTTGCTTGGCTTTGCCAGAGATGTAACTATCTAGAAACAAGAAACCCAAAGAACCCGCAGAAAACTCATTGCAAAAAAGTCATCCCCAAGGCATATAATCATCCAGTTATGCAAAGTTAATGTGAAGGAAAAAAATGTTAGAGCAGTGAAACAAAAGCATCAAATAACTTACAAAGGTAAACCTATCAAATATCAGACTTCTCAGAAGAAATCTTACAAACCAGAAGGGATTAGGACCCTTTTTTCAGTCTGCTCAAACAGAATACTGTCAGCCAAGGATTTTGTATCCCACACTCTAATATTCATTAAAGGAAGGAGAAATAAAATATTTAGCAGACAAGCAAATATTGAGGGAGTGTGTCACCACTAGACCGACTTGACAAGAAATTATCAAAAGTGTTTTAAACACTGAAACAAAAGTGTTTAAATACACCAATCAAAAAAGCTGGAAATCACCAAGTTTATAGACCTTATGGAACACCAACAATAGAAAAAATAGTAAATAAATTAACAAATAAATAAAGCCATCAGATAACAACCAGTATGATGAATGGAATAGTATCATACATATCATTATTAACTGTGAGCATCAGTGGTCCCAATGCCCCCCACTAAAAAGATATCAACTGGCAGAATGGATTAACAAATACAACCAAATATCTGCTGCCTTCAAGAAAACCACTTACCTTGCAAATACAGACTCAAGGAACATGTGGAAAACATCGTTCCATGCAATTGGCAACCCAAAATGAACAAGAGTAGCCATTTTCATATCAGATAAAGTTGATTTTAAATTAACAGTAAAAAGAAGACAAAGATGTTATATAATGATAAAGAGATCAATCCAATGAGGAGACATAACAATTTTAAATATATATGTGCCAATGCCAGAGCCCCCAGCATTATAATACAAATTCTGTAAGACCTAGAAAAAGAGATGGACAACAATACAAAAACCGTGGGAGACGTCAAAACTCCACTGACAGTAAAAGAGAGATGATGAAAGTAAAAAGTCAATCTGAAACAGTAGAGTTAAGCCAGACTCTGGAACAAATGGAACTAACAGACATTTACAGAACTTTCCATCCCAAAACTGCAGGATGTACATTTTTCTCAGTAGTACATGAAAGGTTCTCCAAGATAGACCATATGATTGGCCACAAATCAAGTCTCAATAAATTCAAAAAATCAAAATCATATTAAGAACCTTCTCAAACCATAGTGGAATAAAACTAGAAATTAACTCCTAGAAGAACTCACAAAACCAAACAAAAATATGGAAATTAAGCAATCTGCTCCTGAATGATTCTTGGGTCAAGAATAAAATCAAGATGGAAATTTAAACATTCTTTGAAACAAATGAAAACAATGGAAAAAAGTGATCAAAATCTTTGGGACATGGTCAAAGCTGTGCTGAGAGAAAAATTTATAGTTCTAAGGGTCTACATTAATGACTGAAGGATCACATATCGACAACCTAACATTATACCTCAAGGAACTAGAAAGACATGAACAAACCAAACTGAAAGCCAGCAGAAGAAAAAGAATAATGGGAATCCAAGCAGAATGAAATGGAATTGAAATTTTTAAAAATAGAAAGGATCAATAACCAAAAAGATAAATAAAATTGAGGACCGTTAGCTAGATTATATAAAAAATGAAGAGAGAAGACTCAAATCAGCTCAATCAGAAATGAAAATGGTGACATTACAACTGATATGATGGAAATTCAAAAGATTATCTGAGACTATTAAGAACACCTGTGAAAACAAACTAAACAATCTAGAGGAAATGGATATATTCTTGAAACATACAGCTCCCCAACCTTGAATCAGGAAGCATAGAAACCTTGAACAGAACAATAACGAGTCACAAGAGTGAAACAGCAGTTAGAAGTCTATCAACAAACGTCCAGAAGCTAATGGACTCATGGAATTCTATCAGAACTTCAGAGGAACTGGCACCAATCTTACTGAAGCTATCCAAAAGATTGAAGAGGAGGGAATTCTTCCTAACTCATACTCCAAGGCCAGTGTCACTACAAAACCAAAGCCAGAACAAAGAACAACAGCAAAAGAAAACTATAGACCAATATCCCTTATGAACATAGATGCAAAGATCCTCAAGAAATGTTAACCAACCAAATCCAACAGCACATTAAAAAAAAACACCCCCCCAATCAATGAAGTTTTATCCCAGAGATGCAAGGTTGGGACATTTGCAAGTCAATAAATGTGATCCACTACATAAACAGTTAAAAACAAAATTATATGATCATTTCAATGAATGCAGTAAAGGCATCGAGACAATCCAGCATCGCTCCATGATAAAACTCTCAGCAAAATAGGCATAGAGAGAACGTTCCTCAAAAACAATAAAAGCCACACACAGCAAACTCACAGACATCCTGAACAAAGAAAAGTTGAATGCAGTTCCTCCCTCAGAACTGGAAGGAGACGAGGACATCTACTTTCACCACTCCTATTCAACATCGTCCTGGAAGTCCTAGCCAGAGAATAAAGGGCATCCATATTGGAAAAGAAGAAATCAAAAGATCTCTCCAGGCTGATGATATGGTCTTAGACCTAGAGAATCCTGAAGACTCCTCCAAAAGACTCCTGAAATTGATCGATGCATTTTGTAAAGCGTCAGGATACAAGAGTTAACACACACAAATCAGTAGCACTACTACATACCAAAGGCAACCAAGCTGAGAAACCAAGAACTCTATTCCATTTACAGTAGCAGCCAAAAAGCTAAAATGCCTTGGGATATATTTAACCAAGGAGCTGAAAGATCTCTACAAGGAAACTGACCAAACTCTGATGAAACAAAATGTATAGAGCACAAACAAATGGGGAAAAATCCCACCTTCATGAATTGGAAAAATCAACGATGTTAAAATGACCCAAAGTAATCTACAGATTCAATGCAATGCTATCAAACTACCAACACTGCGCTGCAGAGACTCAGATCAAACAATCCTAAAATTCATGTGGAATCAAAAAGAGCCAGAACTGTCAAAACAATCCTAAGCAAAAGAACAAAGCTGGATCACACAACCTGTCTTCAAAGTATTCTACAGCATGGTACTGGTACAAGAGCAGACATGAGGACAAGTGGAACAGAAGAGAATCCAGAAATAAACCCAAATACCTACAACCAACTAATCTTTGACAAAGCAGACAAAAACAATAATATCAATTGTTTTATTAATGAATCGATCAATAGTTTTAGTCTTGATTATACTGAGTTGGGGTCTCGCTGTTTGGGCCTGGTCGAAGGGCAGGGGTGCGATCACAACTCACCTCATCTTCGACCTCCTGGACTCGGGTGATCCTCCCGCCTCGGCCTTCCGAGTCCCTAACACAACAGATGCCGTCATGCCTGGCTTATTTTTTATTTTTGAAGAGATGGGGTCTTGCTATGTTGCCTAGGCTGGTGCTGAACGCCTGGTCTCCAGTGATCCTCCAGCCTCAGGCTCCCAAAGTGCTGGGGTGATGGGCATGAGCCTCCTGCCCAGGTGGCCTCAGCTTTTATGCCTCAACTGTTTGAATATTTATTATTTATTTTCTCTCTTCTGCCTACTAGTTATGTCATTTCCCACTGAGACCAGGCATGGAGGCTCACGTTCGTGATCTCAGGGTTTTTGGAGTCCAAGGCTGGAGAATGGCTGGAGGCCAGGAGTTTGAGGTCAGCCTGGGCAACATAGCAAGATCCTGTCTCTCCAAAAAAATAAATAAATAAAATTTAGCCAGGTTGGGTGGCTCATGTCTGTAATTTATTTTTCTTTTTTGTATTTGCTTTCTTTTGACTGATTTTTTTGGATGGGGCCTCATCTGTGTCACAGGCTGGTCTCCAGTTCCTGGGCTCAAGCAATCCTCCTGCCTCAGCCTCCCCAATAACTAGGATGACAGGCCTTACTGTGCCAGACTGTTTTTCTTTTTTCTTTTTTTTTTTTTGTAGAGGTGGGGCCTTGCTATGTGGCCCAGGCTGCAGTGCAGGGGGACAATCATGGCTCACTGCAGCCTCAAACTCCTGGGCTCAAGTGATCCTCCTGTCTCAGCCTCCCAAGTCACTAGGATGACAGGCACCACCACCAATCAGTTAATTAAAAAAATTTTTTGTAGGGGTGGGGCCTTGCTATGCTGTCCAGGCTGGAGTGTAGGGGCACAATCATGGCTCACTGCAGCCTTGACCTCCTGGGCTCAGGAGATCCTCCCTCCTCAGCCTCCCAAGTAGCTGCGATGACAGGTGTGCACCATCACACCCAGCAAATTTTTGTATTTTTTGTAGAGATGGGGGTCTTGTTATGTTTCCCAGGCTGGTCTCGAATTCTTGGCTTCAAGCGATCCTCCTGCCTCAGCCTCCCAAATTGTTGGCTAAATTTTAAAAATTGTTTTGTGCTGATGGGGTCTCACTATGTGGCCCATGCTGGAGGGCAGGGGCACAATCATGGCTCACCACTGCAACCTCCTGGACTCAGGCAATCCTCCTGCCTCAACCTCCCAAATAGTTGGGACGACAGGTGCCACCACACCTGGCTGATTTTTTTTTTTTTTTTTGGGACAGATGGGGTTTCACTATATTGTCCAGTCTGGTCTCGACCTTCTGGCCTCAAGCAATCCTCCTGCCTTAGCCTTCCAAAGGGCTGGGATGACAGGTGTGACCCACCACATCATACTAATTTTTTTTTAAGAGATGGTGTCTTACTATGTTGCCCAGGCTGGTCTTGACATCCTGACTGACCTTTAACTCCTGGCCTCAAGTGTTCCTCCTGCCTCGGCCTCCCAAGTATCTGGGACAACAAGCATGCACCACCACACTCTGGTTTTTTGGCTTTTTGTTCTGGTTTTTTTTGTTTGTATTTTTTGGTTTTTGTAGAGGCGGAATCTCACTATGTTGCCCAGGCTGGTATCAACCTGTGACTCTCAGTGATCCTCCTGCCTCGGCCTAAATGCTGGGATGACATGTGTGAATCTCCACACCTGTCCTCTCTTTTTAAAAGGCTTCTTTTTTCAGCTTTGTTTTCTCGGTTCCTCCTGGAATCACCCACCCACGGCCTCAGGGGGAGGAGTGTGCCATGGCTTCCATGAGTCCGTGGCCAGTTGCTCATTCCGTTTCCTCTGATGGAGCAAGCCACATGCTTTTTTCTCTTTCTCATCATGGCGGGGCAAAACCCAAACACTTCTTTGAACTCTAAAAAAATACAAACCCCCACCGGGCATGGAGGCTCACGCCTGTCACCCCAGCCCTTTGAGAGTCTGACAAAAAATATACAAATGAGCTAGGCAAGGTGGCATATGCCAACCCAGCCATTTGGGAGTCCAAGGCGGGAGAATTGCTAGAGGCCGGGGGTTCGAGACCAGCCTGGGCAACATAGCAAAACCCCGCCTCTACAAAAAATACAAAAATTAGCCAGCGTGGTGTTGCCTGCAATCCCAGCTACTTGAGAAGCCAAGGTGGGAGGACTGTCTGAGCCTAGGAGGTGGAGTCTGTGGTGAACCGTGATCGTGCCCCTGCCCTCCAGCCTGGGCCACATAGCAAGACTCCTTCTGGACAAAAAATTAAAAAATGAACCGGGCATGATGGCACCTGTCATCCCAGTCATTTGGGAGGTTGAGGCAGGAGAAGTGCTAGAGCCCAGAGGTTCGAGACCAGTCTGGGCAACATAGCAAGAACCCAACTCAAAAAATTTTTTTTAAAATTAGCCTAGTGTGGTGGTGTCTGCAATTCCAGCTCCTGGGAGGCCGAGGTGGGAGGCTCACCTGAGTTAGGAGGTCGAGGCTGCCGTGAGCCATGATAGTGCCCCTGCCCTCCAGCCTGGCCTGCAAAGTGAGACGCTGAAGGTACAAAAACTAAAAATAATAAAAATCAAATTCAACCAGATCAACCTGCTTTCAACCTCCATGATGGCTTCTGTGCTAAATTTTGGTTATTTTTTGAGTCAGGGTCTCACTGTATAGCTGGGATTATAGGCACCACAATGCTTGTCTCATTTTAAAAATTTTTGCAGAGATGGGGTCCTGCTATGTTGCCCAGACTGGCCTTGAACTCCTGGCCTCCAGCAATCCTCCCACTTTGGCCTCCCAAAGTGCTGAGATGACAGGTGTGAGCCACCACACCAAACCTATTTATGTTTTATTGTTTTATTATTATTATTATTATTATTGTTATCATTATCATTATTATCAATATTTGTAGAGATGGAGTCTTGCTATCTTGCCTAGGCTGGTCTCGAACTCTTGGCCTCAAGCAATCCTCCCTCCTCAGCCTCCCAAAATGCTAGGATGACAGGTGTGAGACACCAACCCAAGCCCATTTAAATTTTATTATTATTATTATAGCCATTATTATTGAGATGAGGTCTCACTATGTTGTCTAGGTTGGTCTTGAACTCCTGGCCTCCAGCAATCCTCCCACCTCAGCCTTCCAAGTACTTGGACAATGAAAACAGTGTAAGCCACTGCACCCGGCCCATTTGTGTATGTTTTTATTATTTTTTTATTGAGATGATGCCTTGTTATGTTTTCCAGGCTGTATTGAAAACCCCTGGCCTCAAGTAATCCTCCTGCCTTGGCCTCCAAAAGTGCTGGGATGATAGGCGTGGGCCACCTTTCCTGACCCATTTATATTTTATTATTGCTATTATGGTTATCATTAATATTGTTATTGAGATGGAGTCTCACACGAGTCAAGGACTCTCAGGTGAAACCTCAAACTAAAAGAGTCCTAGAAGAAACCTTAGGCAATACTGCCTGGATATTGGAGGAGGCAATGAATTCATGGCCAAGTCCTCAAAAGCAAATGCAGCAAAATCTGAAATTGACAGGCGGGACCTTATCAGGCTAAAAAGCTGTTGCACAGCAAAAGAAACCATCAAGAGAGTAGAGAGACAGCCCACAGCATGGGAAGAAATATGTGCAAGCTGTGAATCCAATAAAAGTATAACAGCCAGGAATTACAAGGAACTCAAAATAATTGACAGAAAACAAAACAAAACAAAACAAAAGCAAGTCCATCAAAAAGTGAGCCAAGGACATGAACAGACTCTTCCCAAAGGAAGACATTCAAGCAGCCAATAAACATGAAAAAACGTTCAGCCTCACTAGTCATCAGAGAAATGCAAAACAGACCTACAATGAGATGACTCTTGTCAGGATGGCTATGATTAAAAAGTCAAAAAACAACAGGTGTTGGCGAGGCTGTGGAGAAAATGGACACTTCTATGTGGCTGGTGTGTATGAACGCGTTTCAGTCTTTGTGGAAAGCAGTGTGGCATTTTCTCAAAGAACTAAAAATCGAGATATCCTACAGTCCAGAAGTCTCACATCTGGGAATATACCCAGAGGAAAATAAATGACTCTATCCAAAAAATACCTGTCTATGTACGTTCATTGCAGCAGTATTCACAATGGCAAAAGCAGGGAACCAGCTCGGGTGCCCACTGAAAGTGGACTGGATAAAGAAATTATGGCACATGTGCATGATGGGACGCCATGCAGCCTTAAAGAGGAACAAAATCATGTCCTTTGAGCAACACAGATGCAGATGGGGTTCAGCATTTTAATTGAACGTTCCAGAAACAAAATACCCATACGTGGTCTTAAACATTGGGCTCTTGCGCACAAACATAGAAAAAAACAAATCCTGAGCACCACTGAAGGAGAAAGGAGAGGGGATAAGGGGCACACAGCCACCCGCTGGGTGTTGCATCCACTCCCGGGGGAGAGAGGGCCCTCCAGAAGCCCAAACCTCGCCTGCTTGCTATTGACTTACGTGACAAATCTTCACCTGTACCTCACAGTTCTCAAGTAAAAATGAAGTAAAGCATAAAATAAAAAAATTTTAAATGTAGAAACTTCTAAGCTAGACAGAATTGGTTTTCATTTAACAAAAACCGCATTCCCATGAAATAGTATAACCTTTTACCAAAACACGTTTTGCTTCCCTTATATGTTTTGTGTGTAAAATTGCTTCTCTTACATTTAACAGTTTTACTTACATACAGTAATTATGTATGAGGCGGCAGTGGGCCGTGATCATGCCCCTGCACTCCAATCTGGTTCTCAAAGCAAGACCCCACCTCCACAAAAAAAAAAGACAAACAGTCTGGCATGGGAATGCCTGGCATCCTAGGGACTGTGGAGGCTGAGGCATGAGGATTGCTTGAGTCCAGGAATTGGACACCGGCCTGGGCCACAGATTGAGGCCCCATCTCTAAAAAAAAAGTGTCAAAAATAAGAAAATCAAAAATGAAAAACAAAGTGGAATCAACGCCAACCCAAGTCCTGACCCCTACCCTGTCACTAATTGGACATTTGTACAGTGAAATGGTGGAGGTCTCTGGGCCTCAATTTTCTCCTCTGTAAAGATGTGATACTGGACCGGGATGCAGACCCATGTCCTCAGACTCAAGGACCATTTACACCAGACATGTTGAAGCCAGACCCTGTGGGACGTAGGCAGCCCAAGATAGCTAGTAATGAGGCCCTACAGCATCATTTTTAAAATCGGGGTCTTGCTGTGTGGGCCAGGCTTGAGTGCAAGGGCACAATCACGGCTCATCACAGCTTCGACCTCTTGAGCACAAGAGTTTCTACCACTTCCATCCCCAGAGTAGCTGGGATGATAGGTGTGCACCACCACACCCAGCTAATTTTTTTTTTATTTTTTGTAGAGATGGAGTCTTGGTATGTTGCCCAGGCTGGTCTCAAATCCCTGGCCTCCAGCAAGCCTCCCACCTCAGCCTCTCAAAATGGTGGGATGACAGGCATGAGTGCCCATACCTGGCTAATTTTTGAAAACTGTTTTGTGCAGATGAGGTCCCACTGTGTGGCCCGGGCTGCAGGGAAGGAACATGATCATGGCTCACAGCAGCCTCAACCTCTTGCTCTCAGGGGATCCTCCCTCAGCCTCCTGAGTAGCCGGGACGACAGGTGTGCACCATCACACCGTTAGGTTTTTTTTTTTGTAGAGGTGGGGGCCTTGTTATGTTGCACAGGCTGGTCTCAAATCCATGGCCTCCAGCTATCCTCCCTTCTCAGCCTCCCAAAGTGCTGGGCTGACAAGTGTGATCCCCTGCGCCTGGCGATCCCACAAAATCTCCCCAGTCATGTTTTTCTTAATATTTATTTTCTCAGCTGAGGAGAGAGGGTTGCCTTTGCCCATGGATTCAAGACCAGCCTAGGCAACATGGCAAGACCTTGCTCTATGATAAAAGCAAAAGTTAGCCAGGCATGGTGGTGTGCACCTGTGGTTCCAGCTACTTGGGAGGCTGAAGTGGGAGGATCGCCTGAGTCTAGCAAGTGAAGATTGTGTTGACCATGACCAGCATGCCCCTGCATTCAGCCTAGGCAACACGGTGAGACCCCCAATTCAAAAAACAAGTAAAACAGTAATAATCATAACAAAGAATAGCTTGAGCCCAAGACTTGGAGACCAGCCTGGGCAATACAGCAAAACCCTGCTACTACAATAAATCAAAAAATTCGCCAGGCATGTTGTTTATGCCTGTCATTTGGGTGACTAGGGAGGCAGAGGTGAGAAGATCTCAGGTCAGCAGGTACAGGCTGCAGTGGCCATGAGCAGCATGCCCTGCGCTCCAGTCTGGGCAGCAGTGAGATTCCAACTCAAAAAAACAAAACAAAAAAAACACAAAAAAAACTCATTAAGGAATTCTCATCCTGTCTTGCCACCAAGTATATTAGAGGCTGGTTGGGAGACCTGAGACAATTCCTCTGTATTCGATGCAACCCAGGAAAGACAGAAGATGGGATACCCAGGTCTACACTGAGGTCTCAGAAAGGGGTCAGGCTGGGTCCGTGCTTATTCACCTGTTCTGGGGTCAGAAGAAACGTGAAGTCCAGCTACGTGGAGAGGAAGAGGATCGTCATCAGGAGCTGTGAGCAGGTGGTCGAGGCTGCGGTGAGCTGTGGTCATGCCCATGCCCTCTAGCCTAGGCCACACAGCGAGATCTCGAATCAATTTGTAAAAAAAAAAAAACAGAATTTTTGGATAAATCGTCCCCCCACGGGAGTTCCCCAAGAACGAGATTAGGAAAAACAAATTCGGGAAGTCCGACTTGGACTCAGTGTTTTGGGAAGCTGAGGAGGGAGGATCAATGGATATCAGTAGTTTGAGGCCGGCCTAGGCAACCTTGCAAGACCATGTCTCTACAAAAACAAACAAACAAACAAAGAGAAATTCAGGACGGGTTCAATCGGGGACCCGGGTAATTGGAAGTCATGGTCATCCGAGGATGGCTCACAGGGACATGATTGCGTCCACACTGTGGCACTGGGACGTAGATGTCTCTGGGGACACTATTCTGTCTGCCACATGGTATAAGGATGTTGGCATCTTTGGGGACATTATTCTGTCTTCCCTGTGGGATTGGGTCATGCACATCTTTGGGGACATTATTTTCTTACATAAGAATTAGGAGGTGGACATCTTGGTGACATCATTCTGTCTACCTCTCAGATTGAGACAAGGACTTTTGGGGACATTATTCTGTCTATCATATGGGATTGAGACATGGACAACTTTGGGACATTATTCCATTTACCCATTGAGTTTGGGGCGTGGGCACCTTTGGGACCATTATTCTCTTTAGTACTTGGGTTTGGGACTTGGATGTTTGGGGGCACATTATGGTTTCTACCACATGGGATGAGGGCGTGGGCAACTTCAGGAACACTATCCTGTTTGTTACATAAGGATTGGGACATGATCGTCTTGGGGACATTATTCTGTTTACCACATGGGATCAGGACATGGAGGTCTTTGGGGACTTTAGTCTGTCCATACCATGGGATGTGGATGTGAATGCCTTTAGGAACTTTATTCTGTCTACCACACAGGATGAGGACATGGACATAGTTAGGGACATTATTCTGCCCACCCCATGGGATTAGGACGTGGAAGTCCTTCAGGGTGTCAGGACAGCCACCATGTGTCAATAATTTTCATTCCTTTTACATTCTTTTAAAAATTATAGTGTGTTTTGAAGAATGAAATCAGAAATAATAAATAAGGTATTTTTCATTAGTAACCATTTTTCTAAGTTATGTGTGTGTGTGTGTGTGTGTGTGTGTGTGTGTGTGTGTGTGTGTGTGATAAAACTTGATTTTGCAACAGTTAAAAAGGGTGAGTTAAAAAAGTAGGAAAAAAAGGAGAGTACTTCCATAGACAGATGTACAGGAACCTTGAGGTATTAGGACCCATCATGGTTTCTAACAATAATTATTATTATAGTAACAAATTAGTAAAAATTTAAAAATAAGCAAGTCCAATTTCAGAGATATTCCACTTGATAATCTTTTTTTAAATTTTTTATTTTTGAGTGGGTCTCACTGTGTACGCCAGGTTGGAGTGCAGGGATGTGATCACGGCTCATCACAGCCTCCACCTTTGGGCTCCAGCTATCCTCCTGCCTCAGCCTCCCAAATAGCTGTAACTAAAAGCACACATCACCACACCTGGAAAAAATTTTTAAATTTTTTTATAGAAGCAGGGTTTTGCTATGTGGCCCAGCCTGGTCTCGAAATCCTGGCCTCCAGCGATGCTCCTGCCTCAGCTTCCCAAATAGCTGGAACTACAAGCATGCACCACTCACCCGGTGATTGTTTTTTAATGTTTTGTTTTGTTTTGTTTTGTTTTGTTTTGTAGAGGCAGGGTCTCACTATTTAGCCCAGGCTTGTCTCATACTCCTGGCCTCCCTCCAGCAATCCTATTGCCTAAGCCTGCCAAAAGGCTTCACACTGTGTGATTTCCACGGTAGAACATTCCGGAAGAATGTAGAACTTCAGGGGTTGTAAGAGGTTTTTTTGGGGGGGAGGGGCCATTAACAGGCTGAGCTCAGAGAGTTTTTAGAGCAGGGAGTTCCCTTGAGCATGACTGTATCATGGTGGCCTCCCGACCTTGGACCTTGGTCCGGGCCCACGGAATGTCTAACCCCCAGAGGGAATCCCGAGAGAAACCGTCGTCTCCAGCAGGTAACTATGTATCCATATTGTCTCCGGGATTGCAACAATGTAACCAGCAGCCCATCCAAGAACCCCAACCCGGGAGTGAAGGAGCCCTGAGTGCTTTCAAAGTTCTTTTTCTGGAAAGGAAAAACTGCTCTAGGCCGGCTCGGTGGCTCAGCCTGTAATCCCGAGCCTTTGGGAGGCTGAGGTGAGTGAATTGCCTGAGCCCGCTGGTTCGAGACCCGCCTGGGCTGCGAGACCGCATCTCTACAATAAATCAAAAAAACTAGCCGGGCGTGGTAGCATGCCTGCAGTTCCAGCTGCTCGGAAGGCTGAGGCGGAAGGATCGCCGGAGCCCAGCAGGTCGAGGCTGCGGTGGCCGGGAGCGGCCACTGCACTCCAGTCTGGGCGATGGAGTGAGATTCCAACTCAAAAACAACAACAACAACAACAAAACTTAGGCTGGGCGTGGTGGGACTCCTGCCTGTGTGGTCCCAAAGTTTGGGAAGCCCAGTCAGGCGAATCACTGGAGGCTGGGAGTTTGAGACCAGCTGGGGCCACCTAGCAAAATTCTTTCAAAACAAAATAAAAAATTAAAGAAAATATAATAAAATTTAGCCAGACATAGCAGCTCACCTCTATCATCTCATCATTTTTGGAGACTGAGATGGAAGGACTGCTTGAGGTCAGGCATTCAGGACCAGTCTAGGCCACATAACAGGACCTTATTGCTATAGAATAAGTTAAAATAAAATAAAATAGAATAAAAATTAGCCAGACACAGTAGTTCACCCCATCATCCCTGCACTTTGGGAGGCCAAGGTGGAAGGACTGCTGAAGACCAGATATCCGAGACCAGTCTGGGCCACATAGAAAGACCCCCATCTCTGCAAAAAATTAAAAAAATTATCCGGACATGGTGGTGGCATCTGTCATCCCAGCAACTTGGGAGGCTGGAGAGGGAGGATCACCCGAGACCAGGAGGTCGAGGCTGTGGTGAGCCGTGGTCGTGGCCCTACTTCCAGTCTGGCCCACACAGTGAGACCCCAACTCAAAAAAAAGTCATCTGATGAGGTTCTGTGGTTTTCAGGGGGGTGTGACTTCATAGGGAAAAAAAAAAAACAGGTCAAGGCCCACACTTACTTGGAGTCCCATATATACAGAAAATCCTGGATATCTCCGGGGGCCGCAGGACCCCTTGACCACCTGCAGTTCATGAAATCCACATTGTAGAGGATACAAGAGAAGTTCCGGGTGGCCGTGCCCTCTCTGCCTGGGTCAAGGCAGAAGCAAGAACCATTTTCACTGTCGACCGGTCTGGACTTGAACCTCGAACGTCTGACCCCTCTGTGGAGAGAGAATTCCTGAAACGTGCACCCACACTCCTGACTCCGGGGGCTGAAAAGGTGAGACTGGATGGGGTGGGGGGGTATTTTTAGGACAGAGACATCTGTGCCCAATTGTCATGGCATTTGGCTTTGTCTTTGTGGTAGAGGCGGGGTCTTGCTGTGCGGACCAGGCTGAAGGGCAGAGACGAGATCAGAGCTTGTGGCAGCCTCGACCTCCAGAGCCCTATCTAGCTAATTATGCATCTGTCTTTCTTTCTTTCCATCTGTTTATCCCTCTGTGCATCTATTCATCCACCCATCCATCCTTCTGTCCATCATCGACCTACCTATAGATCCATCACCCATCCAACCGTCCATCTACCCATCTATCGATCTATCCATCCAGTCCTCCAGCCATCTAGCCATCCGTCTATCCATCTTATCTATCTATTATCTACCTATCCATCCCTATCATCTATCTACCAATCATCTATCATTGATCTATTCATCTATCTATCTTTCCATCTACCCACCCACCCATCTACCTATTCACCAATCCACCCATCCATCCATCTAGCCACCTGTCCAACTACCTGTCTATCTATCTATCCACCCATCCATCCGTCTATCTATCTACCTTACATCCATCCATTCACTTAGGCATATATCTATGTCTCTGTCTGTCTAACTATCCATTTGTCTGTCCATTCATCCATCCATCTATCCATCCACCTATACACCTAACTATCCATCCACCCATCTGCCCATCCATCTGTCTGTCTGTCTGTCTATCTATCTATCTATAATCTCTCCATCCGTCCATTCATCCATCCATCCATCCATCCAACCATTCACCTACCCTTCCATCTATCTATCCATTCATCTACCCATCCATCTATCCATCCATCCATCCATCCATCCATCCATCCATCCATCCATCCATACACCTATCTATTCATCAATCTACCCCTCCATCCATTCATCCTCAGTTTCGATGGTTTAGGATCAGGTAACTTTAGTGATGTTATGTGCCACCCTCCCTCTCCTGACAGTGTCCCACTACTGCTGATTTCTCTCTCAAAGTATTGTGATGAATGTTCAGGACAAACTTATGAGTGAGAACATGTGGTGTTCAGTTCTCAGTTTCTGTGACAGATTGAGTATGATGGTTTCTAAATTCATTCAAGTTACTGCAAAATCCATAATTTTGTCCTTCTTTATTGCTGCATAATACTCCATCTTGTATATGTACCACATTTTCTTTATCTAGTCCATTTTTGAGGGGCAGCAGGGTTGCTTCCATGTTTTTGCTATTGTGAATAGTGCTGTGATAAATATGTGAGCAAGTATCTTTTTTGTAGAATGATTTTAGTTCCTCCAGGTATACTCCCAGTAGGGGGATTGCTGGGTCATATGGGAAGTCAGTTTCTAGTTCTTTTAAAAATTGCCACACTGTTTTCTATAGAGGTTGAACTAGTTTACACTCCCACCAACAGTGTAAAAGCATTCTCTTTTCTGCACATCTTCACAAGCATCTGTTGGGTTTTGATTTATTAGTGATGGCTATTCTTTCTGGAGTTAGGTGGTATCAAATACGACTTTCTTTGATCTGTCTTTCTCTGATGATTAGTGAGGCTGAGCATTTTTTCAGGTATCCGTTCACTGTTAGTAAGTCTTTTTTCTTCTTCTTCTTCTTTTTTTTTTTTTTTGGCTCGTTTGAGTTTATTGTAGATCCTGGATATTAGACCTTTTTCAAATATGCAGTTGGCAAATATTTTTTCCCATTCTGGGGGTTGTCTCTCCACTCCCATAATGTTTTCTTTTGCTTTGCAAAAACTTTTCAGCTTGATGAGTCCCACTTGGCGTACCCTTTTGGGGTTATGATCAAGATTTGCTTTCCTATTTCAATGTGTGTCTCCTGCATTTTCTCATAAGATTCTTACAGTTTGACGTTTAGGCCTTTGATTCATTTAGAGTTGATTTTCAAGTATGGTGATAGGTAGCAGTCCACTTTCATTCTTCTGAATGTAATCAGTCAATTTTCCCAGCACCATTTGCTGAATAAGCTTTCCTCTCCTCAGTGGTTGTTGCTGATGGTTTTGTCAAAGATGAGATGGCTGAAAGATTGAGTTTTGCTTCCAAAATCTCTGTTGGGTTATTTGTTTTTCTGTTGTTGGTTTCTTTAGGTTCCTTATAGATTCTGAATATGAGTTCTTTGTTGGATGCACAGTTTGCAAATATTTTCTTCCTTTTTGTAGGTTGTCTGTGTACTCTGTTGACAGGTTTTTATGTTTTTCCCTGTGCATAAGCTCTTTAGATTAATCAGATCCCAAGTGTTCAGTTTTTTAAAAATTTGCTTTTGAGGATTTAATCATGAATTTCCACAATGTTCAAAGGAGTGTTTCCTATGCTGTCTTTTAAGATTTTTCTAGGCTAAAGTCTTAAATGTAGGTATTTAATCGATCTTGGGTAATTTTTATTTATGGTGAGAGGAAGGAGTCCAGTTTTATTTTTGTTTTTTATGGTTAGCCAGTTTACACAACATCACCGATTGAATAAAATGTGCTTCCCCCGTTGTTTATTTGTTATTTTTGTCAAATATAATTTGCTTTTAAGTATGCGGTTTTATGTCCAGTTTCTCTATTCTGTTCCATTGATCTGTGCTTTTATTTTGGACCAATGACATGCTTTTTTGGTGACTGTAACCTTGCAGTAAAATCTGAAATCAAATAATATGATATATCAGATTTGTTCTTTTTGCTTAGAATTACATTGAATATTTGAGCTCCTTTTTGGTTCCATATGAATTTTAGAACTTTTTTTTCTAATTCTTGAGAAATGACATTAGTGATTTGATAGTAATTGCATTGAATCTGTAGATTGAATGTGACCATACGGATGTATTAACTATGTTGAGCGTTCCAATCCATAAAAGAACTACATGTCAAATCTTAACTCAGTTCTGGGGCTTTTGAATGTTCTCTCAGCACTGGGTCTAAAGTCAAGAGAGTCCAGAGGAAGTAAAGTTATTGGTCTTTGCAGGTGGTATGAGTCTACACCTAGGAAAACATAAAGACTTTGTCAAAAGACGCCTAGACCTGATTAATTACTTCCGTTTGTTTGTGTCATTTATGATTTTTTTCTGGCAGTGTTTTTTAGTTCTCATTGCAGAATTCTTCCAACTTCTTGGTTAGATGTACTCCTAGATATTTTATTTTTGTGTGACTATTGTAAATGGGATTGTTCCTGGTTTGGTTTTTCACTTGAACATGATTGGTATATGGAAATGCTACTGATTTTTGCACATATTGTTTGTATCATTGATTATGGTTTTAAAGTAACTGCTAGAAAATAATGAACTTTTGAAAACATAACGTGGCTCTCTATCTTGATCTCTGTCTTCCTCCCTTTTCTGGAGACAATGGGCAGACCCGGCTAGTCCTGAAGATGTGGGTGAGGGCAGAGAGCAGACACTTTCCTGACAGCCGTGATCCTGGCTACTTCGATACCAACTCAGTTGGCCTTTCCTCATTAGAGGCAGGGTAGAGATATGTTGCTTGGTGTCTTTTCTGAGCTGAGTCTGCTTCCAGACAAGCAGGTCATCTGTCAGAGTCACTTAAACTGAGAGAGTTGCGGTGAAGACAGGTTGGAAGTGGGTGCACGTATTTGTGTGTGTGCATCTTGTGCATGTACAGATGTGTGGGATCACTTAATATGTGCATCAGTATCTATGCACACATATGTGCATAGGCGCAGATATATGCACGTGATACATACACATGTTTGCACACACACACGTCTATGCACAAGAGACTTTACAATGTACAATTTTGAAGGGAAGCCCAAGTTAAGGACTTTTATAAACTTCTTTCAGGGAAAACAAAAGAAACAAATGTATTAAGACCTGAGGACAGAAAGTTCTGGCAAAAGCAAGGGTGTTTCTTCCCAAAGAGAAAAGTCTCTGGTAGGACACATACCCCTTTCCACTGCAAACTGAACTTTAATGACAGTTCTACCCCATCTCTTTACTTGGGGACATCTCTATTGACTCTGGTTGCCATGGGTGATTCAAAGTCTGGCCCTGCAGTTTGGCATCTCACACTTAGAATAGTCAGGGTAAGGAGCCAGGAATGCAGATTTTTTCGCTTGACATTTTGCAGTCTGTGCCCAGTTGTTAGAGTAAAAAAATCAATGTTATGCTCAGTCAACCATTTTTTTGACAAAATGATTGCTTTTGACATCCTCACCCTCCCCAGTTAAATAGATACACAGATTAAATTGACCTTAGAGATAAAATTCACACCCATTCCTTCACTGTTGTAACTGGTCAAGACATTCTAGGTTTCTTTGGGATCAATACATTCCTTTGTGGGAGGAGTCATTCAGCATCGCAGGCCGAACAAAACAAGGCTGGTTTCCAATGCCAGGGTCTGAATACCAGCTCTGCGGGACATCTCAAGAAGGTGACTTAAACCTTAAACCTTTCGATCCTCAGCTTCCTTGTCTGCTGGTAGGAATGATAATAGTATCTGTTATTTGGGGCTGTGTTGAATAATAGATTAACACACTTAGAATTATGCCTGGTCCACACTGGAGGCTATATATGTATCAGATGCCATCATCATCACCTATTTCTGTTATCATTAGTATTATAACTACATTGGGTCTTGTTGGGGAAAAAAGACACTTTTTTTCCATCCCACACTTAGATAGCTTCTGTGGAAAAGAAGAAAATGTCCATAGAACAGAGGCTGTGACAGGAATTCTTCCAAGACCACCTAAAAATCATCTTGGATGCAACTGAGAATCTCTAAACTTTCTTTTCTTCTCCTGGTACCACTGATCAGTTGCATCAATGACTTTTCTCCAAGACATCAGAAGCACTGTGAGTTTATGCTAAACCACACTCTACTATTAACACCAGTTGGGATTTTTAGATCCAGATGGTGAGTTACAGGGTGTGTGTACATTGATGGAACAGAAGGTGGAGTTTAACTTGGGTTGTAGACCTTTGTTATGCTCCAGTTATCTTTTTTAAATGTGTATGAAGAAGCTGAGACTTAGGGGAAAGGGTGGGGCAAGACTCATTGTGTTGGTGCTCTGCTGCCAACCTTCAAGACCTCAGAATGGCGGATCTGGGGCAAGTTCATTGCGAATGTCTGGTCACCTTCCCACTTATGTAGGGTGAAGTAGACCCTAGAAACATGAGTAGCTTGCCCAAGGCTAGCTGGGGAGGGTCAGACAGGCTCAAGATAAGATCCCAGGTCACCTATGGCCCCGTCCAGAGCTCTCTGGACAAGCGGAGCCATGTGGTGCTTGAGTCCTTGGTCCCACGTGGCCTCTAGCCGTTGCTTCTTCTCTCAGGTACTGGCCTGTGCTGTAGGAATGACCTCGTGGCCCTCAGACACTGTCAGGGGACACATCTCAGATGTGACGGACAGCCTCTGTTCCGTAAGAGCAGCAGCTTCCTGGGGGATCCACTATTTCTCCGACAGGAAAGGCCATCACTCCACATCCCAGGAATGTCATCCATTTATCTGAAAGGAAGGACACAATCGCTGAGGATGGCACTCGCTCTAGCTCTGACGATGAACGCTGTGATGCGTTTTCAGGTTGCCCAGACGAACCTGGGGACCGCTTCAAGCTTAGAACTGTAGATTGTCACACGAGTGTGAGCCGTTGCTGGCAGTGAGAACTTTGGGTGCCAAGAAAGGGCTGATGTACAGCCCTTCACATTTTTCTTGGCTTCAAAGTCTGAGAGAACAGCAGCTACTGTCCTCTGAGAAGACAGATGTTTCTTTTCTCTCTCTCTCTAGGATGGGGAGCTAAGAAGTTTCGTTAATGCTAGTGTTGACCTCTGGTTGCTACGCCTACCTTCTCTTAAATGTGTGACCTTTCCCACTCTCATCCATCCCTTCGCCCAGCTGTTCATTCCATGAATGTTCATTAAATACCCACCAAGTGCCAAGCACTGAGCCAGGTGCAGTGGAACGGAAGCAAATCTCACCCGAGCCTGAGGGACGAGGGGTGAGAAGTTCCTGGACTAGAGAAGACAGTTCTCACTCTAGCAGGCCTTGCCTGACAGAGGCTGTGGCCTCGGCTCAGCTAGAGGAACAGAACCCGCTGTGGTGATCCAGGAGATGGGGGAATGCCCTGCCACCTCTCTGTCTTTACCTCCCTGCTGGTGTCTTGCATGCAGAGCTCAACTGAAAACCTGAGGGTGGGGAGATGGGATGCAGCTCGAACAGGCCAGACCTCTAGGGAATACAGCAAGCGTGGAGAGAGGAACAAGGGAAGTGTCTAGTGCCATAGGATTTTGTCTGAATCCAGATGACTCTGGGGCAGAAAGGAAGCAATTATTTTTTGTTCATCAAGGTTAATGCAGCGACTGGCATTTGAATCCAGGGATATCTTAGGGAGTCAGAGAAGCAGTTGGGAGTATGGCTTCATGGTGTGAGAAGATTGTTGCAAATGCTTTGCTAGATCTTCCACTGAGACACAGAGTCACCGCCCCCTCCATGTGGTCTGGACATAGTCCGGAGAGACCTTTTGACCAATAAATTCAGTAGAAGTGATGTTCTATGACTTCCAAGTCTAGGCCACGAGAAGTCTTGCAGATGATGTCTTGGAGTGTTCCCTCTGGGAACCTTGATCTGCACTGTAGGACATTCAGCCGCCCTGTGACTACCATGTGGACATGCACTCAGCAGGCCCAGCCAAGCTCTTCCTCCTAGGACCCTCACGGTGGCAGACATGTGGGCACAACCATCTTGGGCTCTCTAGGCCATCCAGCTACCAGGTGAACACCACTGAGTGACCTCATCTGACCATGAGGGGAGGAAGAATCACCTAGAGGAGACTTCCTTGGTTCCAGACTGCCTGAGATGATGAGGCACAATAACGTGGTGTTGTTTTAACCCACTGAGCTGGGGGTATTTTGTTAAGAAACAACAGATTCCTGGGTAACGCTCTACTGCTGGCTTGCTTGCTGGTTTCTGCTCATCCCACATCCACATGAGCAGTGGGAGGTGACAGTGGCCCTCACTAGCCCCTGCACACACTCGCACATAACTGTCACTGTCCAGTTCTGTGGCAGGCAATCTAGCCAGACAACCAACTCTAGCATAAAGCTGTTGGAGTCTGGAGGCTTCTGATCTGCAAAGGGGAGCACCTGGGAGGTCCAGCACAGGGAATATGGAACCCTCATCACACTGAGCTGTTGTTAAATAAAAGTTAAATTTTAATATCCTATAATAAGCTACTTCATACCCTAATGCTCCATCCAGAAAACAAACTCAAATATTTTATTTATGTAAACTTTGAGGTTAGACCAATTTCTAAGACTAAAAAAATGCAACGGGGAAATTTAATGGAGAAAAATGGTGAGTATTCTGTTAGCCCAGGAATGGTCAGCAAACACTGGATTGCACCACTGTAACAAATAAGCCCCAAATTCCAGGGACTCCTTCAGGAAGATTCATTTCTTCTTTTGGCTCCAGGGCCAACTGAGGTTGGTGTGGGGGGGGCTGGTTTGTCCCCTCACCAACGTTGCTCAGACATGGATCACGGAGGCTTCACCAGCTCTGGAGCAGGGGGAAGAGGAACACAGCTCACACGCTGAAACTTTTCTCAAACTGGAACAGATGTCTTCGTTTCCATTTCACTGGCTAAAGCAAGTCATATGTCTCTACAACCAGCTTGCAGAGGGCAGGACGTTCGTCTTGAAGGGGCAAGAACTGGAAATCTTTGGCAGACAGCACCTATTATGACCCCAGGCATCAATCACAGGGCAGGTGCTTTGCTGGGCGTATCTCACTGGATACTAACAAAAACCATCATGTGGGTGGAAGACAACCCTGCCGAGGCCGAGTGGCTGTTCGTGGTCACAGCTGTTGAAGAAGAGAGCAGAGAGCTAGGTCTTAGGTCTGATTCCCAAGTGCGTGCTCTTTTTTTCTTGGACACGGTGCTCATTGAGCATTACGAGTCACTTAGGAACTGAGCACACAAAAGGAAGTGAGGAGAATTTCACAATGGTGCTTGAGTTTTGGGGTCACTTTTACCTTCATCAGGTTTCAAGTTCTCCTAGATGACCAGTAAGTCGCAGTCTTTTTCTGTGATCAGAGCACTGTTGCTAGTCTGGGAAGAGAAAGAAAAACTCAGAGAACAGCCTCCAGTGTCCTTGTAGAGTTTATTATACCCTAAAACATAAGAGAAAATATCCTCAACAAAAGACTTACAGACACTTATAGAGTTTACCTATAAATTAATACATACTACATCTCTTGAAGCTTGAACAAGCAGTTTTAGGAAAGAATAAGGATTCGTTTCACATAGCAACTGGCAAAATCCTGGAACTTGTTCAGGTATAAGTAAATATTATTCGAAGCAAGTTGTAGAACAGCTTAGAACAATGGAAATTTTGAATCAGGGACTTTTTGAGAATCTGCTGAAAGCTATTTTCTCTCCCAGGAAAATTTATTTATGCACTGGCGATGTTTCTCTTATAGTCTCTGGACTTCTGCAGATGCATTCCCCACCAGCAGCACTCGTTCAAGGTTTGATGTTGAGCTCAATTACAAATTTTCAGTTCCCAGGACAGCACCTGCCACGTATTAGTTGCTCAATAAATACTGTTGCGTGGACAAGTGGGAAGGGGGAGGGAGACCTGAAATACCGCTTTAGTCTCCTCTACCTCTGTAGAGAGTCCATTCAGTGCCCTTTTTGTGTGGTGGTCGCTCAGAAGGATGGTCTCTGTTTCCTCTCTCTCTGTCTGTTTTTTTTTTTGGTTTATAGCATGTGAACTGGACCCAGAGGAACTGAGAGAACATCAGATACTGGATGAAAATAAAGCAACGTTCTGGTGGTAGCCGTCAGACCTGGCATGAGCATGGTTTTGAAATACGTAGCTGATTCTGAGGAAAAGGGAAAGATGTCTCATCCTTTACCCTTGGCTGAGTAGCTGCTGGGCTCCAGACACTTGTTAGGCACAGAGGAGATTGATGTTGGCCACAATGGAGGCATGAGCAACTTACTATGGAGAAAAGTGGGGCCCTAAGGAGGAAATAAGGGTTTGCCGGGTTACAGGAGAAATTTCCAGTGCTTTCTTTTTCTTCAGAATTGAAAGATAGCAATGCCTTTCGTAGAGGCTGGGTCACAGTGAGGATGGAAGCCAAGAAACCTGTTGGCTGGTAGCCACTGTGAGGCTCTCCCTTAGACCAAGGATCTTCCTCTATGAACCACTCCCCAGCACTGGCACCTGCTACCACGCCAGGATTTAAGAGACTCAAACATCCTTGCCGGGTGAACGAATGAATGACTACTGGGCAAGACCATCTGGATTTGGCCAGTTGGTATGGAGGTGAAGTTGACAAGCATCTTGAAAGTAGAATGGTCAGACTTGGTGTTGTGGATGCTGCTGTGAACCTGGGCCCTGCAGGGAAAAGGGCAGAGGGAGAGAGGTGAGTGGAGTCTGGCTTGAGGTGTGTGGTGTGTGTGACTCTTGATGACATCTCCATTCTCACCTGCTGGTCTCTCTTGAGGGCTCTTGAGACCTCTTCAGGCCTACATGCTCTACCTTTAGTCTTCTTGGTTTGGGTCTTCAATGTCAAGAACAGCACAGAGAGATAGGAGAAATCTTAGGGGAGACAGGATGTGCCTACTTGTCATGGGTACCATGTTGAAGGCATATTTCAGTGATGGTTTCCTCTTGACCAGACACCATGGCCGATCCTTCAGGTTGCTACAAAGATTGAACTTGGCACACTTACTGTGCATGTCCTGATTCCTTTCCTCTGGCCTTGTGATAATGCTGCTTTGCTGAGCGCTGCGTACTTTTGAGAGTTCCTGGTTGGGACATCATCACAGCAACACTGGGAGGGAAACAGAGCGACTGCTCTTCAGCCTGTGGTGAAACTAAGGCTCGGAGTTATTCATTTACCTGCCCAGGGTGGGTCACAGAGGGGCTACTGAAAACTCAACCCTTTGGGGTGTAAGAAGATTTAAATTCCAATATAGCACGTAAGTGGTCATTTAAGGAAATGGTGCCCTAGGAAATATTTCATTCTATAGGGAAGTTATTCATAGGGGTTTGTTTTTTGTTTTGGTTTCTGATGTTTGTTGGTTTGTTTGGTTTTTTGCCTTTCTCTACAAAAGCATGTTCACCTGGAGGAAAAGGCCCTGAATGAAGAACCAGATGATTGGGACTTTAGTCCTGGTTCTGCCCTAACTGCCCTGTGGCCGTAGAGCGATCGTCACGTGTTTCCGAACTTGTTTCCTGTGGCATCTCTCTGAGGTTGGCCCCTCTGTCTCTAAAATTTAGACTAGCTATAGGAAGCCACTTTACTTTTCTTCTGATATAAATTATGGTAAAGAGACCAAACTATTGGAAATCAACTCTGCGGAGAGGAAAGTAAAGCAAGCATGTCATAAGGATAAACACTGTTAGAAGACATTACGAGCGTTTTCCAGGTAACATGGTTTCTGAGGTAATACTCATGTGAATGTCTCTCTCCCTCTCCTCTCTTCCTCTCTCTCTTCCTCTTTCCCTCTTCCTGTCTTCCTCTTTCTCCCTCTCTTTCTCTCCATCTCACTCCCCCCTCTTTCTTCCTTGCTTCCTCTTCTTATCTCTTTCTTCTTCTCTCTCTTCCTCTTTCCTCCCTCCCTCCCTATCTCTCCCCCACTTCCTCTCTTTCTTCTACGCCCTCCCTCCTGCTCTTTCTCTTCCTTTGTCCCTCTCCCTCTCCCTCCCTCTCTCTTCCTCACTCTCCTGCCCTTTCTTCTCTCTCTTCCTCTTCTCTCTCCCCTCTTCCTGTCTTCCTCTCTTTCTCCCCCTTTCCCTTCCTCTCTTTCCCTTCCTCTTTCTCTCTCCCCCCTCTCTTTTTTCTCTCTCTATTCTTCCTCTCTCCTCCCTCTCTCTCATATGCCCCCCAGAGTGTACTGTAGAGTTCCCAACTCTTTTCTTTTCAAGGTTATTTTGGACTTATTTTAATGCCTTGAGTCTTTAAAGGCACTCAGCAGCATGACATATTACTTGAATTTCAGATGGATTTTGGTATTCAGACAATATATTTCTTAAAATCATGAGTTTAGTCATTCAGAAGAAAGAAGATTCTGTCAGGCACTCATACTCACAGTGTCGTATCACCACAGTTCAGGGCACTAGATTTTGTTTTAATTGGGCACTTTTGCGTGTAAGCAGGCAGCTGGAGGAGCCAAACAGATGACCCTAAGTTGCAACCAAGAGTGTTGGATGGCTTGACTCTCCGGCCCGTCTTTTCTGGAGAGGCACCACAGGACTTCAGTGCTGTCAGCAGTCACATGAGGAAGCTGGTAGGGTGGAAGATAGACAGATTTTGTTTTAATTGGTTTTTCCAGTTTGCCCAATTTCTGCAGTCAGATGGTATTTGTGGTGGTTTGGCTGTGGTCCTGGGTAGGAGCATCTGGGAGGCTGCCCTTTCCTGGCACCCCTTATCCCGTGTCAGCCTGCGTGACTGATGATGTGCTCTGGAGGGCCCTATGTGAGTCGTGTCCTGAGGAGCCCAGGCAACCAGGCTTGTCTCTCATGGGTTTGGCTAGAAACAGCCTCCTCTCCCTTCCCCACCCTGCCCCACCCAGGCCTGGGCTTTGCAATGTTTCACAAGTTCTTTTCCCACATAGTTGATGTTTTTGATGTCTTTGGTACCCAGGATGACCTCTGGACTCAGCATCCAGACTCCTCCAATCCTGCTATCAAAGTGGTTGGCCTCTTGGTTTGGCCAGGGGACTCTACCTGACTCAGAGCCCATGGCCAGGTTGCAGAAGGGAGTTGAACTGCAGGCATGATTCATGGAACTGCACTGGGTGCCTTATGCTGTTTGTCTGCTTGATTCATCCCAGACCCTCCCAGGCCTGGGGTGGGCAGGGGTCCTTGTTGTAAACCCCATGTGTATACAGCAGGACTGGAGCTGAGAGAGGAGTTGCTGCCAACAGCCGTGCAGCTGACATGTGGAAGTGTGGGGGTTTGACTCCATCTCTGACTTCAGAGTCTGGGACCCTGCAGCAATTCTCTGACCTCAAGTGCTCAGAGTCAATCCAAAGGCTTGCTGACATAGCTTCCTGAGCTCCACGGCCACATCTGAATCAGCAGGTTTGGAGTGAGGGCCTGGAAATGTTCTTTTCTAGCAAGTTCCCACGTGAGGCTGGTGCAGCTGGTCCAAGAACCCCATCAAGAGCATCGTGCAGTCCACAAAGTGAATTGCTGGAGTCAGGCTGCCTGGACTCAGATGCTGGCTCCACTGGGTTCCAGGGCAGGGACTGGGAAGCCACTTTATCGCTGAGTGACGCTGCTCACCTGCACCTGCTTCACAGCGGAGAGAGGGTGAGATGAGGCGAGGCCTCTCCAGAGCTTGGCAGGACGTCTGGAAACCAGAAGAGGCTCTGCAGATGCCTGCTGCTGTCAGTCCCATAAGTCACAGCGCCGGGGTCTGCTGGCCTTCCTCGCGCCCTGACCCTTCCTGTGTCTACCTGCTGCCGTTGCTCCGATAAGTCACAGCGCCACGGTCTGCTGGCCTTTCCGGCATGCAGACACATCCCGGCCTGCCCTGAGGTCCCACTGCTTGCCTCCCACACAGGCTGTTCCATCAACCTCCGAGGCGTCCTCTTGGTGACGTGTAGGAGCGTCCCCTCCCACTGGAAAGGATGAGACTTGCAGTCCTCTGGCTTTGCAGTTTTGCCCCCTCAACTTAAATGATCCCCAGGCGTGCTCTGCCTCTTCCAACTCCTGGCACAAAAAAATTCATTTGAATCCTTTGACTTTAGACATTCCTTTCTAGAACGAATGTTGTGAAAAGAAAACTCTGCCCCCTGTGGGGCAAAAATGCCTTCTGGTCGTCAGGACCCTGACAAATGCTTGGTGAGTCCAGAGGGCAGGAGATCAGAAAAGCTGATTCCCTCAGGACAGACTATTTTGCCATTAAAGGATTTGTTTTCTTCCACAGAAAGTTTGCATTCGGTTAAGAAATTCTATTTATTTATTTATTTTTGAGTCAGGGTCACACTCGTTTGCCCAGGCTGGAGTACAGTGGCCCGAACGTGGCTTACCGCAACCTCAACCTCCTGGGCTGAAGCGGTCCTCCCACCTCAGCCTCCCAAGTAACTGGGACTACATGGATGCACCACCACAGCCAGCTATTACAAAATTTTGTTATTAATAAATTTTAAATACACATCTTTTCTGCTGCCATCTGGCCACTCTTTTGGACAAATGACTTCTTATCTAATGGTTTGGTGATGATGCTGATAGACAGAGCCTGCGTGCTTCCCGTCAGCTCTCTTCCTGATGAGGGTCACGTTACCATGCACCTGGGGTTGCCAGGAACACAGCCGTGCCGGTGCACACTGTGGGGAGTTCTCTTTCTCGACCCCTCCTTGCTCAATATCTTCTCAAGCAGATACTGCATCTGCTGCAGGGGAGACTGGTGGCCATGGAGACATCCTTGTCCTTTGGTAAGAGCTGCTTTTTTACAGTTTGGAGGGTACTCTAGATGTGTCTGACCAGAACAAAGCTCCTGTGGGCATGCTCAGAGGGCAGTGTGATGTCACCATGTCTCACAAAGTCCCACCTTGGGACTATAGGGCTATAGGGCATCCTGGTTCAGTCTGAGCAGGACGGGGTGCTGAACTGCGAGAGAAGTGATCTAACCCCTCATCCTGGATCAGTGTGGGTACAGCACATTGTAGGAAAGAATGGTGGGTTCTAAAAATATTTCATAACATGGGTTGTTCCTGGTGACTAAGGAATCCTCATGTTATGATAAAACATGCGCCGATCCAGTGGAGAATAAGCAAGCTTCAACTTCTGAAATAAATTCTCCTAAGTCTTTAGTTCTCTCTCCCTCTCTCTCGTTCTCTCTCCATTTGCAAATAAAATGAAGTGATAGAATATGCTGATATTTCTCACCTGCTAGCACAAAGTATTGCCTCATGGCTTCCACATCTTTTTCAAAAGTATAACTTTCATTGGCTATGTCATATCCTATTGGACGGATATACAAACTTTTTAAGCAGTCCTGATTATTTTTGGATATTTGTATAGTTACCAAATTCATGGTATTATAATAAGTGTCACAATGAACTTTCATCCATACATATAACCAGTATTTACATATATGGTAACTTCAGTAAAAAGCTATATGCAAGTAGAATTCTTCTGGGTTACAAGGCATGAGTAGGATTTTCTGTTCTATAAATTGCAAGCTATGATTTTTATAGAAATTATTCTAATACTTAGATTTTATTGACTGATGGAGATACAGAAAACCTCAGTAAGCCAATATCCTTTAGAGAAATGGACTTGGTAGTTAAAAAGTTGCCTTTTCAAATATGCCACATCCCTCAAATATAAGAAATACATTAGGTCAATATAATTTGAATGCAAGTTCCCTGAAACCTCAAAGAACTAGTAGTTATACATATTGCAGAGAACACAAAAGGACGAAAAACCCATCAACTTATCTTATAGACAGCTATTATCTCGATACTAAAACCACATACTGGCAGCGAAAGAATTCTAATAACTAGTTTCACTTCGACTCATACATGAATAAAACCTAAATAAAACACTAGCATGTAAAGACCCACCACTTTAAAGATACAGGAAGAGCTTATCAGAAATGGAGTGAAGGATGGCTCTGTGTATAGTATACATCTGTACACACGGCCATCTTAATATCTGTAAGAAATTACAAGAGAACAATGTTAGGATCACCTGGGTAGATGCAACAAATTTTGGCCCAAGCATCCTGGTTGTAATGGCTGAAAACAGTGCCTGAGGCAGGGGTTTGGAAGTTGACAATCTGAGAGGTGCAGGTCCCAGCAGTGAGTAAGAAAAGCAGGAAATGTGAGGAACAGAGCTGGGAGGCAGTTCGGGTGCTGAATGGCCACCACCTCCAGGCAGGCTGCAAACATGCCCAATCACAGAGCAACTCACACATTCCTCTGCTTATGGAACTTTTCAAGAAGGTTTGCAAGAGGAAATTGCACCGTAGAGGGACAGGAGGAAGGGAAATGTGCCTGACTGGTTCCCTCTGGACTCCTGTTGCCTGCTGGGCTGGTGTTAGTCCACAGCGACCTAATGCCTCCAGACATGTGTCACCTGGTGTATGCTCAAGAAACCGGATCCCCAGCCCTATGAAGGGGCATTTCATCTAAGCCCAGATGTGGAGGGTGTTCAGCAGAGACCAACCAAGAGGAGGAGGCAGCAGCTGAGGGAAAGATTGAGCATGCAGAACGTGTGTATACAAGGCAAGGCAGATCAAGTGCCAGATGCCCCGGGGTATTTCTGTGGGGTACGAAGGAAGCAAGGTGGAACCAAGACTTTGTGGCCAGCGAAGGACAAAAGGGAAGTTCCACGACATGGTCAAATAGATCAATAACCATGAAGGTGAGAATCCAAAAGCTCTGGCAAATTTCATATTGATAGTTACAAGACAGGCCCGTGGAGTCAGGTACAGACAAGGATGCTCATGTCCATGGCTACGGTGCCACCTTGTCCTTGAGACCCTGACCCTGCAACCCTAGAATAAAAAAACGAAAGCAAATACAATCAGCCTTTCCCCCAACAGCAAAAAATCCCACCCAGAACTTAACCACACGATTATATAGGAGATGGGACTTGCAGTTTCCAGCCAGTGGCCATGTGCTCAGGTATATTGGTGTGGGGGAGGGTGGCACCAGGAAAGGGGGCGTGTCCCTGACCTAAACGAGAGCACTGCACATGGACGCTGGACTACGACAGGTAATTTCTGTATTATTTATATGGGAACAAAATCAACAGAATCTAAAAGTTATGATCAAGAATAACAAGAAAGCTCACAGGGTTTCAAGATAAAACATTCATGTAAACATTTTGGCAGTGAGCCCTAAGTCAATGGTAAGCAATTAGAAAATGTTATGGCCAAGCATATACATTATGATAACATAAAACTTTACAATATCTAGAAATAAGTGAATTCAACCCCCAAATGTACAGTATTCTTATAGAGAAAATTACAAACATCTCTTAAATACATAAAAGAAGGTATTAGTAGATCTTTTAATGATGCTAATTCTCTTCAAATTAACCTAAAATATTGATATAATTCCAATAAATTATCCAACAGATTTTTCATAAAACTGCGGAAACTCACAAGAGGGAACCCCCCAAGTAGAATTTACTGACAAAAAAATTGTGTATGTATTCTTAAATGTTTAGACGTCAGTCACCTTCAAAATACTCTGTTTGATGCTACACCTATGAGACGCTTTTTCCGCTGCACCAAACAGGTTTTGAACTCCTCGGTGGTGATTGTTTTTAGTGTTTCTGCTGCTTTTTATTTCACCTCTTCCACATCGGCCAAACTTTTCCCTTTGAGGACATTTCTCATCGGGGGAAGCAGAAAAAAGTCACTTGGGGTGAGATTGGGTGAATAGAGGGAAGAGGAGCACGGGGATCATGCTGTTTTGTATCAAAAACCGCAGAACACTCAGTGCAGCGTGGCAGGTGCACTTGCAAATCACTTTTAATGAAATGGGCAAACGCATTGAAAGAATCTCCCCCACTCCAAAAAAAAATGACTGAAGTTGAATGCTGCCTCTCACAGAAACGCTAGCTGGCACGCTGATGTTGATGAGTACCTAGAACACTTGCCTAGCAGGAGAAACTAGTACTACAAGAGGCCCACACTATAAAAATAATTTCTATTTTGGGGGGTCCCCTCTTGTTTTTTAACATTTATATGTGGAGGTAGATGTCCAAGGATGGCCAAGACAATGTACCAATCAGCAGATGATAGAAAAAGAACAAAGCACACCCACCTGGCAATTTGTAAAGGAAGAAAAGCATGTAAAGAGATACTCAGCCTCACTGGAAGTCTAACAAGTGTCAATGTAAACAACTAACAAGTTGCCATTTTATTTGTATTACATGGATGGAGGTTTAAAATGGTAACAGTACCAAGGGTGGAAGGGACAAGGGAACACTGGGATGGGGTCGAACTCGGGTGGGAGTGAGACAGGTGCAAGCACTTTGGAGAACAAGGTGCTGATATCTGATACATTGGAAGTTGGCTGTATTAACCCAGGAATACTCCTTCTGAGTATAAACCATCCATGTTATTCACAGATTTTGTATTTGCAAATTTGCCTACTTGCTGGAATTTACCTGTAACCCTCAAATCAGTACTCATGGAGCCTTCACAGCACCTGGGGACAAATGCAGAGCCACAAAAGATGTCATTTGACGAGCACTTTCCCAGTCGAGGTCTAACGAGGCAACACTGCCTTCCTGGTTCGATTTTCACACTGTAAACAGGCATCCTTTCTATAGTTGATTTAATGCCACAGTGTTCAAACGTCTGTGCTTTTTGCTGATGATTTTACTGTATAACCCCGAGAATAGTGCCACAGAGTTGTCTAGTGATACGAAATGCAAGAAGGCTGTGATGTGGCTTATGAAGAGTGTAGGGAATCAGAGAAGTTCCATCCAGGCATGAGCTCCAGGGTCACTGGCCAGTGTACAATGTTCAATGCCATTGTTCACTGCTAATGCATCAGCAACATATATTAAATAAGGTGTTTTTAAACAGAAAGAAGGATGCTTATTAATTAGTTGACAAAAATGTTGTGGCCAGAAGTTTGCAGGTACCTGTATTTTCCCTAGCAGCAGTTGTTCAGTATTAACTAATTTTATTGTTTGCAGAAACTTTATGGAATATAAACACTGCAAATGGCAAAGATTGGCTATATATACCATAGAGAAACTCTCACATATGCTCAGGGCGATGCACATAAAAGTATTCATTGCTTATGATGGTGACAACGTAGGCTAAAATCCTGGCATTCTTTGTGAAGAGGATAGATGCACACATTCACACTGTGTTATATTCATACAGTGAAACACCCTCCATGTGCTAGCATTTTAACAGGGAGACTAAAGGAATGTCTCCGATGTTTTACCTTTGAATATGATGTCAGCTATTGACCGATATTTCCACATTTTGGTACTCTTAAAACTTTGCATATCTTTTTGTGATCTATTGAGTATTTTAATGAGATGATTAGAAGGAATGTTTTAGATATTTCTGGCTCACTCTGGAGTCTTGTCATTGACATTTTAATCTAAGTGAAGCATCCTATCTGGTGTGAATTCATGCTCAATGTTTTTAGAATTGAATTGACAAAGAAACTGAGAGGGTGAAGGGAGTACCTTATTTGTCTTGATGTATAATTTTTAAATAGCCACATGTTTGATAAGTAGGTCTATTTTTGTTCTTTTGCACTGGGCCCTGCAAATGGTAGCAATGGCCTTAATAGTGGATACCACTGTTTATTCAACAAATATTATGCTCTAGGTACAGGGCTCGGTTCTTCACATATAATCATAAAAACACCTTGTGAGATTGATATTATCTCTACAGATAAGAAAACAGTTATGGAATTATGTGGAACTGTTACAAGGATAGACTTGTAGACCAGTGGAATAGAATTGAGAGACTAGAAAGAAGTTATGTGACTGTCTCAGTGTTGTGTATCCTGAGCCACGGCAGAGCTGGCATTCCAACCCAGTTGACCCCACACCAAAACCTGTGCCCACTGGTGCCGGTTCCTAGAGTTATAATTAGTGTCTTCAGAGCTGCTTATTTATTTGTGTATTTTTTTCCTATATAGCACTTCATATTCAGCATCTCTGTGTCAAAACATGACAGCAGATTGGGGAAACCACCTATTGTTTTCAAATTAATAAATACTTACTGAGATTCTAAATCAATTGTTTTCAATATTTTACAAAAAAATGACCTTCTCAACATGATAAAAAGCATGCATGAAAACTCCACAGCTAATATTACACTCTGTGGTGACAGACTGAAAGCTTTCCCCTTAAGATCAGAAACAAGACAAGAGTGCCCACTTTTACCACTAATATTTAACATTGTACTGGAAGTTCTAGCCAGAGAAGTTGCATAAGAAAAAAATAGAGTTAGAAAGGGAAAAGAAAAACTATCTCCATTTTCAGATGACATTATCCTATATAGAGAATGCACCAAAAAGCTACTAGAAAAAATAAACAAATTTAGCAAAGTTCCAGTGAACAAGAGCACAAATAAAAAAATCACACAGCTAGTGTATAGTTGTGTTTCTATATTCTAACAATGAATAGTCTGAAAAGGAAAGAAAACACTTTTATTGACAATAGCACCCAAAATAATAAAATATCTAAGAATAAATTTAACCAAAGAAGTGAAAGAGTTACAAAGCATTGCTGAAAGAATTTGAAGACGACCTGGATTGCAAGAAAGACATACTATGTTCATAAACTGGAAAACTTTATATTCTAAGATGTCAGTACTGTCCAAAGTGGTCTTCAGATTCAATGCAACAGCTCTCAAAATTCTATAATCTTTTTTACAGAAGTGGGAAAGTTGACCCTTAAATTCATATGGAACTGCAAGAGCCCCAAAGTAGCTGAAACTATCCAAAAAAAGATGAACAACTTCTTGATTTCAAAATTTACTGCAGGGCTACCAGAATCAAAACAGTGTGGAATTGTTAAAAAGACAAATATATAGATCAGTGGAATAGAATTGCGTGTCCAGAGGTAAACTCATCTATTTATGGCCACCTGAGTTTTGCCAAGGGTGCCAAGACCTTCCAAGGAGGGAAAAAGTACTTTCCTCAACAAGTGTTGCTGGGACAATTTGATACCTACATGCACAAGACCGAAGTTGGACTCCCTCCTCATACTGCACTTAAAAATTAACTCAAAATAGATCAGAGACCAGAGATCTAAATAAATAAAAGCCCTAAATCATAAAACTCTTAGAAGTAATCATAGGGGTAGTTCTTCATGACCTTGGTTATGAATTCCTTGATAGGACCCCAAAAAGTATGACCAACTAAAACAATAAACAGAGTAGACTTCCCCAAAATTTATAAAACTTTACTGGGGAAGAGAAAAGAGACCCTACTGAATGGGAGAGAATATTTGCAAGTCATGTATATGACAAAGATCTAATATGCAGATGTAGAGAGCTCACACAACCCAACAACAAAAATTCAAACAACCACGTTTTTATACAAGCCAAGGACATAAACAGACGTTTCTCCAAAGAATACAGTGGAAAATCACATGGAAAGATGCTCAACACCATTCATCATTAAGGAAATGAAAATGGAAACCATAGCGAGGTATCCCTTCATGCCTACTGGGATGACTATACCAAAAAAAATCGAAAATCGCAAGTGTTGGTGAGGCTATGGAGAAACTAGAACCCTTCTACACTGCTAGTAGATGTGTAAGATGATTCAGCCACTTTAAAAAGCAGTTTAGTGCATTCTCAAAAAGTTAAGTTTAACTACCATAGGAACCCACAGCTTCCTTCCTATGTGTATATACCCCAAAGAATTGAAAACAGTCACTCAGGCAATTACATGTGCATGCACATTCACCACTGCACTATTCACAGTAGCCAAAAGGTGCAAACAGTCCAGGTGTCCATCAACAAATACATAGACACAAAGATTGTCACATATCTGTACAATGGAATATCAATTGGCCATAAAGAGGAATAAAATGCTGATACATGCTACAATGTGAATGAACCCTCAAAACATTATGCTAAGTCCAAGCAGCCAGACACAGAAGGACAAACATTATATGTTTTCTTTAGCATAAAATACTCAGAATAAAGAAATCCATAATTACAGAATGAAGATCAGTGACTGCCAGGAACTGGGCGGTGAGTGATAGGGAGAAACTGATTAAGGATGATGGGTTTTCCTCCGAAGCAATGACAATGTTGTGTAACTAGAGAGAGGTGGTGTTTGCATGGCGTTGTGAATGTACTGCAAGCCACTGAGATAGTCTCTTTAAAATGGTGTTTATGGAGTGTGAATTTCACTTCAATAAGTTAGTTCTAAAAAACTATGAATAACCACCAAAGCATCCAGTAGGTCTGAGATGGGGCCCAAAGATGTCTACTTTTAAAAGAGAGTGCACATGTTTACGATGTGCACCGAGGGTTGTGAGTCCTTGATGGTGTGAGCAGTGCCACACCCATTGACCCTTGATTCCATTCCCATCTTCACTTAACCCTCCCAGGACCCAACATCAGGGGTCATTTTCACACATGTGTAGAGTTTGTCCTCCAAGAAGGAGATGCCAGGTCATAATTAGACACACAAGAGTTTTATTTGGGGGAAATGACTGCAGAAAATAATGAAGTCTGAGAACAGAAGAGGTGAGAAGAGCTTTCGGACCGCGAGGCAGGTCTGCTGCTTGTGGAAAGGGAGAGGGCGAAGGACTGAGCAGGAAGGGTCTTGGACTTGGTTCAGCACTGAGGAAGCCCCAAGAAGGTGGTGAGGAGCTCCTGGGTGAAGACTGTGTCCATCAGAGGGGCTCTGCGTGTGGCTGGATCACCCAAGTTGTCAGAAGCTGGGAGCCAGCCTGGGAGCATGGCCTTGGTGAGTGGTGCTGGCATGGTCAGAAGGAGCCCACTGAACACGGTTTGAGTGGTGGTTCTTCTGCGAGACAGTTCAGCAGCATGCCTCCTTGGCCAGCACTGTGGCGTGCTGGCCAAGTTTATCATCTCTCTGAGTCTCACTTGCAAAGTGGAGTTCATGCCATCTTCATTACTAGCTTTGGGAGGATTAGATGAAAGAAGCAAGTGGTACCTGCAGAGCATGCGAGTGGACATGGGTGACTGACCACTATTGCTTTTCCCCTGATGTGTCAGCATACATGGCTCAGGGAGAGGAAACTGCCTCCCCAAGGCCACACACCAGTATGCAGTGGTGCAAGGTACAAACCCAACCAGACACTGTGTCGAACATGTACTCTGCTCAAGCATGGGCATGCCTAAAGCTGTGTGCTGGGCTTGGGAGCTAGGGACTGTGTGGACACTCTGTTCATAGAAATGCTCACAGAGAAACATCTTCCAGCCCTGGAGTGTGCACATGTGTGGGCTTTGCGGTTGTCTTATCTTGCTGTTCATAGGGCATCATGGGAAGGGACCAAGTGCCTCTCATCATTGGATGCAATTGGCATTTGGAGTTTTTGGAAGAATCATCACATTTCTAGCATGGAAATATTCATCTCTAAAACACATGATCTCAGGAGGAAGAAAATTAAGGTATAAATTGGGTTCACTCAAATCTTGCTGCTTCTGCTACACAAGCCCACCGAGGTCACGCAGCCAGATGGGAAGAGTCTCCTTCCTCTCATGTCATCTGCAGGAAGGCTTTGTCGGAGAGGTACACTGGCCCTTATATTTCCCTGTCGCTGCTGCTGTGCGGGGGGACATGTTAGTAATACTATAGCCAGGAGTCACCGACAGGGAAGATCTGAGAGTCTTACTGCCCTGGGTCCTCAGCCATTTGTCTCCTGCACTGTTGTCTCTGGATGTCTTTCGAGACCACAACAGGCCGTCTCTTCCTGCCCCAAATGGCCCATGCCATGGAGTCATTTGTCAACTTCCACGGCAGCAGGGATGACACCAAGCTGTCCACTCCAGGCTTTCTCTGCACATATTCTTTCCTGGCAAAAAAGGAAAAAAGGTTCTGCTTTGCTACGTTTAGGAGATAAACATTTGTCACCCAGTTAACCTCATAACACAGTGCTAGACCCGGGACTCGGTTCAATAACATTTTTAATGCTGATGATGGCTGGGTGCTGGAGATTTGGAGTTCAAAAGGCAATCCTTGACATCAAAGAGGGACTCGCAGAAGCACCAAGTTCCAACTCCCCGGAATGTGGTGGGAGAGTAGTGGTCTGTGTGCTGCAGAGCAGACGAAGAGGGTGGTAGTATCAGGGTGTGACGTCAGGGAAGGCTGTCTGGAGGAGAGGCTGCCCCAGGGGGGCTTTTGTGGGCTGGGTGTGGACTCACAGCAGCTGACAGAGACCTTCTCCAAGGACGGGAGATGGGAGTCCTTGTGTGAGGGGACTTCTGGGGTTGTCAGATGGAAGGAAATGCTGGGTGATGCCATGCAAGGGTGGGCTCTGCAGGCCCTCCTGGACAGCTAGACATACAGGGCAGTGATGGGAGGACAGTGGAGGATGGTGGGTGCGTGGGGGTCATGATGTCAGTTGGGTCAGTGCTGGCAGGGAGAGGGGCGGGTGCTGTGGCAGCACTGGAGGTGGGAAGGCCGTCGGTGGGGCTGGGGAGGCAGGAGGGAGCTTCTGGGTGAGAAGTAATGGTGGTGACAGCAGTGCACAGGGGGACGATTGGGGCTGGTGCCCTCAGAGCCGCACGTGACACAGGCGGGCACTCCTCCTTTTTGTCCCCTGGAGCAGCACTGTGGGGCCACAGCTCCTTGTCCACAACGGTGGAATTTCTTCATTCCAAGACCAATAAGTTTGGCAAACTCATCTGTTGTAAAATTTGACCAGAGTTTGAACTCACTTAAAGGAAGTCTGCCCTGACATGACAGGAGGGTACACATTTTGGCGGGAAGAATGTGCATGTGTCTGGTTGCTGGTTGCTGCCCAGACCCTGCTAGAGACGTCACCTGAGACACAGCAGGTGAGACAGAGCTCTCCCTGGAGGTATGAGCTGTACCTTGGTCCACTTTCTTACCGTTGTGAATTCCATAGCAGCTGACACCAAGGGCTTCGATAAGGGATCGTGGACCCGCATTCCCCACCTATGGCTGTGGAAAGGGGACACTGAGAGGGGAGGTGACTTGCCCAGAGTCATGGAGCCAGGTGGTGGCATGTTGGACTGGGGGCACGAGAACCTGAATTTTGGACCGTCTCCTCGTGGCCTGGTTCGATGGGCAGAAAGAGATCTTTGAGACCCCTTTCCAGAAAAAGCAACTGGTGCTTCTTTTAACTCACTTCTGGGTATGGTAAAGTTTTTGCTTTATAGATTTTGGGAGAAAGAAAAGGCTTCCTTGGCACATTGGCTCAAATGAATTTGGGGGCCAGAAAAAAAAGACTCCAGGGTGACGAGGAAATTTCTGGGGATAGACAGTTTTCAGACTAGAAAGATTCATCAGGTGAAGGGGAACGGTAGGTACTGCCCAGGGTTGTGGGTGCTGGTTCAAAAGAACTGGGGTGAGGCTTGGTCCTCACTTGCTAACGCAGCAAAATGAAATGGTAACACACACATGTTTGCACACATGCACACTCATGTGCACACACACATGCACATATGTGCAGAGGCTGGAAGGAACCCTGTCATCATATTAACAGTGGTGGACGTTGGGTGGTAACCCTATAGAAGATTTTGGTTTTGAGTCATAAAGCTCTCCAGACTTTCCACAATAGGCACTTTGTGTTTTTATAGTTATGTAATGTGCTTTTTAAGTTTTTAGTCACAATATTAGTTAAAATATTAAGCAAGGAGAAAACTGTAAGTGCCCTTATATAAGAGATATTTAGCAGATATTTGTTGATTTGCTCAGTTAATAGGCTCTTTTCTTACACACCTTGCAAATTGCCCATGAACAACTGGAAAGTTTAAAAGTAACTTCCTTAATGACGTAAAATAATTTTATGTTTTGCAAAATAGTTTTCAATTTTTTAGCTAAAGTTTTATTTATGAATTTATTTATTGACTGCAATGACTAAAGTTAAAAGGAATCAGAATATTTCCATGTCATAATGAATTATTTGGTAAAGAAACAATACTTAGTATAATAAAGGTTCCAGTAACGAGAGAACTTAAGTATTCTTTTAAAGCTTATTATAACCTAATTTTACCTGTATTAGGTCTTAATAAGAGAACAAAAGTCTTTTCTTGTCAAATAAAGTACTATTATGGTAGTTTATACAATTATGAATAAACAATAGGCTGGGCACAGTGACTGATGCCTGTAATCCCAGCACTTTGGGAGGCTGAAGTGGGAGGATTGCTTGAGCTCAGAAGTTGAAGACCAGCCTGGGCAATATATTGAGACCTCTTTTCTACAAATACCAAGATAAAAATAAAAATCAGCCAAACCTGGTGGCATGATCTTGCAGCCCCAGCTACTCAGGAGGCTGAGACATGAGGATTGCTTGTGCCCAGAAGTTTGAGGCTGTATTGAGCCATGATCGTGCCACTGCACTCCAGTCTGGATGACAGAGTGAGACTCCGACTCAAAAGAAAAAGGAAAGAGTAAATAATAAAGCCTCTGTCAATCACAGAAACAATTTCTCATTGAGCACCTAATTTGCGCAAGGATGACCAGGGGACTCTGAGAAAGAAAGTGGTTGGGTTCATCTTGAGTTTTAAAACACGCATCTTCTGAACCAGAAGTTGTAACTTTTCTAACATTTTATTGAGGCACTTTTATCATATTTTACATTAAATTACAGTAAGCCCCCTACATAGGAACCTTTGGGTTGTGGGCTTTCAAAGAGGCAAACATGCCTTTGCACGTCCAATCACTAAGTCCCTTCACATGTCTGTGAACACTGTCACGTGCGTCCACAAGTGGTTGTACTTTCGTGCACTTTACTGTGCAGCACGAGTACAGAGTGCACTATCCTTTTCTAAGCCCGGGATGTCCGAAAGCAAGTGCAGCTCAAGCAGCTAATGATGTTGGTTGAGTGCCTGGGCTGACGTTGCTTGCCTCACGGACACTGGACTTTCGAACACCCACTTAATGGAACGGAACTCGTTCGTATGTGGTGATTTGCCGTAACTGCAAATGGCAACAAGTGGACGGCATGATGTTCTCGAAGAGAACCTCTCTCTGGGCCATGGTTTGTCTCATCTGCCACTGGGGTGGTGAGATACATTTTCTACAGCCTCACCTCATGGTGCGTGGCTAAATGCTGAGCAGCTGGCTCTCACGAAGACACAGAGAGGACCCGGCTCTAATCTGCAGCATCTCCTGCCTTCCGTGGGGTAACTGTTCTCGCCCGGCTGAACTCAGGTACCCAACGTGACCTCAGGGCATGATCACATCGCAGTTCCTCCCTTACTATGTACACAATAGATGGAGACGGTCTCAGGGGCACAGATAATAGCCAGACATATTCAAATAGCTGGGAAGTGGTGAGTTCTGGGTATTGATTTACTTGGTATTAAATATGACTTGATTTTAAGCTTATATCACTTGATTGTCAATAATGACTATATTTAACAACTAGCTTGCAAAAAAAATTTCTGAAGATTCAACAGCCAGTGTTTGCACCCAGCACCAGCCAGCACTAGCATTCCACTCACCAGGTGTTACAGAGATAAATGGAAATCATTGATTTTAAAAACGCCTAATAATGTCTTGGGGCACGACCAGCCCTTTGCAAATCTCCGTTTAGCCCCCTCTTCCTTCATGTCTTATTAGACTCATCCTCCTCCGTGGAATTCATGACGGCAACTTTAGTTTCAACACCATCTCCAAAGACAAATTAGAATGACACCTTACTCAGAACATTCAGAGAACCTTGGTGAGGGAGATTTTTTGGTCTTATTCCATCTTCTGAAAAGGGTCAGCTTGGTCAGAAGAATGAAAGTTATGGATGTCTTCATCCTCATTGTAAGCATATGCTCCTGTCCACAAAAACCACATCTCTGGCATTTATGCTCCTTTTTCTCTGGATTGATAGTTATTCGGTTTTCCTTGTCCTAGAGTTGACCTAGAAGAGGGACTGATCTCATCCAAGAATCAACCCCAGGTGAGCCTTCTGGGAGATGTTTCCCCCTGTGTATTAGAAACAATGTATACACCTCTAATTTCGTTGTTGTCATTTTATGTTTTATTTATTTCTAACTATAAGTCACATGATTAGAAGCCCATATGTATCAGAGCTCACATAGTATTTCCTTAATTGATTCTTAAAATCCAGTCCTCTTTCGATGGGCAGCACAGTTGGTTCCATGTTTTTGCTATTGTGAATAATGCTGCAATAAACACGCGTGTGCAGGTATCTCTCTCATAGAGTGATTTGAGTTCCTCCAGGTATAACTCAATAGAGGGATTGTGCGGTTGTATGGAAGGTTGATTTTTAGGAATCATCACACTGTTTTCCACAGGGGCTGTACTAGCTTACACTCTCACCAACAGTGTAGAAATGTTCCCTTTTCACCGTATCCTCTCCAGCATCTGTTGTTTTTTAAGTTATTGATGATAGCCATCCTGACTGGAGTTAGGTGATAGCTCACTGTGGTTTTAATTGGCATTTCTTAGATGATTAGTGAGACTGAGCACTTTTTCATGTGTCTGTTGGCTGCTCATATGTCTGCTTTTGAAAAGTGTCTATTTGTGTCTATTTTGCAATGGGGCTGTTTGTTTTTTTCTTTTCGGCACATTTGAGTTCCTTGTAGATCCTAAATGTTAGGCCTTTGTCAGATATACAGTTAGTAAATACTTTTTCCCATTCCCTGCTCTCTTGATGGTTTCTTTTGTTTTGCAGAAGTTTGTCTGTTTGATGAGGTCCCACTTGTCTATCTTATCACTATGGCATGGGTACTTGAGGTTTTGATCAGGAATTGGTTGCCAGTTCCAATTTCCATAAGAATGTCTCCTGCAATTTCTAACGGTCTTATAGTTTGAGATTTTACTTTTAGGTCTTTGATCCATTTAGAATTGATTTTTGTGTATGCTGATAGGTAGGGGTCTTGTTTTAATCTTCTGCTTGTGGTCTGCCAGTTTTCCCAGCACCATTTACTGAATAAGTTCACCTCTTCCCAGTGGTTGTTAGTGGAAACTTCGTTAAAGATGAATCGGTTGAGAAATTGAGGTTTTGCTTCTGGAATCTCTATCTTGTTCCATTGATCTATATGCCTGTTCTTGTACAAACACCAGACTATTTTGATTATAGTAGCCATATAATAAAGTATAAAGTCTGTAAGTGTGACAGCTCCCACTTTGTTTCTTTTACTAATATTATGCAGTCATAATAAAAGACAAAATTATGAACTTTGAAGCAACTTGGATGAACTTAGAGTCTATAATACTGAAGTGACCTATCACAGAAACAAGAACTGAGTACTCATAAGTGGACCCTGAACAATTATCATAATACTATAAGAAAGGGATTGGCAGTAGTGGGGGGGTGCACACCTCATCAATAAGGGTACCTGATCTCAAACCAGGGGTAGTGGGAACCAAAGTGAGGCCCAGACTTTACCTACACAATGACCATTTGTATATCTAACTCTGAACTGCACTGGACATCTTTAAAATAAAAATTTAAAAATCATCTTATTTTGCTTTTCAAAATGCAATAGATGAAACATGTTCAATGTGAAAAAAATGAAGTACTACTGAAAACTGTAAAGATAGAAGCAAAGCTACTAATAATTCTGCAACTCAGAGAGGGCCATCATTACCTTCCATCAACAACTCCTTTTCCCTGTGTCTGTGTGTGACATTCTGGCATCACACTCCATATGTAGTTTAGTATACAGCACGGATTCTTTTTGATAGCATGATTAATATGGAAGATTCCTACATTATGTATAAGCATTGTTGGGAAAAAAGTTTCATTACACACATAAACTTACCTGTTTTTCTTTTTTCTATAAATTATCATAATGCCTAGACTTCGTGACTTACTTACAAGAATTAAACTCGCCAACGCAAAATAATGTTATTATTTATGTTGGGCTTCAAGAGTGGTTTAGAACACATACATGCAAATGCACACACATACACACATACACACACACACACACACACCTTTTGAGTTCAGTTAAACTTGGGCGCCAGCTTCAGCTATATTGCTGCCTGGCTGTATGAACTTGGGCATGTTACTCCAACACTTTGAGCCTCAGTTTCTGCACACATACAATGAGAATATTATTAATACCTGCCCAAAAGATTGTTAACCAGATTAGATGATGGGAAACTACCCCAGGAGCGCTCAGGCTGAGGGAAGTCCCTTTGGGTCCCTGCTGCCATGACCTTCGCTGTGGACGGGTCCTGTCCTGCCAGCTTGAACCCACGATGAAGTGGGCCCCTGACTACAGTAGCAGCAGCTTTCCAGTTTTGAACTTTGGGTTGTTTACAATACTCAGCTGTCTCAAATGGTGCTCTGATGAGTAGTTGCACACAGGTGTGGGAGAGCAGGATTTCTGGATCAGGGGGCCAGCCCTTGAGGGTTCTGAATGGCATTGCTGAGCCCCCCGGTATGAGGGAGTCTTGCACCAACCTGTGTGCCCACTGGCAGGGCTGTGCCCATTTCCTGCCCATGGGCAATGTCTATGCCTTCTGCTTTGCTTTTGGAAAGGTGACAGGTATTTTGGTAGAGTGTGAATTTAATGAGATGCTCCAGAGCGGTTATGATGGTGAACATCACCATCTCAGTTTGGCTTTAGTGAGATGCCCCTTGAGTTTGCCCCAAGCCTGATGCAGTCTTAAGTTGAGAAGTTATAGGATGTTATCTCCATCCACTCCTAATTTTTTGATGTTTTATCGAGGGTTTTTTGCGTTTTATATATTTTATTTTATTTTAAAGACATGGGATACAATTCAGGATTAGGTATACAAGTAGTCATCATACAGGTAAAGTTTGAATCTCCCTTTGGTTACCACTTTGCCTGGTTTAAGATCAGCTCCCTTGTTAATGTTGTGTTCCCCCTCCCCTCAGGAGTATCCCGCTATTGCCAATCTCTTTCTTATTGTATTATGGTAAATGTTCAGGGTCTACTTATGAGTGAGAACATGTGTTACTTTGTTCTTTGTTTCTGTGATAGATCACTATTATAGACTCTAAATCTGCCCAAGTTGCTGTGAAGTTGTGTCCTTCTTTATGGCTGTGTAATATTCCATTGTGTATATGTTTCACATTTTGTATCCAGTTCGGTTTTGATCGGTAGCATGTCTGGTTCCATGTTTTTGTTATTGTGAATAGTGCTGCAATAAATAGTGTATACAGGTGTACTTTTTGTAGGCTGCTTTGAATTCCTCCAGGTATATTCCCAGTAGGGGGATTGCTGGGTCATATGAAAGGTCAATGTCTAGTTCTTTTAGAAATCACCACGCTGTTTTCTTTTTTATTTACTTATTTATTTATTTTTAAATTATTTATTTATTTATTTATTTATTTATTTTTGAGTTGGAGTCTCACTCTGTCACCCAGACTGGAGTGCAGTGGCTGCTCCCGGCCACCGCAGCCTCGACCTGCTGGGCTCCGGCGATCCTTCCACCTCAGCCTTCCAAGTAGCTGGAATTACAGGCACGCGCTACCACGCCCGGCTGATTTTTTGATTTATTGTAGAGATGAGGTCTCGCTGCCCAGGTGGATCTCGAACCCACGGGCTCAGGCAATCCACTCAGCTCAGCCTCCCAAAGGCGTGGGATTACAGGCTGAGCCACCAAGCCCAGCTTCCACACTGTTTTCTATAGAGATTGAACAAGTTTGCAATCCCACCAGCAGTGTAGAAGCATTCCCTTTTCTCTGCATTCTCACCAGCATCTGTTGTTTGTTTTATTAATGATAGTCATTCTTACTGGGGTTAGGTGTTATCTCAATGTGGTTTGATTTGCATTTCTCTGATGATTAGTGAGGCTGAGCACTTTTTCATGTGTCTGTTGGCTGCTCATATGTCTTCTTTTGAGAAGTTTCTATTCATGTCTTCTGCCTACTTTTTAATGGGGCTGATTTTTTTTCCTTTTGGCACATTTGAGTTCCTTGTAGATTCTGGATGTTAGACCTTTGTCAGATATATAGTTGGCAAATATTTTTCCCCAATCTGTAGGCTGTCTTCCCACTCGCTTGATGGTTTATTTTCTTTGCGGAAGTTTTTCAGTTTAACGAGGTCCCACTTGTCTATCTTATCTCTTATGGCATGGATGGTTGCCAATTCCAGTTTCCATAAGATTGTCTCCTTTTCCAAGATTCTCATAGTTTGAGGTTTTATGTTTAGGTCTTTCATCTGTTTAGAGCTGATTTTTGTGTATGGTGATAGATAGGAGTTCTGTTTCAATTTTTTGCATGTGGTCAGCCAGTTTTCCCAGCACCATTTACTGAATAGGTTTCCCTCTCCCCAGTGGTTGTTGGTGGTGGCTTTTTGAAGGTGAGTTGGTTGAGAAATTGAGGTTTTGCTTCTGGAATCTCCATCCTGTTCCATTGGTCTGTATGCCTGTTCTTGTACCCATACCAGGCTGTTTTGTTTATTGTAGCCTTATAGTAAAGTTTGAAGTCTGGAAGTGTGATACCTCCTGCTTTATTTCTTTTACTAAGTATTGTTTTGGCTATTCTTGGCCATTTATGTTTCCATATGAATTTCTGTATTGTCATTTCCAGGTCTGAGAAGAAAGATGCTGGTACTTTAATGGGTATTGCATTGAATCTATAGATTGTCTTTGGTAGGATGGACATCTTAACAATGTTGATTCTTCCTGTCCATGGGCATGAATTTTTTTATTGGTTTGTGTCTTCTTGGATTTCTTTGAGCAGTGTTTTGTAGTTCTCATTGTAAAGGTCTTTCACTTCTCTGGTTAGGCAGATGCCGAGGTATTTCATTTTTTTGGTAGCTGTTGTGAATGGATTGTGCTGTTTTTTGGTTCTCTGCCTGTTTGTTGTTGGTGTTTTAGAATGTGATTTTCTTTTGCACATTTATTTTGCACCCTGAGACTTTGCCAAAGTCCTTTATCAGTGCAAGGAGGTTTTTGAGAGATTCTCTTGGATTATCGAGGTATAGGATTGTATCATCAGCAAAGAGAGATAGCTTCTTCTTTTCCTATTTGAACGCCCCAGATTTTCTTCTCTTGTCTAGTTCATCTAGCTAGGACTTCTAACACAATGTTGAACAGGAAGGGTGAATGTGGGCAACCATGTCTTGTTCTGGTTTTCAGGGGAAATGCTTCCGGTTTCTGTCGATTTGGCAATATGCTGGTGTGGGTTTATCACAGACGGCACTTGCTATGCTAATGTATGTTCCTTCCATGCCTGGGTGCTGTGACAGGCATGCCCTCCCTCCTGTAGCTTCATCTCTGCGACCATCAGCCTGTGTCCATGTCATGTTGCACTTACTCCTTCAAATGCATGCGTCTCTCCTTGGACATTTTGTAGCAGACTTCCTGAACTGCTCTGTGCTCACGTGCTGCCACTTCCTTGTCACCTGTTCACTATTTGATTCACCCCAATGTAAGTTCTCCACCTATCACACCACCTAAACTGATCTTGCTGGAGTCGACAATGAGGTTCCAAAATTCAAATGGTCACTGTTAAATCTTTTTCTTAAATAACTCATGGCAGCATTTAACACAGTTCTGCCAAAACTTAGCTTGCTATGTCTACCTCTGTACCCTAAATCTCTTCCTTCCAGTGTCTCCCTTCTCAGAAAAAGTCACCTCGACATATCCATTTGCTTATGTCTGTCATTGTCTATTCATAGAACCCACTTTTCTTTTCTTTCTGAAATTTACTTACCATTTCTTTTTCCTGTCCAACTCTAACTTTGGACCTTTTGACCAACATCTTATTTCTCCCAACCCCAGCCCGAGCAACCGCTATTCTATTCTCTGCCTCAAAGGGTTTGGTTGTTTTAGAGCCTACATATAAATGAGAAATGTGTTGTCTGGTCTTTCTGTACCTGGCTTACTTCACTTAGCCTAATGTCCTTCAGTTTCTTTCATGCTGTCACAAGTGGCAGAATTTCTTTTTTGTAGAGAATGACTAGTATTCCAGTGTGTGTGTGTGTGTGTGTGTGTGTGTGTGTGTGTGTGTGTGTGTGTGTGTGTATTTTTTCTATATCTGTTCACCTGTCAATGGACACTAGGTTAATTCTGTAACTTGGCTACTATAAATAACTCTGCAGTGAAAATGGAAATGCAGATCTCTCTTAGAGTACCGATTTCAAGTTCTTAGGATATACACCCAGAAGTGGGATTGCTGGGTCATATGACAATTTTATTTTGTGTTTTTGAGGAAGCTCCAGTCTTCCACACTGGCTGCACTGACTTATAATTCCCACCAAAAAAGTGCAGGGGCTTCCTTTTCTTCCTGCACTCTCCCACTTCTCACAAGACCTGGCAAATTTTCCCCCAGAATACTTCTCAAATATACCCTCCTTTGCCACTGCTTCCGTCCAGATTTTGTCGTTTTCTGACTTGGCTGCCATCATGACCTTCTCACTCTTGATTCCACTCTTCCCTTTCCCCACTCCATTCTTCCCGCTGCTCCAGCATGATTCTCAATGAACATACATGATCCCAAGCCATTCACCATTGCATTTAAAATGCAAAATCTCCAGAACAGGCCACAGGCATCATCTGACCTTGGCTGCTTCTTGATCTTCACAGTCCCCCGTCCTCGGTGTCTCAGCCACAGTGGCCAAAATCCAAACCCCAGGAAGCCTGTAGACTTTACATGTGTGAGTTGCTCTATGTGCAGGGTTCTTCTACCAGTTCTTTATTTGTCTGACTCCTACTCACCCACCCAAACCAAATTAAGTGTCCCTTCCTCAGCAGATTCCTCTCCAACCTCTGCAAGTATCCCTGTAGTAATATCTCGGCACACTGGCTACACTTTCTTTGTGGCCTTTGTCTGGTTGTGTCTGCATGTGTTTATAGACTTACATATGTTATGTCCATCTCATCAGTGAGGGTCCACATCAGCCCTGTCCTCCACTTAATCGTGAGTACCTAGCACAGGGCAGGACATAATGCAGAAGCTCAGTTGCTATTTCTTGGCTGGATGATTCAAAGAGGATCCAGGTTGGACCTCACTTTGACACAGAGGCATTTAGTGGCTTAATCTGCCACCGGTCAGTTATCCAGGCTTCCTACCAGGGTTCTATGCTGAGACCTTGGAACTGAACCAGCTGATTTTATGGTAATGAGAGCTTTCATGTTGTCAGCATGTGTACACTTCTGTTTACACTGCTGACCTTTGGTGTGGGGACTTCCTGTCCTCCTGTCCAAACCCATCAGTGGGCATGTGAGACGTTTCAGAGGCCCCTGAACTTCCTGCTCCTGACTGCTGTGTGCAGGGAGAGCATGGCCTTCTCATGGTGGCAGCTCCCACCAGGAGGGCTGGTGTGTGCATGATGGCACCAAACCAGAGGGGGAAAAAGTAGCTTTGAGATGCAAGAACCAAGGGGATTGTGTCCTCTTTCTTGGAATCAAGGAATGCCAGAATTGGCAGGAGCCTCACAGCCCTAATCTAAGCCCTTCTTGCACAGGTGGGAAGAGAGAGGCCCAGAGTAGTAATTCCTCCATGATTCCACAGCTGTGTGACCCCTTGTCCACTGCAACCTGCATGTGTCTTAGGGACACAAAAACTTGCCTGCTGACTTTAGACAGATTTTCTTGGAACATTGTCTGAGTTATTAAAAGATTAGAGCAAAATGAAGATGGGGTGACATGGGGAGGGACATAAATGCTTTTTGTGATTAATGGCAAAGACTCAGATTCTTTGTCCCTCAGAACTAAAAGATCCTCAGATATACCATAAACTTGGGAAGTCCTACCACATGATCTCTGGACCCAAGGGGATGATGTTGACCGTGGAGGTGGTTGGGATAATGCTGACTTTGGAGATGGTTTGGATGATGGTGACCGTGGAGATGGTTGGGATGGTGCTGACCATGGAGATGGTTGAGATGATACTGACTGTGGAGATAGCTGGGATGATGCTGATGATAGGGGTGGATGGGATAAAGGCTAACTCCTGTGGGCACTGCTGTTCCCTTTGAAGCAAGTGCTGTTGATGAGAATGAGGGCAGCTCTTCCCTGTCCTGAGGAGATCTTGGCTCTTTCCTGAGTTTTTAATAAAATTTCTTCTTTAATACTGACTTCTTCACTGAAATGGCCTTCAATTTTCTCTCCCAGGGGATTTTCACTACTTATATGTGGAGGCTAGATTTATTCAGTGGGGGTTGAGATTCTGGAGCACATTTCAAAGGACCCTGCCAGGCTCCTCAGGAGAGCAAGTTTTGGTGGCTACACTTCCTATTCCAACTGAAAGGTCCCCGAAATGTGTGGGGATGAGTAAGCGTGCTCTTGTTAAAATATCAGGTGGTGACTTTTCCTTATGGAGTCTTGGTCTATGCGCTGATTGGAACAATTTCTAATCACACTGTGGCATGCTGTGAGTTAGGGTATTCTTCCTCACCTCACCTCAGTCCATCTGCCACATCTCACCTTGAGAAAGCAGACACACTGAGGGAGGCAGTGGTTTCAGGAGCACCTGCTTCTGTACATGCTCTGACTGTAGGCATCAGGTCTGAGAATGCCCCACCACCCAGCAAGTCCTTTGCTCCATAGAGGGAAGAGGCCACCCAGAGGGAGCAGCTTGGTTCTCTAGGTTTCCAACATGACAGAGTCCAAAGAGAGCCTCTTGGTCCATTGAACTAGGGGGACTACAAGAGACACAGGAGGGTCCTGTGGGCTTTTGGACCTAAGATAGAACAGAGATCCTCCATCCCTTTGTTCTCTCTCTCTGGGTCCCCCTCCGGGTAAAGAGAGGGGGTTAGAAAGAAAAACTTGGGATGAGATGGGACCCACTTTTCCTAGGGACCAAGGCTTAGCTGACATGAGCTCCTCAGCCACTGGAGAAGACTTTTCCTCAGGTCCCTCAATCCCTGGGATTTTCTGCACTTCCCCTGGTGTCTCCAAGGCCAGAGTGTCCCCGCTCCCCCAGACAATCACAATGCAAGGGTGTCAGATGCTGGGAGGAACAGGAGCTAAGGGATGTTATGAAGCTGATGTCTGGAGCGAAGCTGGGCTTTGGGACACCGACGTGTCCCAGTCATGTGTCCATCTGTTAAAGTACACTTAAGGTGCAACACACTGAAAGCAGTTAAAGTGTGCAAGGGGCTGGTAGGACAAATCTGTCAATGTCACAGCACATTAGTTATTAAAACGCATGCTTATACAACACTGAGATGTATGCTTTTTAACACATTAAGTTAGGAAGCAGTACAAAGGCTATGTACATATCCAGATTCTGTTTAAAATATTCATAAACACAAAAAAGCTGTAATAAGAGATAACAAAATAATAAGTGGCTTTTATTCGGGTGATAAAATTGCACATGACCTTTGCTTTCTCATGCTTCCTTAACATTTTCTGCTATGGGATCCCACTATGTTGCTCAGTCTGGTTTTGAACCTCTGGCCTCAAATGATCCTCCTGCCTTGACTTCCCAAAGTCCTGGGACTATAGACAAGAGCCACACAGTGTCCGGCCCACTATTTTCCATTTTTAAGTCAAGGACTTGGTTTTTTGTTTCTGAAAAATATTCCACAAAATATAAATTGCATTCAGTGAAAGGTTTGACTGTTTCTGTGAGTCACGTGAGGTAATATCAACTGGCAGAATGTTTTTTCCTGGAGAAGGCGTGATCGCCAGATGATGAGTCGTGGGGCTGAGGTGACTGGTACTCAGTAGCTGGTTCTAGAAAAACCATAGAGTTCCCAGAATAATTTGAGGTGTGGATTCATGAGAAGTAAGAAATGGATTTCAAGAGATCCCTCTACATCAAAGCCATTCTAGGAACGGTGACTGATGAGGCATTCAGTTCTGTTCTAAACGGCTCACTCCAGAGGCCCCTCACCTGCATCTAGGAGGTGAGTTCAGTGAGTAGGTCTCATTCACATTTTCATCCCGTGATGCTTTTCTTTGTGTACACTCTCACAGTCTCTTTCACTCACCACCTCTCAACACATGCATTTCATTTGATTCGAGAAAAGAAACGGTTATGGATATTGCATTGATCAGGTGTCACTAGGTTGTGCTGCAGGAACAAACGAGCCTCCATCTCAATGGCCTACCTAACACTCCCTAAAAAGTTCTTTCACACTCCAGCTATTTCTCTAGAGTGGCTGCCTTTCAGTAGTGACTCAGTGGCCCCGGATGCCCTGATATCGAGCTTCAGTGTCTCGACACGAGGCCTTTCTGGTCAGTGTGGCCTGGAGCAGGGCAGCTGCAGGACATGCTAAGCTCTTCCGGGCTTCTTGACACATGCTCCTTCTCAGAACCTGTCAGATCCCTCTGCACTTGGCCCACAAGCTGAGGGAGGAGGAGGGAGGTGTGGTGAGATGACCTCTCACACACACACACACCTACATGCGCACATACACATGTGCACACACACCACACACATACCACACATGCACACACACACCACACGTGCACACATATACCACACCACATGCACATATGTGCACACACATGCACCACACCACACACACATGTGCACACAGACCCCATATACACACACATATGCACATACCATTCACACACACCATACATACCACACACATACACACATGCACAGATATACCACACCCACCACACACACCAACCACACAACACATAAACACACACTGGCAAATGTTCCTGAACATCCACCTAGTCCCTTTGGATTGCAGTGGTGATAACCTAAGGTTATGATCACCTAGCTAGATGTTAAAAATGGAATAATCCAAGGTTGCAATCACTTAGCCAGAGGTCAAAGATAGCCCAAGTTTACTATTTCCTAGTCAGTTGTTAAAAGTGACCTAAGGTTGTGATCACCTAGTCAGATGTTAAATATGACACAAGGTTATAGCTACCCAGATGTTAGAGATGACCTGAGGTGGCAATCACTGAGCCAGATGTTAAACATACATACCTAAAGTTATGACCACCTAACCAGATGTTAGAAATAACCTAAGGTTGTGATTACCTAGCCAAGTTTTAGAGGTGACCTAAGGTTACTATCACCTAGTAGATGTAGAAAAGGACCTAAGCTTATGATCACCTAGCCAGGTGTTAGAAATAACCTAAGGTCATGATCACCTAGCAAGATATTATACATAACCCAAGGTTACTATGACTTCACCAGTTGTTACTATTACCTGCTCAGATGCTAAGGATGACCTGAGGTTGCGATCTTCCAGCCAGATGTTAAAGATGACCCAAAGTTGCAACCACAAAGCCAGATGTAAAAGATGCCCTAAGGTTGCAGTAACCTAGCCAGATCTTAAACATGACCCTATCCAGATGTTAGAAATAACCTAAGATAATCCCAGGTTACTATTACATGCCAAGATGTTAATGATTACCTAAAGTTTCTACTACCTAACTGGATATTAAAGATGACCTAAGGTTGAGTTACCTAACAGATGTTAAGATGACCAAAGGTTGCAATCTCCTAGCAAAGTTAAAGACTCAAGGTTGTGACCACCTAGCCAGATGTTAAAGGTGACCCAAGACTCTTATAATCTAGACAGATGTTAAAGAGTTCAAGGCTGAGGCCGCCTAGCCAGATTTTAAAGGTAACCTGAGGTCATGATTATCTAGCCAGATGCTAGGAATAATCTAATGTCAAATATTATAGATATCCAAGATTACTGTTACCTAGACAGATGTTAAAGATGACCCAAGATTGCAACTACCTAGCCAGATGTTAAAGATGTCCTAAAGTTGTGATCACTTAGCCAAATGGTGAAGATAATGTAAGGCTATGGTCACCTAGCCAGATGTTAAAGACGGTGTAAGGTTTAGATCACCTTGCCAGATGTTAGAAATAACCTAAGGTCGTATCACCTAGCCATATATTATAGATAATCCAAGGTTGTTATTACTTAACCAGGTGTTAACAATGATCTAAGGTTACTATTACCTACTCATATGCTAAAAGTGACCCAAGATTGTGATAACCTAGCCAGATGTTAAGGATAACCCAAAGTTGCAGTCACCTAGTCAGATGTTAAAGATGACCTACTGTTGTAGTCACCTAACCTGATGTTATAGTTGAACCAATGTTGCAGTTACCTAGCCAGATGTCAAAGATGACCAAGGTTGTGATTCCCTATCCAAATGTTAGACATAACCTTAGGTCATAACCACCTAACCAGATATTATAGATAATCCAAGGTTGCTATTACCTAGCCAGATGTTAATAATGACCTAGGGTTACTATTACCTACTCAGATGTCAAAAATGATCCAAGATTGTGATCACATAGCCAGATGTTAAATGTGACCCAAGATTGTTATCATCTAGCCAGATGTTAAAGAACTCAAGGTTGAGGCCGCCTAGCCAGATTTTAAAGGTGACCCGAGGTTGTGATCACCTAGCCAGATGTTAGAAATAATTGAATATTGTCGTCATCTTCTAGCCAGATATTATAGATAACCCAAGGTTACCATTACCTAGCCAGATGTTAATGATGACCTAAGGTTACTATTACCTAGCCAGATGTTAAAGGTGACCCAATATTATCACCTAGCCAGATGTTAAAGATAATCCAAGGTTGTAGTCACCTAGTCAGATGATAAAGATGGTCTACTGTTATAGTCACCTAACATGATGTTAAAGATGACCTCAAGTTGTGATCACCTAGCCAGATATTAAAGAGACCCAAGGTTGAGATCACCTAGCCAAATAAAATAGATAGTCCAAGTTTGCTATTACCTAGCCAGATGTTAATGATGACCTCAGGTTACTATTACCTACTCAGCTGTTAAGGATGACCTAAGGTTGTGGCCACCTAGACAGATGTTCAAGATAATCTAAGGTTGTGTTTACCTAGACAGATGTTCAAGGTGACCTAAGATTGCAGTCACCTAGACAGATGTCAAAGGTGACCCATAGTTAGAGTTGTTAAAGATGATAAAGATGTTAAAGATGATCTCAGGTTGTGATCTTCTAGCCAAATGTTTAAATGACCCAAGATTGCAATAACCTGGCCAGATGCTAAAGATGACCCAAGGTTGTGGTTGCCTAGTCAGATTTCAAGATGACCTAAGGTTTTGGACACCTAGACAGATATTGAAAATGATCTAAGGTTGCGGTCACCTAGCCAGATGTTGAAGATAACCTAAGGTCCTTTGGTAAGAGAGTTTCACCTCCTCATGATTAGACATATTCTACAGGTTGGGCTTTTTTCTTCCTCTTTTTTTTTTGTATGTAAGATTTTATTCAAGTGCAACAAACAGAAGAGTCCACATTTTGCAAGTGTGCAGCCAGGTGAACTTTTACAAAGCCAACCCTCCCAAGTCAAGGTGTAGAATATTTCTGCACCTCAGAAAACTCTCTTAGAACCCTCCCATCACTGCATTCACAAAAGGTAACCGGTGTTCTGCCCAGGTGACAATAGCTATAATTAATTTTGTCCTGGTTTTTCACTTTAGATAATTGGGATCACACAGCACATGCTCTTTTGTGCCTGATGCATTTTGGTTAGCGTTACACCTGGGAGTTTCACACGTGTGGCATATGTATCAAAAGGGCCTTCATTTTCATGGCCATAAGGCATTCTGTGGTGAATTGCCAGAATGTAGCTGCTTCCCACCCTGTCCTTAGGCTGTGTGTTGCAGATGTTCTATAAATCTTATCACTGGGGATTGAGAAGTGTATCTAGCCTGGCACTTGGCAGGGAACAGGCAGCGGGGTGTTATGAGTCCCCCGCCATCTGCTGGGTGCTAGTATCTCTTCCCCCTCAGTTGAGCATCTGAAGATCATGTTGGAATCTAGGACTGAGCTGGGATGCAGGCATGGAGAGTAGGCCTGCCAAGCTGGGCTGGGGTCTGTGACCAGCATCTCTTCTTTCCATCGCCTGCATAGACATGTGCATCCTGCCCACAACTCTTGTTTGGGATTCTTCCTCACTCTGGTGACATTTTTTCTGGGGGATGGCCTGTCCCAGAGATAATGCTTCTGTCTGGGGCTCTGCAGCTTCCTGCCCTCCTGACCTTTTCCTTCTTTGTGAATATTTGATTTTCTGATGTGATCCACGCACATGTTTTGGGATTATATAGTTTGGGAAAATATCATATGCTACATCTCCTTTCTGAAGATTCATGGAACAGAACCACACACTAGCGACTCTGAAATACCCTGCAGTCCATACACCTGCTGCTTTGAAACAGATCCTGTCAGCATCTCCCAGAATGACGGCCATAGTGCACAGCTCTGTGGAAAACAGCGAGGAGGTCCCACCTACAAGGGCTCCATTGCACTGCAGTGGCTAGTGGCTGAGTCTCTCCATGGCGCCTTTCACAGAAATGTGGCAGATGAATAAGCCACCTGTGGTAGGTATTTTACTTGCCTGTTTATTTCTCCATCTGCCTGTGAGCTCTGTGAAAGTAGCAATCGCATCTTTTCATCTTTGTACCCTGGTACCCAGCATGGTTCCCAGCACATACTTGAAGTGTTAAGTAAATATTTCGTGAATGAACAAATGATCTGTGACATTTTGGGACTTCAGCATTATGGGACTCTGAACTGGAAGCGAAGTTGAGATCTCATGGTGGGCAGGAGGAGGCAGAATAACTTGACAGACAGCATGCTGAACTTCTGGGGGTAGAAAGCCTGACTGAGTCCTGCTTCCTCCATGTGCTGGCTATGTGATCCAGCTTTTTGCTGAGAGTTTCCTGAGGCCAGTTTTCTCTTCTGCAAGACTGCAATATTTCAATGGCTGCCTCCCATGCCTCTTGGCAGAATTCACCGCGAGGCTCAGCCCGGGGCACTGAGCACAGGATGGACATGAGTACACGTGAGGGAGACTGCGGTGGTCGCAGCAGGTTGCCATGGTATCTTTCATCTGGCTCTTGCTTCTCTGGAACATCCGGCTTTCTTGTACTCGAATTCGTCTCACATTCAGTGAGACCGACTTCTCGGCTGCCACACACAGGGGATTTGCCAGATTTCCCCCTCACAGACGACGACTCCTGCAGTCCTGCCCAAGCACCCTTACTTGGTGAATTCAGCCAACGCTCCCTCCCGTGGCCAGAAGCCCCTCGAAGTTTCTCTGTGGGAGACCTGTTTCTTTCCTTTCCTACTGATTCCCGCCAAACTCCTTCCATTTCCCACGTTGTTACATGAAAGCAAATCCACCCACTCTGAAAGTCCTACAGGGATAAAGGGTAGATGGGGGGGGCGTGTGTGTGTGTGCCCTGTGGGGAAGCTGACAGGCAAATGTCACTACTCCTATGTTTGCAGTGGCTTCCCTTGTCCCAAAACATCACCCAGGTGCCCTCATGGCTGGTCACATGACTGATCACTGAGACAGACACAATGCCCCCTCCAACTTGTCTGCCCTGTCCACGACCCCTCTCTCCAACTCCAGAACACACCCAGTTTGCATGCTACTTCCACCTAAACCACAATTGCATCTGCTTTCATCCATTGCAGATCTAGCAAGGCCACTTAGCACAAAGCTTGTGTTGTGCCACTTTAAAGGTTTTGGTCGAAGCTTATGACACCCTGTGCATGCAGGTAATGCCAGTTAGAAGGAAGGCCTAAGGAGAGTTTCACCCAATATCACCTCTACAGTCTTTCTTCACAAGCCACCATGTCGCCCTTCCACGTGTGGATGGCAGCCACTGTGTATGAACCATGCCACTCCTTACATGTTGTCTCCACACAGGCAGCCACAGCTGGGGAGCAAGATCCAGTGAACCCACGTGGACCTGTCACATCCTTTGGGCACTTCTTCAGGCAGTCTCCACCAGACAGTGGGCAACACATGTCCTAGTTTCATGAGTTGCTTTGTTCTTTAGGAAAAGCCAAGACAAAAGTTACGAATAGTAGTCCAGAGTGTATGTCCAGTGCGTGTTCAATAAGTAGTTTCTAGCCACAAGTGGTGGTTCAGGTTTTAAGGGAATGATCTAAAACTGAGAATTCCTCTTCTCAGTTGACTAGCCATGGCTCAGGGGCTCAACCACCACCTGGGGCTGGTGGCCGCTGCTCGGGCCAGTGCCGACGAAGATAGTTCCCAACAAGACACCTATTTCCTCTGGGCAGTGCTGAGCGAGGGGCTGCACTCTGTGTCCTGCAAAGGCATTTCTCATTTACATGTTGTCATCTACTCAATCCTTTCTTCTTTCCCAAAACACTTCAACGTAGTCCTCTGCCAGCTAGGGAAAGCATATCAATGCTAGGCCGTAATTAAAGGCAGGCGAGCGAGTCTTAAAGAGAAGATGTGGGAGCAGAACACGACCTTCTCAGGGAAATTGGCTTCTGGCTTCCTGTGCCATCTGCACACGAACGATTGTCCTCTTTTTCAAAAAGTTTAGCCACACATACGAGAACGGAAACACAAAATCCCCTTGGTGAGCCCCAGCTTCCTGTTAACATGACGCTGGTGGAAAAGCCAAACCTGTGATTATTTTTAAAAGGAAAATAACTCAACGAAAGGAGGCTGGGATTGGGTCTCTCCACTGGGTAAATTTAGTTGCCTGAGCAAGAGGAGGAAACTACTTCAGTGCCAAGATAATAAGACGTCACCTGAATTGGTGTTCCCCAACTCATTCAGTAATGGAGTTGCCGTTGATATGGCGAGAGAAGAAGAGCCAGTGATGGCGAGAAGACAGTCATTCATTCATACGACTTCTTTAAACATTTACTTGAAGGCTGACTTTTAAGAGTTTCTATAAGTATTTAAAATTATCCAGTTATGCATCCAATTCTTCTCTGATGATGGCTGACATCTGTGTGCCCTCAAATTAACAAGAATGGGATGTGGAGGACATAACCGCATTCTAGAAAAATCTCATCTTTATGACTCACTGTTAGAGGGGGAATTGTGAGCTCAGAAGTTCCTTAGAACATGAAAATATCAGATTCCTTAAGCACACTTTTCCAAGAAAGCAGTTCTTCTGGAAATGGGACTACTGCTGGATTTTTTTTCTTTTGGCTCCCTATTGCCTGAAGTTTGAAGCCTCAGGAAATTACTGAGATAATAATCCATTGCCCTTGAGTGATTTGGTATGGTGTATTCCAGAAAAACATCCATGTATGCATATCATGAATTTTGAATGCACATGGCTTCGTTGTTTACTAATTCATGTACTCGCATTTGTGATAGGACCTTGAAGAAGTGACCTCACTTCCTTGGAGATAGAACCCAACTGTATATCTGACAAATGCCTAACATCCAGGATGTACAAGGACCTCAAAGGTGCTGAGAAGAAAAAAAACAGCCCTATTATGAACTATGCAAAAGATATTAATAGACCCCTCTCAAAAGAAGACATATGAGCAGTCAGCAGATACATGAAAAAGGGCTAAGCCTCACTAATCATCAAAAAAATGGAAATTGAAACCACACTGAGATGCCACCTAACTTGCCAGGATGGCCATCATCAATAACTCAAAAAACAGCAGATGCCGAAGAGGATACAGTGAAAAAGGGAACACTTCTACACTGTTGGTGGGAGTGTAAACTAGTGCAATCACTGGGGAAAACAGTTTGGTGATTCCTAAAAGATCTAAACCTCGGCCTTCCATGGGACTCCAGAATCTACCCGTAGGAACTCAAATCATTCTATAGAAAAGATACTTGCACATGCATGGTTATTACAGCATTGTTCACAACAGCAAAAACATGGTACCAACCATGCTGTCCATCAAAAGAGGACTGGATAAAAATAGTGGGGTTCATTACACGAAGGGACATTATGCAGTCATAAGAAGTTTGAATTTCATAGCAACTTGGATGAACTTAGAGTCTGTGATCCTGAGCGATCTCGCACAGAAACACAAAACTGAGTTCCCCATGTCCTTACTCATAGGTGGATCATGTACGATTATAATACTCTAAGAAAGGGATTGGAAGTAGTGGGAAACTGCCAGGGGACGGAGGGGCACACCTCATCAGTAAGGATCTCTGCTCTCAATCCAGGTGCGGACCAAAGTGAGGCCCAGACTGTTCCTACACAAGGACCACTTGTAGACCTGACCCTGAATTGCGCCCTACCACTTTAAAATACAAAGAAAGGGAGGGAGGTCGGGTGATTGGACGTGGAAGAAGTGACCTCACTTCCTTGGAGATAGAACCCCAACAGAACCTAGGTGTCTGGTAACCGGGCACTATAATCCGGTGACAGTTGGGCATCCGCGTCAGTTGGGGAGAGACTCACAGGAGAGCAAGATGTTCTCCTGCTGTGTCCCCACTTCTCGTGGTCCTAGCTTGAGAAGGACGCGCATCGCGAACCTATGGAGACGATTCCGACAGTGGCTCAGCCCTCGTGGCCGGCACCACAGGCCGCAGCGTGCAGAGGTAATTCAGGAAAGACCAGACCCCTCGAAGCCAGGCCTCTCCAGTGATGCCCTCAGGGTGGCCCCATACCACCTGCCGGGAGGCGGAGAGAAAGAAACGAAGGGGCCCTCCCGGAACAGGGGTGGGACGTCGAGTGCTGGAAGCCCGGTGGGTCTCTCTGGTCCGGCTCCAGGTCACGGCTGCCAGGGTGGGAAGGCGAGAGTTGGGGACCACGTTTGCCAGTCCCAGGACTTCAAGGTGTCATCTGGTTCCCCTCACACCCGGAGGTCTCTGCAGATGCTCCTCTGGGCCTGGTCTGGGGAGCAGAACTTCTACCAGTGGGGTTTCTCAGGGGCCAGCCAGGCAGGCAACTGACACCTCTTGGCCCGGCTGCCAGGCCCTGTCTTCACAGGTTTGCCTGCAGACGACTCCCGAGGAGCCGTGCCAGGCGAGAGCCAACTGTGTGCCAACTATGACTAGTGCTGTGCTGGGGTGAGGGCGGTCATGCAGGGGCCTACCTGGTCGGGGACCTGAGAAGACTGGGCGGCCCCGGGACTCAGACCTGAGTGTGGGGTCACCCTGGCCTCTGTTTTAGGCCTCTCCCACTCTGGTGTCCCACAGGCCCCTTCCATGGGAATCGGCCTCCATGAGTGTCCACCCTCAGTGGCAACTGGGTGAGGTGCAAAGTCCCTGTTCACATACTTGTAGGATTATCAAAGAAAATGTTCTTGTGCTACTTTCATGTACACTAGGCCATGCGTATCTTTGCTTGTAGCTACTGTTTTTATTGTTTGAACTCCCTGCCCCAGGTAGCGCCTGACGCAGGCAGCTCCGTTGCCTTGCCAGAGCTTCCCTAGGGTTTACACACCACCTGTTGTAGTAGAGCGGTGTGCACGCAAAGGGCTTTGGAAAGGAGCTAAGCTACTCTTTTCAAAAAAGGAGCTAAGCTACTCTTCGTTTGTCTGTATTGTGTTATTGCAGGGACCTCGCCCCGTAGCCATCTGGGCAGAGCTGTGCCCTCACATGTCTTCATTGTATTCCATGAGGGAGGCTGTTTCCTTTCAATGTCAGTGGAGCCTGACTTGGGAAAATTCTATTCCCATGAGAGTCCTGCTCCAGAGAACATCCTGTGTGTGTCCTTATAGGCTATATCAGTTGGCCAGGGCTGCCGTATCACAGCACCACACGCCAAAGGACTTGAGCAACAGGAATTTAGTTGCTCCCCATTCTGGAGGCTAGCTTAAGCTGTTGGTTGTTCTGATTTCTCTTGAAGCCTCTCTCCTTGGCTTGTCCATGACTGTCTTCTACCTCTGTGTCCGCAGGGTCTTCTCTTGTGCTTTTCCAGGTCCTACCACCTCTCCTGAGCAGACCTCCAGTTCCATTAAATTGGGACCACCCCAATGGAATCACTCACAGTTAATGACCCCTTTAAGCACCCCGTGTCCAAACAAGCCACATTTGAAGGCACAGGGGCTTTCGACATGAACATACGGAATTTGGGGAAGGGACACAATTCAGTCCATAACATATATGACCCCCTTCCAAAAATAGACTCCCAGGAAAGAGATTACTTTGTGGAAGCACACACACATGTTGAATATTTATAGCTACAGTCGGGTTACTTTCCAAATGGGCTGTGGCAGGAACATCGTCACCAACAGTCTCTGAGAGCAGTTTCTTCTCTATATCCAGCCTTGCTGGATACTAACATCCTTTTAATTTACTGACAATCTGGGTTCTCTGTGATAAATAACCCCCCCCCACTTTTTTTTCATTTCCACTTTCCTAGCTGGGACGTGTGAGGCACCACTCAGTTGTTGACTGCTTTGGGGTTTTCTCCCCCCCTGCGTCGTCTGCTCAAGTTCTTGGCCCGTGACAAGCTTTCCCTGCCATACAAGCTCTCGACCTTTATACCTTATCAGATCTGTCATTACTGTAGCTGTTTTCTCAACACACTCTTGAGTATCCAAAAAGAAACACAATGATGTTACTTTAAGTCAGAAGGCATCTTCTAGAGAGTCGTGCCCTCTGCGCTGTCTCCAAAGGGAGGCTTCCCAGGCCCCCTCTCTCCCTGTCAGGAGCGGAAAGTGCCTCAAGGACCTAGAGCTTTTTGTTCCTGCAGCCCTTGCTGTGAACGGTTCTCAGTGTGACCTACGCACTGTTGAGCAGCCATTTGACAACCCAAAGCCATCCTGTATCTTCTCATCTCTGTAGTGTGGATGTTTTTGAGGCCTCTCTGGGATGATAGTTCCCCTGCAGGCCATCCGTTGAAGTGGGAGTTGTTGTTGTTCCACAGTTGACCATATGCTAAGAAGGCCTTGAAGGTCTTCACGGTTCTCTACATCTCTGACCCTCCATCAAATTGCACACGGAAAGCCTAGAATGTGTTTCACCTTGAGTACCCATGTCCTCTAACTGAACAAGTCTCTGAAGGGTTTCCTGCTCTGAGTTCCTGACCCTCATCCTCTGAGGCTGTGTGGTGCTGATTCTGAGTACAGGTCCCTCCTTATCTCCTCCCAGGGTGAAAATGAGCCTACAATACGACTAAAGGATATCCACCTGATGTGGACTCCACAGCCGGACACCAGAGAGCAGCCAGCATTATCGGTGATACCAGTTCAGGGTAGAGCCACCTCCCCCTTCACCAGCTTTGAGGGCTTCTACCAGGATGTCACCACAGCACCCAAGTTTCTGGAGCAGCTGTTCAGCAGGTGAGCGTAATTCCACTGACATTTACTAGCTGTGTTTTGGGAATATCACTGCAGCTGTGAATTTGTTTGTTCCTGGAAGAAGATGGTCCTCATAGCATTCTTATAGTGGTTAAATGGCCTAAGACAAGGCAAGCTCACCCCTGTGGCTGGTGTTGTGGAAAGGCTGCTGGGCGTGCTGTGGTGGTGGTTCTTGATTATTTTTCTCTCCTCCCTTCCTAAAGAACCTCTGTGCAACATGCCTCAATGGCCCTTGTCTCTGTATCTCAGGAAAAGCACACAGAGTGCACATCTGTATTTCCATTTGCAAAGGAGCTTTGAGATTCCTTCTAGCTAGTCCTTGTCCTTGAAAAGGAGAGGACTAGCATCCCTGGATGCTGGCAGAAACCCTCACCCCACGGTCACATCAGAGAAGGCTCTTGTTGGGGGTTCATTCATGAAGCACATATGTATTAAGCACTCACTTTGTACAGGTGCTTTTCTAAAGACTTGGCTGAAATGAATGAACACAGCAGATGCCAAATCCTGGGCCTCAGTTCTACCTGAGGAGTCTGCCACTCATGGTAGGCATCATAAGCCGCTCACGGTCACAGAACGTTCCATGGGATGCCCCCGTGGTGTGCTCTAGGTCTGGAGGCAGTCTTCCAGCTTCTGACCGGGATGACAGAGCCCCAGGGGAAGAATGCAGTGGCCGTCCTTTGGGTGCAGAAGGAGGGCCTCCTGTTTCCCTAAAAGTGTCGAAAGACTCTGTGGTCTGTAGCTGGGGAGAGACGGACATAACCCGGCGTCTCATAGTATTGAAGGGTTTCGTGGGAAGGCTGCTTCTTGGGGCTCCCCAGCAAGAAGAGGCGGGATGGAGTCAGAGAGCTGTGTGTCAGGCGGGTGTCACCGGCCTTTGACTGGGATCAGAGCCAGCCCCGAGAGACCCCTGCCTTGCACAGCCCCAGTCCCGCCCTGCCTGTCCTCCATCCCACACCCATGTCTCGTGACTCAGCAGAAGGGCTGTGCCCGGAGTCAGAATACGAACCCCCCCCAAATCCGCCCTGGGGCCGCAGTCCCGAGTCCTCAGGTGCACGGAGGCGCGGGCCCTGGGCCTTCAGACAGGGAACATCCGGGGAAGTCAAGGTGCTCAGGAGGTTGCTTAGCGGCGCTCCATGACCAGGTGTTTCCCAGCAAGGGCGTGGCGGAAAGCTGGGTGGGGCAGGGGACTGTCCTGTAGACAGGCAGCCGCAGCCTGACGTCCGAGAAACACACCGGGTTGCATTAGGCGGGGCATGCGGGAAGAAAGGCCAGGCCTGACTCTGTTGTCTGTTTGCCATCCCCAGAGTCTTCCCACCGGCATCACTCACATGGCCCCACCGGTTCTACGGAACTTCCTGCGAACCCCTAAAGTGGCCCGATTTTACACTGAAGTTGACCCACGTGCAGGCAGACTGGCCTGGTACAGGCCAACATCCTAATGAGTGCAACCGAGGTCAGCTGGCCCTCGTGAAGCCCAGGGAGGCAGAGGCGGAAGGTGAGGTGGCCTGTGATCTGGAAGACTTTGGGGGCTGAATCCCAGAAAGTCGGTGAGGTGGTTTCTCTCTTTGGAGAGGCCAGTGAAACGTGACTGATGTTGCTGATGTTTCTCTTTCCAGCCCCTGGTGTGGGTCAGAAGACACATGCCTTGCCGGTGCTGGCTCTGCAGCCGGTGCCAGAAGCTCTGACAGACCTGGGGCCTGATCTGGAGCCAGAGTCGTCTGCAGCCCTTGGTCTGTCACCTGCTATAGAGTCAGCGGCAGGGCCGGCTCCAGCACCAGGGGAAAAGCGTCTGCCCGTGAGAGAGCGTGAGGTCGAGTCAGCTCCAGGGGCCCCCCACCTCTGTCCTGGGCCCACAGAAAACAAGCCTGGTGAGGAGCTGCCTAGCCTCATGGTGTTCCCCTGCAAGGTGCTGGCAGAGATGATGGCTCTGAGGGACACGGTGAGCAGCTGGGCTCTACGGGGTGGGCGGGGCCTGCTGCACTTCTGGCATCAGCTATGTTTTACCAGCCACGCCCTGACCCCAGTCTTATGGCCTTGGCCCAGTTCCACCCTCACATCTACCAGCTGTGCGACCTCGAAAGTTTCTTCTCCCTGAAGCTCCTCCTGTCCACATGTGGGCAGCAAACATGGGACACTAACGATGCCAGCTGTCGGGTCACTGTGCAGATTCAAAGAGACAAGATAGCAGGAAAATGGGTGTGGCCTAGCTTTGGTGGTGTCCAGGATTTACTGAGAGGAGAGCAGGTCCCTGTGTCACCTTGTCATCACCAGCTTCTGCAACTTTGGTAGCCTGACGTATACTCAATTTTATGGCCGACACCCAAATAGAGCTCCTGGTTGGAGCTGCTGCTAGCAGTGTGCTTGTGATTGGAAAGATGGACTGACAGCTGGCCAGAATGGACGTCAGCCTTGGCTTCAGAAAGGGCAGTCGTGAGCCCTTCTTTGGAGCTTGCTTGAGCTCCTTGTAGATCCCGGGTATTAGGCCCTTGTCAGATACATGAATAGCAACAATGTACTCCCATCCGGGGGATTTTTCTCCCTGCTCCCTGGATGGTTTCTTTTGCTGTGCAGAGGTGAGGCCCCACTTGTCTATTACTGCTTTTTATGTTATTCCCTTTTGGGGATTGGATTGTGTCATGTTTGCCTACTCCTGTGCGCATGAGTGCGTCTTCTGCATTGTCTTCCCTTTGATCCATTTGGAGTTGATTTTTGTTTATGGGGATAGGTAGGGGTGCTGTTTTATTCCTCTGCATGTGGTCAGCCCGTTTTTAGGCACCATTTGCTGAATGCAGTGTCTCTTCTCCCCAGTGGTTGTTACTGCTGATTTGTTGAAGATGAGTTGGTGAAGACGTGGGGCTTTTTGGCTTCTGGAATCTCTGTCCTGGGCCATAGGTCTGTATGTCTGTTCTTCTCCAGTGCCAGGCTGCTTTGATTCTTGTAAGCTTATAGTAAAGTTTGAAGTCTGCAAGTGTGATACCTCCTGCGTCTCTCCTTTCGCTGAGGACTGTTTTGGCTATTTGTGCTCTTTTTCGTTTCCATATGAATTTCTGTACTGTTGTGTCTAGGTCTGAGGAGAATGATGTTGGGACTTTGATGGGTATTGCCTTGAATCTGGAGATGGCCTTGGGTAGGATGGCCATCATGACAAGATTGATTCTTCCAGTCCACGAGCAAGGGAGGTTTTCCCATTTGCTTGTGTCCTCTTTGATTTCTTTGAGCAATGTTTTCTAGTTCTCCTTGTAAAGGCCTTTCCCTTCTCGGGTTAGGTAGATGCCAACGTATCTCTTTTCTTTTCTCTTCTTTCCTTTTGTAGAGGGTATCGTGAATGAGACTGTGCTTTGTGTTTTGTTCTCTGCCTGTTTGGTTCTGGTATATGGAAGTGCCACAGTCTTTTGCACATTGGTTTTGTACCCCAAGACTTTTGCCAAAGCTTTTCTTATCAGCACAAGGAGGATTTTGACGGACTCCCTTGGATTTTCAAAGTATAAGATCATATCGTCTGAAGAGAGGGACAGCTGAACTCACTGTTTACCTATTTGGATACCCCTGATTTCTGTCTCTAGCATGATTGCTCTAGCTAGGATGTCTAACACGATGTTGAGCAGGCGGGTGAGAGTGGGCATCCTTGTCTTGTTCCTGTTTGCGGGGGAAATGCTTCCAACTTTGGTTCATTGAGCATTATGTTGGCTGTGTGTTTGTCATAGATGGCTCTTGGTGTTTTGAGGAATGTTCCTTCTGTGCCTAGGTGGTCAAGGGTTTTTGTCAGGAGGGGATGCTGGATTTTGTCAAAAGCATTTCCCGCATCTAAGTATATAATAATGTGGTTCTTCTTTATACATCTGTTCAATTACTTATGGAATTACGCTTGTGGTCTTCCAGATGTTGACCAGCCCTGCATCCTGGGAATGAAACCTACATGGCCATGCTAGATGATTCCTAAGATGCGTTGCTGGATCCGGTTTGTCAGAATCTTGTTGAAAATTTTTGCATCTATGTTCATCAGGGAGATTGGCCTGTCATTCTCTTTCTTTGTTGGATCTTTCCCAGGTTGGATATCAGTGTGATACTAGCTTCATAAAACGATGTGGGGAGGGTCCCATCTCTCTCATTTGCCTGGAAAACTTTGGAGAGGGTTGGTACCAGCTCCTCCTCATATATATTATAGAATGCTGCTGGCAAGCTGTCTGTCCAGGGATTTTTTTTTTCAGGTGGACATCTTAGGATGGAGTCAATTTCCTGGGTTGTTATAGGGTTTCAGTGACTTCTTGTTTCAATTTGGGGAGTTGTCTATTGTTAGAAAGTCTTGCAATAGGTTTAGATTTTTTGAGTTTGTTTCGGTAGAGGTGTGAATAGGAGGTGTGATAACCTTTTGAATTTCTTCAGGGTCATTTGAAACATCACCTTTTGCATTTCTAATGTTGTTTAATTGGACTTTTCCTCTTTCTCAATCTGGCTAGGGGTCCATCAATCTTATTTGTCCTGTCAAAGAAACCAGCCTTTTGATTTGTTGATGATTTTCTAGGACACATTTGTCTCCTATGTCCTGTAATTGGGATTTTGTTTTTGGGATCTGAATTCATCTATGGAAGTTAGGCTTAGTGTGGCATTAGTCCGTTTATATGTAATTTTTCTAAATGTGTGTGTGTGTGTGTGTGTGTGTGTGTAGTTATAACCTTCCTTCTTCTTGCTACTTTTATGGCATCCAGGAGATTGTGGTGAGATGTATCTTAGTTTCCATCTGTTACCAAGAATCATTTAATGTCTGTCTCAAACTCCTTGCCGATCCAAGAGTCATTCAGTATTGTGTGATTTCATGTCCATGTCTTTGTGTGTGTTTGGGGGATTTTGTTGGTGTTGATATTTAGTTTGTTTCAGTTTTGATCTGAGTTGAGGCATGGTGTTATGCCAACCCTGTAGAATTTTTTTTATGGTTGATTTATGGTCGATATGTGGTCCATTTTGGAGTATGTTCCATGTGGTGACCAGTAGAATGTATAATCTGTGGTGTTACAGTGGAGTGTTTTGTAGGTATCTATTGGGATCATGTGGTCAAGTGTCAGGCTGAAGTTCTAGCTCTCTTTATTGATTTTTTAGTTTGACCATCAATCTAGGGCTGTTAGTGGCATATTGAAGTCCCCAGCTATAATTATGTTGGAGTCAATACCATCTTTTAGTTTTCTTTGTAGTTGCGTGATAAATCCCAGTGCTCCTGTGTTAGGTGCATGGACACTTCTGTTGGTGGAGCTTTTGCCACCGTACAGACTCCCAACGTTTATGTCTTGGTCTGTTCTCAGATTGGTGCAACTGTTCTTCAAGACTCTCTTAAATATTAAACACACACACACGCAGACACAGTTATGTTGCTTTAAGTGAAAAAGTATCTTCTAGGAAGTCTTATCCTGTGCATTGTCTCCAGAATGAAGAGGAAGGGAGGCTCACCCGGGTCCTTTCTCTGCATGCGAGGAGGAGAATGTGCAACTAGGGCTTAGAGGTTTTTGCATGCACCCTCGATGTGGACAAAACTCACTGTGACCTTCATACCGTTTTGCAGCCAGCCCACGTCCCAAAGCCAGCCTGTGTTTCTCATCTCCATAATGGTGTTGAGGCCTCTCTGGGATGATGCTCTCCCAACAGGTTACTAATAAAGATGAGGACCGTGGTTCCATAGCTGAGCAAATGCCACAAATGCCTTGAAGGTCTTCATTAAAGCCCAGAACATTTTCCACCTTGGATCTTCTTGTCCTCGGAATAAGTCTCTAGGGGATTCCTGCTATGAGCTCCAGACCCTCATTTTCTGCTGGTTTATGCTGCTGTCCCTGACTCTGAGTTTCACCTTATCACCCCCTTAGTGTGAAAAAGAGCCTCTTCCCCAAAAAAGGGACACCCACATTATCTGGACCCCGCAGCCAGGCGCTAGAGAGCAGAGGGTGTTATCCGTGACACCTGCCGTCCAGGGTAGAAGCATCTCGCTCTTCACCAGCTTCCTGTGCTCCTACCATGATGTGACCACTGTGCCCGAGTTCCTGCAGCAGCTGTTCAGCAGGTGAGCGTCTGTCCACTCCAAGGCACAGGGGTGACTCTGACGTCTAAGAGCTGAGTTTGTGGAATATCCCTGAAGGTCTCTGAGCTCTAGTTTGTTCCCGGAAGAAGTAGCTGAAGACCCTGAACCTCATAAGATTCTTGCAGAGACTGAGTGGCCTAAGACATGGCCGGTTTATCCCTAGTGTTGACTGTGTGTAATGCTGCAGGTTCTGCTGTGGTGGTCCATCTTGGTTATCTTCTCTCTTCCCTCTCTGAACATACCTCAGCGACCTTCATTCCTCTGTATCTTGCAAAGCACAGAGAACGCATATCTCTTCTCTTGTTCTTAAAAGATATGCTTAGCCACATTTTAAAGATGTGGGGCATAATTCAGGAGCAGGAATACAAGTGGTCATGGTCCAGGGAAAATTGGGGCCTCCCCTTGGCCCCCACTTTGAACTGGTTTGGAATCAGGTATCCTTCATTTGCAAGGAGTTTTGAGAGTCCTTCTAAGTGGTCATTGTTTCTGACACAGACAGGACTATGGTCCCTGGATGCTGGTCGAAGCCCTAGGCCCACTCCCACATCTGAGAAGGTCCTTGTTGGGAGTTCATTTCATGCAACACAGATGTATTCAGCCCTCACTTTGAACAGGCACTTTTCTCGACACTTGGCACCACTGAATGCACACAGCTGATGCCAGACTCTGGGCCTCATTTCGATGTGAGGTGTCACCCACACAGTAGGCTTCGAGCAGTTCATGGTCACTGAATGTTCAATGTGGTGCCCTCATGGCCCCCTTTGGGAATAGAGGCATTCTTCCAGACTATGACTATGTTGCCAGAGCCCAGGACCAAGTGTAAAATGGGTGGTGGGGTCCAGACGAAGGACCTCTTGTCACCGTAAAAGAATGGAAGGAATCTCTGGTCCCTGGCTGGGGAGAGACTGACATCTCCGTGGGTCTTATAGCTGCTATTGGTTTCATGAGAAGGCTGCTTCTGGGGGCTCCCCAGCACCAGTAAAGTATGCAGAGAGACCCGTGTGTGATGTTGGTGTCCCAGCCCTTCTGCAAAAGAGAGGGAAGGCTGGGCTCAGACAGCCCCTAAGAGACTTAGGCATTACCGATGCTGGCTGCCCAGCCAGCACCAGCTCCTCTGCCAGAGCTGTGGCCTGCTCTGGAGTCAGAGCCACCTGCAGCCCTGGGTCTGTCGCCGTCTTTAGAGCCAGCAGCGGGGCCAGTTCCAGCACCAGGGGCAAAGGCTCCTGTGAACGCCTGTGAGGTAGAGCCAGTGCCAGAGGCCTCCCACCCCTGTTCAGGGCCTACAGAGAAGCAGCCCAGTGAGGAGCAGCCTAGCATCATGGTGTTCCCCCACAATGTGCTGGCAGAGAAGTTGACTCTGATGGACACGGTGAGCAATTGACTCTACAGGGGGGAAGGGGCAGGCTGAGCTGCTGGTGTCAGCTGTGTCCACCCAGCCATGCCCCGACCTTGGCCCAATTTCAGCTCCAGATCTTACCATCTGTGTGACCTGCAGAGTTTCTTCTCCCAGAAGCCCTCCCTGCCCACATGTGGCCAGTAACATGGGACAGTAATGATGCCACCTGCAGAGTCACCGTGCAGGTCCCAAGAGACAAGGCAGAAAGCGGGTGGGGTTTGGCCTAGGTGGTGGTGTCCAGGATTTACCGAAGGGAGAGCAGGTCCATGTGTCACCTACTCATCAGTCCCAAAGCTTCGCCAGCTTCAGCAACCATTAGCCACCTGATGTATGCTTGATTCTATGGCAGGCACCCAAACAGCACCCCTAGTTGGAGCCTCTCCAAGGCACGTGCTTGTGATTGGAAGGTAGGACTGAAGGCTGGCCAGCATGAATGTCAGATTTAACCTCAGGCTGAGCAGACGTGAGGCCACTCTGGAACTTGTTTGAGCTCCTTGTAGATCCACGATGTTAGGCCTGTGTCAGATACATGACTGCAACAGTAGCAACAATCTTTTCCCATTCTGTGGGTTTTCTCTCTGCCCTCTTCTTGGTTTTTGTTTTTTGTCGTTGATGTTTGTGTTTTGCTGTGCTGATGGTTTTTCAGGTTTTTTGGGGGGGGTTTTTTGTGTGTGTTGAGTTGGAGTCTCACTCTGTCGCCCAGACTGGAGTGCAGTGGCCGCTCCCGGCCACCGCAGCCTCGACCTGCTGGGCTCTGGCGATCCTTCCACCTCAGCCTTCCAAGTAGCCGGAATTACAGGCGCACGCTACCACGCCCGGCGGATTTTTTGATTTATTGTAGAGATGAGGTCTCGCTGCCCAGGCGGGTCTCGAACCCGCGGGCTCAGGCAATCCACTCACCTCAGCCTCCCAAAGGCACAGGATCACAGGCTGAGCCACCGAGCCCGGCTGGTTTTTCAGTTTGATGCGGTCCCAGTTGCCCATCACAGCTTTTCATGTCATTCACTTTTGGGAATCGGATCAGGCATTGGTTGTCTACTCCTATGTGCATGAGTGTATCTGCTACATTTTCTTGTATGATCCTTATAGTTTGAGATTTACATTTAGGTCTTTGATCCATTTAGAGTTCGTTTTCATATATGGTGATAGCTAGGGGTACTGTTTTATTCTTCTGCATCTGTTTAGGCAGTTTCCCCAGCACTATTTGCTGAAAGAAGTCTCTTCTCCCCACTTATGGTTATTACTGATTTGTTGAAAATGAGTTGGTAAAGATGTGGTTTATCGCTTCCGGAATCTCTGTCCTGTTCCATCATTCTGTATGTCTGTTCTTCTCCAGTGCCAGGTTGTTTTGATTCCTGTAACCTTATAGTAAACTTTGAAGTCTGCAAGTATGCTACCCCCTGCTTGTTCCTCTTCCTGAGGATTGTTTTGGCTATTTGTGATTTTTGTTTCCATATGAATTACTACTGGATGTCATGTCTAGGTCTGAGGAGAATGGTGTTGGTAATTTGATGGGCATTGCGTTCAATATGGAGATGGCCTTGGATAGGATGGCCATCATGACAACATTGATTCTTTCAATCCCTGAGCAAGGGATGTTTCTTTCATGTGCTTTGTCATCTTTGATTTCTTTGCGCTGTGTTTTACAGTTCTCCTTGTAAAGGTCTTCCACTTCTCAGGTTAGGTAGATGCCAACATATATCTTTTCTTACCTTTTTAAAAGTTTTTTTGGTAGCTATTGTGAATAAGACTGTGCTTTTTATTTGGTTCTCTGCCTATTTGTTTCTGTAGTATAGAAATGCCACCGTCTTTTGCATGTTGGTTTTGTACCCCAAGACTTGTCAAAGTTTTTCTTACCAGAGTAAGCAGGATTTTAATGGACTCCCTTGGATTTTCAAGATATAGGATCACATCGTCTGCAGAGAGGGAGAGCTGAACTCACTGCCTGCCTGTTGGAATATCCCCAATTTCTCACTCTGGCATGACTGCTCTAGCTAGGACATCCAACACGATGTTGAACTGGAGGGTTGAGAGTGGGCCTACTTGTCTTGTTCCTGTATGCGGGGGACATGCTCCCAATTTTGGTTCATTGAACATGATGTTGGCTGTGCGTGTGTCATAGATAGCTCTAGTATTTTGAGGAATGTTCCTTCTGTACCTGTGTGGTCAAGGGTTATTATCAGGAGGATGCTGGATTTTGTCAAAAGCTTTTTCTGCGTCGGATAATATAATCATGAGGTTCTTGTGTTTACATCTGTTGATGTGTTGAATTAGTTTATGGTCATGCAGATGTTGAACCAGTCCTGCATCGTGGGAAGGACCATACTTGGCCATAGTGGATGACTTTTGAGATGTGGTGAGGTATCTGGTTTGCTAGAATCTTGTTTTAGAAATTTTGCATCTATGTTCATCAAGGAGGTTGGCTTATCACTCTTTCCCAGTCTTAGGTGTCAGTGTGATGTCAGCTTCACAAAATGATCTGGGGAGGATTCCATCTTTCTAGATTGTCCAGAATACTTTGGATAGGGTGGGTATCTGCTCCTCCTTGTATGTTTTGTAGGATTCTGCTGAGAAGCTGTGTATTCCTGTGCTTTTATTTATTTATTTATTTATTTTTGGTAGGTAGATTTCTTGTGATGGTGTCGATTTCCTGGCTTGTTTTTGGTCCATTTAGGGTTTCCATTTCTTCTTGTTTCAACTTTAGGATGTTGTGTGATGTCAGAGAGTCCTCCAATGCGTTTAGGATTTTGAGTTTGTTTCGTCAAGGTGTGCCTGGAAATGTCAGATAATCTTCAGGGTCAGTTGAAGCTTCACCTTTTGCATTTCTAATGTTGTTTAATTGGGCTTTCTCTCTTTTTCTTCCTCTATCTGGCTAGGGGGTCCATCAATCTTTTTTATCCTGTCAAAGAGCCGGCTTTTTGTTTTGTTAATTTTTTTTCTATGTCAATTTAGTCTTCAATAGGATTTTACTTTGTGGATCTGGATTGTTCTGCTACAGCTAGGCTTTATGGTGGTCTTGCCTGTCCAGCTCCCTAGGTGGGACTTTAGGCTGATTACCTGTGATCTTTCTGTGTTCTTTCTGTGCATGTGTATGGAGAGCTCTAATTGTCCATCCTATTGCTACTTTTATGGCATCCCGGAGATTGTGGTAAGATGTATCTTTGTTTTCATCTGTGCCCAGGAATCTTCTGATGTCTGTCTCAAAATATTTTGTTGACCCAGGAGTCATTCAGTCATGTGTGATTTAGTATCCCTGTCTTTGTGTGTTTTGGGGGGATCTTATTGGTAGTGACACTCATTTTTGCTCAATTGTGGTCTGAGTTGATGCATGGTAATATGTCATCCCAGGTGAAATGTTTATGGACGATTTGTGGCCGATATGTTGTCGATCCTGGAGTATGTTCCATGGGGTGATGAGTAGGATGTAGAATCTGTGGCTTGCGGGTGGAATTTTCTGTCGATATCTACTTAGTTCTTGTGGTGAAGCCTCAGGGTGAGGGTCCAAATCTCCTTATTGATTTTTTCATCTCGATTATCGATCTAAGGTTGTCAGTGGAGTATGGAAGTCCCCAGTTATAATTGTGTTAGAGTCAACACCTTCTTTTCAGTTTGCTTAGTAGTTGCATTATAAATCTCGGTGCTCTTGTGTTTGGTGCATAGATGTTTAGCATGGATATTTCTTTTTTTTTTTTTTTTTTTAGTTGGAGTCTCACTCTGTCACCCAGACTGGAGTGCAGTGGCTGCTCCCGGCCACAGCAGCCTCGACCTACTGGGCTCCGGTGATCCTTCTGCCTCAGCCTTCTGTGCAGCCGCAATTACAGGTGCGCCTGGCTGATTTTTTATTTATTGTAGAGATGAGGTCTCGCCAAGTTGCCCAGCTGGGTCTCAAACCCGCGGGTTCAGGTAATCTACTCACCTTAGCCTCCCTTCTTGTTCATGGAGCTTTGGGCACCATACAGACACCCCTCCCAGCCTTTACCCTTGGTCTGTCCTGAGACTGCTGCAGCTGTTTTTCAAGACTATCTTCAATGTTGAAAAGAAACACAAATGTGTTGCTTTAAGTCAAAAGGCATCTTCTAGGAAGTGTTGCCCTGTGCATTATCTCCAAAATGAGGAGGAAGTGAGGCTTACCCAGGTCCTTTCTCTCCATGTAAGGAGCAGAATGTGCCTCCAGGGCTTAGAGGCTATCATGTGCACCCTAGATGTGGACATAAGTCACTGTGACCTTCATACTGTTGCACAGCCATCTTACAACCCAAAGTCAGCCTGTGTTCCCCATCTCTTTAATGAGATTGATTTTAGGCCTCTGTGGGTTGATACTCTTCCTACATGTTACTAATAAAGATGAGGACTGTGGTTCCATAATTGAGCAAATGCTATGAATGCCTTGAAGGTCTTCATTAAAGCCCAGAACATTTTCCACCCTGGATCTTCTTGTCCTCGGAATAAGTCTCTAGGGGATTCCTGCTATGAGCTCCAGACCCTCATTTTCTGCTGGTTTATGCTGCTGTCCCTGACTCTGAGTTTCACCTTATCACCCCCTTAGTGTGAAAAAGAGCCTCTTCTCCAAGAAAGGGACATCCGCATTATCTGGACCCCGCAGCCAGGTGCTAGAGAGCAGAGGGTGTTATCCGTGACACCTGCCATCCAGGGTAGAAGCATCTCGCTCTTCACCAGCTTCCTGCGCTCCTACCATGATGTGACCACTGCGCCCGAGTTCCTGCAGCAGCTGTTCAGCAGGTGAGCGTCTGTCCACGCCAAGGCACAGTGGTGACTCTGACATCTACTAGCTGCTTATTGGGGATATCCCTGTAGCTCTCTGAGCTCCAGTTCCTCAAAGAAGTAGCTGGAAGACCATGGAGCTCCTAAGGTTCTGGTAGAGACTGAGTGGTGTAAGACATGGCCGGTTTATCCCTAGCGTTTGGCTGTGTGTAAATGCTGCAGGTTCTGCTGTGGTGATTTTTCTTGATGATTTTCTCTCCTCTCACAAGAACCTCTCTGAACATACCTCAATGACCTTTCGTTGCTCTATATCTCGCACAGCACAGAGAATGCATATCTTTTCTTCTTAGAGTGTACTTTTAATCTTGTTTTTAAAGCTTTATTTGGTTTTCACAATGTGAGGTATAATTGAGGATTAGGAATAGCAGTTGTCTTGGTACGGGTAACGTTTGGGCCTCCGTTTGGCCCCCACTTGACCAGGTTTGATATCAGGTGTCCGTCATTTGCTTTGAGATTCCTTCTAAGTGATCATTGTCCTTGACACAGACAGGACTATGGTCCCTGGATGCTGGCAGAAACCCTAGGCCCACTCCACATCTGAGAAGGTTCTTGTTGGGAGTTCATTCATGAAGCACACATATATTAAACACTCACTCTGGACAGGCACTTTTCTCAACACTTGGCACCAGTGAATGAACACAGCAGATGCCAAACTCTGGGCCTCAATTCTACTTGAGGACTCATGCACTAGTAGGCTCCCAAGCAGTTCATGGTCACTGAATGTTCAATGTGATGCCCTTGCGGCCCCCTTTAGATGTAGAGGCATTCTTCCAGATTATAATCATGATGACACTGCCCTGGAGCAAGTATACAATGGGTGGACTTTGGGCCCAGAAGAAGGTCCTCTCGTCACCCTAAAAGTATGGTAGGATGCTCTGGTCCCTGACTGAGGAGAGACTGAAATCACCGTGGGTCTCATGCCTGTTATGGGCTTCATGAGAAGGCCGCTTCCAGGGACTCAACAGCAAGAGTAAAGTATACAGAGAGAGGTGTGTGATGCTGGTATCCCAGGCCTTCTGCCAAAGACAGGGAAGGTGGGGCTCTGAGCCAGCCTTTTACCAACTGTGCTCCACACAGTCCCATCCTAGCTCTGCCAGTCCTTCTCCATCCCGCATCCGCCCCTGGGGAATCTCCCAGAGAGGGCTCATACTTGGAGTTAGAAGAGGAATCTGTCCCCAAATTGCCACACTGAAGCCACAGTGGTGCATCCTCAGGTGCTTGGAGATTCATGCCCCGGGGTTTCAGAAAGAAAATATCAGGGGGAAGTCAAGGTTTGTTAGGAATTGCTTAGCCCTGCTCCTTGACCAGCTCTTCCCCAGCCAGGGAATCACAGAAAGCTGGATGGGGAGTGGTGGGGCTGCCCGTTAGACAGGTGGCCACACCCAAAGTCCCAGAAGCACAGCAGGGTGCAATGTGAGGGCCATGGGGTGAAAAGACCAGGCCTCTGACTCTGCTGCCCACCTGCCGTCCCCAGCATCATCCCAGCCATTTTGGATACCTGGCCACACCGGATTTCTGGAAGTACTTCCCAGCCTGCGGAGGTTCTGCTGTTGAAACTCAAGTTGGCCTACATGCTGGTCTACTGGCCTGGATCGGGCCAACTCCCTAGTGTGCGCATCCGAGGCTACCTAGCACTTGTGAAGCCCGGGGAGGCTGAGGCAGAAGGTGAGGTGGCCTTTGATCTGGAAGACTTTGGGGGACTGGAATTCCCAGAAATTTAGTGAGGGTGTTTCTGTGTTTGGGGACCAGTGAAAAGTGACTGACGCTGCTGATGTTTCTCCTTTCCAGCTCCTGGTGTGTGTCAAGAGGCACAGGCATTACCGATGCTGGCTCCCCAGCCAGCACCAGCTCCTCTGCCAGAGCTGTGGCCTGCTCTGGAGTCAGAGCCACCTACAGCCCTGGGTCTGTCGCCTTCTTTAGAGCCAGCAGCGGGGCCAGTTCCAGCACCAGGGGCAAAGCCTCCTCCTCTGAAAGAGCGTGAGGTAGAGCCAGTGCCCGAGGCCTCCCACCCCTGTCCTGGGCTTTCAGAGAAGAAGCCCAGTGAAGAGCTGCCCAGCATCGAGGTGTTCCCCGGCAAGGTACTGGCAGAGAAGTTGGCTCTGATGGACATGTGGAGCGGCTGGCCTCTAAAGGGTGGGGTTGGGCAGGCTGCGCTTCTGGTGTGGACTGACCCCTGTCCGATGTCCTAGGCCCAATTCCAGCTCCATATCTTACCAGCAGTGCGACCTGCCTAGTTTCTTCTTCCAGAAGCCCCCCATCCTCATGTGGGCAGCAAATGTGGGACACTAACAATGCCAGCTGTGGAGTCACTGTACAGGCCCAAAGAGACAAGACGGTTAGAAAGCGGGTGGCACCTGGCTTATGTGGCGGTGTCCAGGATTTCCAGAGGGGAGAGCAGGTTCATGTGTTAGCTACCATCCGCGCCAAAGCTTCTCCAGCTTCAGCAACCCTTGGGGACCTGATGTGTACTAGATGTAATGGCACACGCCCAAATGGAACCCCTAGTCAGAGCTGCTCCAGGGAATGTGCTTGTGATTGGAAAGAAGGACTGAGGGCTGGCCAGCATGGATGTCAGACTTGGCCTCAGGATGACCAGCTGTGAGCCTTTTTCTGGAGCTCGTCTGAGTTCCTTGAGGATCCAGGATGTGAGGCCCTTGTCAGATACATGATCAGCAACAGATCTTCCCCTTTCTGCGGGTTTTCTCCCTGCTGTGTTGATGGTTTCCTTTGCTGTGCAGATGTTTTTCAGTTTGACGAGACCCCTCTTGTCTCTCATAGCCTTTTATGTCATTCACATTTGGGGATTGGATCATGCAATGGTTGTGTCCTCCTATGTGCATGAATGTGTCTTGCATATTTTCATCTATAATTCTTATATTTGAGGCTTATGTTTAGGTCTTTGATCCATTTAGAGTTGAATCTTTTTTTGGTCAGTTGGAGTCCCACTCTGTCCCCCATGCTAGAGTGCTGTGGCACAGTCACGGCCACCCCAGCGTCACCCTGCTGGGCTCAAGCGATCTTTCCGCCTCAGCCTTCCAAGTAGCCAGAACTACAGGCGTGCAGAACCATGCCCAGCTAAGTTTTTAAAATTTATTGTAGAGATGAGGTCTCTCCAAGGTGCCCGGGCTGGTCTCGAACCCGCAGGCTCATGCTATCCAGTCGCGTTGGCCCTCCAAAATGCTGGGATTACAGGCTGAGCCACTGAGTTAATTTTTATAGATGGTGATAGCTAGGGATCCTGTTTACTTCTGCTGTATGTGTTCACCAGTTTTCCCAGTACCATTTGCTGAATGAAGTCTCTTCTCCCCACTGGTTGTTATTGTGGACTTTGTAGAAGGGGAACTGGTGAAGAGATGGGGTTTTAACTTCTAGAATTTCTGCCCTCTTCCTTGGTCTGTAACCTGTTCTTCTACCAGTGTCAGAATGTGTTGATTCTTGTGACCATGTAGTAAAGTTGGAAGTCTGCAAGTGCGATGCCTCCTGCTCTGTTCCTCTTGCTGAGGATTGTTTTGGCTATCTGTGCTCTTCTTTGTCTCCGTATGAATTTCTGGATTGTCGTGTCTAGGTCTGAGAAGAATGGTGTTGGAAATTTGATGGGTATTGCGTGGAATCTGTAGATGGCCTCGTATAGGGGTGGATGATATCATGGCAATATTGATTCTTTTGATCCACGAGCAAGGGATGCTTTACCCTTAGCTTCTTTAACTGATTTCTTTGAGCAATGTTTTATAGTTCTCCTTGTACAGGCCATTCACTTCTCTGGCTAGGTAGATGCCAACGTATAACTTTGTGTTTCTTTTCCGGCTTTTTTTTTTTTGCCCTTTCTTTTCTTTTCTTTCTTTTTTTTTTTTTTGAGTTGGAGTCTCAATCCTTTGCCAGGATGGAATGCAGTGGCACGCATGCTCACGGCCACCCCAGCGTCGACCTTCTGGCCTCCAGCGATCCTTCCACCTGAGCCTTCTGAGCAGCCAGGACTACAGACTCCTGCTACCATGCCCAGCTATTTTTTATTTTATTGTAGAGATGAGTTCTCGCCAACTTACCTGGACTGGTCTCGAATCTGTGGGCTCAGCCCTGGCTTCCCAAAGTGCTGGGATTACAGGCTGAGACACCGAGCCCGGCCTTTTTTTCTTTTTCTTCTTCTTTTTTTAATGTAGCTATTGTGAGTGGGGCTGTGGTTTATATCTGTTTCCCTGCCTGTTTGTTTTGATGTACAGAAACGACACTGTCTTTTGCCCACTGAATTTGTACCCCAAGAGTTTGCCACAGTTGTTTTTATCAGTGAAAGGTTTTTGATGGACTCCATTGGGTTTTCAAAGTATAGGTCTGCAGAGAGGGATAGCTGAACTTCCTGTTTTCCCTATTTGGAGACCTCTGATTTCTTTCTCTTGTCTGATTGCTCTAGCTGGAACTTACAACACCATGTTGAACAGGAGGGGTGAGAGTGGGCGTCCTTGTCTTGTTCCTGTTGGCGGGGGAAATGCTTCCAACTTTGGTCCACTGAGCAACATGTTGACTGTGGATTTAGCGGAGATAGCTCTGACTATTTTGAGGAATGTTCCTTCTGTACCTAGGTGGTTAGCGGGTATTATCAGGAATGATGCTGGGTTTTGTCAAAAGCTTTTTTTGCTTCTAATGATATAATCATGAGGTTCTATTTTTACATCTGCCGATGTGTTGAATTACGTCTATGGTCTGCAGATGTTGAACCAGCCCTGCATCCTAGGAATGAAGCCTGTTTGGCCATATTGGATGACTTTTGGATGTATTGTTGGGTCTGATTTGCTGGAATCTTGTTGAGAATTTTTGCATCTATGTTCATCAAGGAGATTGGTCTGTCATTCTCTATCCCAGGTTTAGGTGTTAGTGTGATGTAATAAGCTTCACGAAATGATTCGGGGAGGGTTCCATCTTTCTCTTTCTCCAGAGTACATGGTGTAGGGTTGATATCAGCTCCTCCTTGAACGTTCTGTAGAATTCTACTGGGAAGCTGTGTAGTCCAGGGCTTCTTTTCATAGGTAGATGTATTTTGATGGAGTCGATTTCCTGGGTTGTTGTTGGACAATTTAGGGTTTCACTTCTTTCTTCCAATCTTAAGAAGTTGTGTGATGTCAGAGAGTCCTCCAGTGCATTTGGGTTTTTGAGTTTGTTTCTGCCAAAGTGTACATAGAAATGTCAGATAATCTTTTGAATTTCCTCAAGGTCAGTTGAAACGTCATCTTTTGCATTTCTAATGTTGTTTAATTCTCCCCGTCCTTTTCTTACTCGGTCTATGTGTCCGTCGATCTTATTTATCCTGTCAACCAGCTTTTTGTTTTGTTGATTTTTTTCCTTTGGCACTTTAATCTTCTATGTCATTTAATTGGGACGTTATTTGGGGAATCTGGATTCTTCTGCTGAAGTTAGGCTCTTGGTGGTCTTGCCTCTACAGCTCCCTTAGGTGTGACATTAGGCTGTTTACTTGTAACCTTTCTGTTTTCTTAGTGTGCATGTGTATGTAGAGCTATGCGGTTCCCTCTAATGGCTGCTTTTATGGCATTCCAGGTATTGTGGGAAGGCGAATCTTAGTGCTCATCTGTTTCCAGGAATCTTCTCGTGTCTGTCTCTTTGTCCTCATCTGTTTCCACGAAACTTCTAATGTCTGTCTCAAAATCTTTGTAGACCCAGGTGGCATTCAGTCATGTGTACTTTAGTCCCCCTCTCCTTGCGTGTTTGGGGGTGACCTTGTTGGCAGTGATTTTCATTCTTGTGCAGCTGTGGTCTGAGTTGATACATGGTATTATGTCATCCCTGTGGAACATTTTTAGGGTTGATTAGTGGAAGATATGTGGTCAATCTTGGAGCATGTTCCATGTGGTGACCAGTAGAATGTGTAATCCCTTGTGTGTGGGTGGAGTGTTCTGTAGATATGTATTTCGCTTATTTGCTCTAGCTTCAGTGAGAGCCCAAAACTTCGTACTGATTTTTTACCTGGATGATCTGTCTAGGGTTGTTAGTGGAGTATTGAAGTCCCCAGTTAAAGTCCGCAGTTAAAAGAGCCAGGATTCTCTTTTAGTTTACTTAGTAGCTGTTTTATAAATCCTGGTGTCCCTGTTAGGTGCATAGACGGTTAGCACGGACACTTCCTGTTGGTGGAGCTTCCCCACCACGCAGACTCCCAGCCATTATCCCTCGGTCTGTTCTCAGATTGGTGCAGCTGTTCTTCAAGACTCTCTTTAATATCAAAAAGAAACACTTTTATGTTGTGTGAAGACAAAAGGCATCTTCTAGGGAGTTTTGCACTGTGCACTGTCTCTAAAATGAAGAGGAAGTGAGGTGTACCCAGGTCCTTTTCCTCTGAGTAAGGAGCAGAAAAGGCCACTAGGGCTTAGAGGCTGTTCCATGCAGCCTCGATGTGGACGAAGCTCACCATGACCTTTACACTTTGTGCAGCCCCCTGAATTCCCACAGCCAACCTGTATTTGCTCATCCTTATCGTGAGAATGATTTTAGCCCTCTCCAGGATGATGCTGTCCTTACTGGCTGTTAAAATAAGATGAGGACTGTTGTGCCACAGCTGACCATATGCCACGAACACCCCGAAGGTCTTCATGAAAGCTCGAGCATTTTCCACCCCGGATATCCATGTCCTCTGAACAAGTCGCTGAGGGGAGCGCCAAACCCTCTTTTCTGCTGCTTTCTGGTGACTCACTCTGTGTCCCTCTGTATCCCCCCATTAGAATGAAAAAGAATCTCCTCTGCGAGTGAAGGACATCGACATTATCTGGACCCCACAGCCAGGCAGCAGAGAGCAGCATGTGTTATCCCTGGTCCCAGCCTTCCGGGGTAGAACAATCTCGCCCTTCTCCAGCTTCCTGTGCGCCTACCAGGATGTCGCCACAGCCTCCGAGTTCGTGAATCAGCTGCTCAGTAGGTGAGCATCTATCCACTCCAAGGCAGAAGGGTGATTCTGACGTCCACTAGCTGTGTTTTGTGGATAGCACTGCAGACCTCTGAGCTCCTGTTTGTTCCTGATTCTTGTAGAGACTGAGTGGCCTAAAGCCTGGAAAGCCCATCCATAGTGTTTGGCTCTGTGGAAAGGCTGCTCGGTTGGCCTGGGTGGTCCATCTTTTTTTCGGCTACAGAGGCTACTGCTCAACACTGGGTGACTGGGGGAGCAGGTGCTCATCTTCACTGTTAGACTCTTCTCCCTCCCTGAAGAACCTCAGTGGCCTTTGTCCTCTAGATTCACAAAAGCACAGAGAACACACATCTCTTTCTACATTTCTGTCTCTTTATTTTGCTAGTATACTTTTAACCTCATTCAAAAAATTATTATATTTCAAAGATGAGGGGTCTAATTCAGGAATAGGAATATAAGTGGTCATGGTACAGGCAAAGTTTGGGCCTCCCCTTGGTGCCCACTTCACCTGGTTTGAGATCAGGTAGCCTTCATTGGCTACGAGATTCCTTCTGACTGGTGTTGTCCTTGACACACACAGAACTGTTGTCCCTGGAAGCTGGCAGAAGCCCTAGTCCCACTCCCGCTTCTGAGAGGTTCTTGTTGGGTGTTCATTCATGAAGCACACATATATCAAGCACTCACTTCATACAGGCACTTTTCTCCACACTTGGCATAGTTGAATGAACACAGCAGATGCCAAACTCGGGGCCTCAGTTCGACTTGAGGGGTCACACACACATAGCAGGCCTCATAAGCAGGTCATGCTCACCGAGTGTTCGGTGTGATGCGCTCCTGGCCTCCTCGAGGTGTGGAGGCATGCTTCCAGATTCTGGCCGTGAAGACTGAGCCCTGGACTAAGCATAAAATGGGTGCACTCTGGGTCCAGAAGAAGGACCTCTCGTCACCCAGGAGTCTAGAAGAACTGTAGGGTCCCTGGCTGGGGAAAGAGCGAAACACCCCCGGGTCTTATACCTCTGGTGCTTTCATGAGAAGGCAGTTTTTGGGGGCTCCCCGGCAAGAGTAGAGTCACCAGAGAAAGCTGTGTGTGATGTCGGCAGCCTCGGCCTGCTGCCGAGAAAGCGGGAAGGCTGGGCTCCGAGCCAGACCTGTGCTCCACACAGTCCCATCCCAGCTCTGCCAGTCCTCCTCCATCCCACGTCACACCCCGATGAATCTACCCGAGAAGGAACGTGCCGGGAGTTAGATGAGGAGCCTGTTCCCAAGTCTGCCTGAAGCCACAGCTGTGCCTCCAGGTGCCTGGAGTTGCGTGCCCTGGGCCTTCAGGAAGAAAACAGCAGGGGGAAGTCAGGGCCCTCAGGGGATTGCTCAGCCCTGCTCCACGGCCAGGTCTTTCCCAGCCCAAGTATCACAAAGAGCAGGATGGGGGGTGGTGGGGCTGTCCGTTACACAGGTAGCCACACCCCGAAGTCCCAGAAACACACCAGGGCACGTTGTGAGGGCCAAGTGGTGGAGAGACCAGGACTCTGACTCTGCTGCCTACTTGCCGTCCCCAGATTCATCCCATCTCTTTTGCTGACCTGGCCACACCGGATCTTCGGAGATCGTACCCACACGTCAGAGGTGCCAGGATTCAGCCACATGCTTGTCTGCTGGCCTGAATCAGGTCAACGTCCAAATGTGCGCATCCGAGGCCGCTTGGCACTCGTGGAGCCCCGGGAGGCAGAGGTAGAAGGTGAGGTGGCCTGTGATCTGGAACACTTTTGGGGCTGGAATTCCCAGAAATTCAATGTGGCTGTGTCTGTGTTGGAAGGGACTAATGTTGCTTACGTTTCTCCTCTTCCAGTTTCCGATGTGTGTCAAGGGACACAAGCATTACCAATGCTGGCTCCCCATCTAGCGCCAGCACGTCTGAAAGGTCTGGGGTCAGCTCGGGAACCGGAGTCACCTGCAGCACTTGGTCTCTCACCTGATACAGAGCTGGTGGCAGGGCCGGCTCCAGCAACAGGGGAAAAGTGTCCTCCTGTGAGAGGGTGTGAGCTAGAGCCAGCTCCAGAGGCCCCCCGCCACTGTCTTGGGCCTGCCGATATCAAGCCCAGTGAGGAGCCGCCTGTCCTCATGGCGTTCCCCTGCAGGGTGCTGGCAGAGATGATGGCTCTGAGGGACACGGTGAGGAGCTGGGCTCTAGGGTAGGGTAGGGCCTGCTGCACTTCTGGCTTCAGCCCTGTCTTACCGGCCATGCCCTGACTCCAGTCTAATGACCTTGGCCCAATTCCCCCTCCACATCTGCCCTCTGTGTGACCTCGAAAGGTTCTTCTCCCAGAAGCTCTCCCTGTCCTCACGTGGGCAGCAAACATGGGACACTAACGATGCCAGCTGTTGAGGCACTGTGCCGTTTCAAAGAGACAAGATAGTGAGAAAGTGGGTGTGGCCTAGCTTTGGTGATGGTGTCCAGGTTGTACCGAGAGGAGAGCAGGTCCCTGTGTCACCTACCCATCACCAACTTCAGCAACCGTTGATTGCCTGATGGATACTCGATGTTATGGCTTACACCCAAATGGAGCCCCTAGTTGGAGCAGCTACTAGTAGTGTGCTTGTGCTTGGAAAGAACTGAGGGCTGGTCAGGTTGGGTAGCAGACTTGGCCTCAGGATGAGCAGTCCCGAGCCCTTCTCTGGAGTTTCTTTGAGTTCTCTGGAGATCCTGGACATTAGCCCTTGGTCAGACACACGAACAGCAACCTTGTTTTCCCATCCTGTGTGTCTTCTCCCTGCTCTCTAGATGGTTTCTTTTGCTGTGCAGATGTTTTTCCGTTGGATGAAGTCCCACCTGTCTGTCCTAGCTATTTATGCCATTTGCTTTTGGGGATTGATCACGTGATGGTTGCCTACTCCTGTGTGCACGAGTATGTCTTCTACATTTTCTTCAATCGTTCTAGTCGTTTGAGGTTTCCATTTAGGTCTTTGATCCATTTAGAGTTGACTTTTGACCATGGTGATAGATAGGGCTCCTGTTTCATTCTCCTGCATGTGTTCAGTCAGTTTTCCCAGCACCATTTGCTGGATAAAGTCTCTTCGCCCCAGTGGTTGTTATTGCCGACTTTGTTGAGGATGAATCAGTTCAGAGGTTGGCTTTTTTGCTTTCAGAATCTCCGTCCTGTTCCACTGGTCTGTATGACTGTTCTTTTCCAGTGCCAGGCTGGTTTGATTCTTGAAACCTTATAGTAAAGTTTGAAGTCTGCGAGTGTGATACCTCCTGCTTTGTTCCTGCTGTTGAGGACTGTTATGGCTATTTGTGCTATTTACAAAAAAATTTCCATATGAATTGCTGTATTTTCGTGTATAGGTCTGAGAAGGATGATGTTGCCAATTTGATGGGTATTGCATTGAATCTGGGGATGGATTTGGGTAGGGTGGACACCATTGCAATATTGATTATTCCACTCTGTGAGCAAGGGATGCTTACTGTTTGCTTGTGTCATCTTTGATTTCTTTAGCAATGTTTTATAGTTCTCCATGGAATAGTCTTTCACTTTTCTTTTTAGATGCCAAGGTATGTCTTTTCTTTTCTTTTCTTTTCTTTTGAATGTTGCCTTTGTGAATAGGACCATGCTTTTTATTTGGTTCTCTGCCTGCTTGTTTCTGGTGTGTAGAAATGCCACTGTCTTTCAATTGGTTTTGTATACCAAGACTTTGGCAACGTTGTTGTTGTTTTGTTTTATGTTTTTAATCAGGGCCAGCAGGGTTTTGAGGGACTGCCTTGGATTTTCAATGACTAGTGTCATAATCGTCTGCAGTGAGGAGAAGCTGAACTTCCTCCTTCCCTGTTTGGTTACTCCTGATTTCTTTCCCTTGCCTCATTGCTCTAGCTGGGATGTCCAACACGATGTTGAACAGGGGGGGTGAGAGTGAACAGGAGGGGCGAGAGTGGGCATCCTTGTCTTGTCCCTGTTTTCAGAGGAAATGCTTCCAACTTAGGTCCACTGAGCAATATGTGGGCTGTGGGTTTATTGGACATAGATAGCTCTTACTATTGTGAGGAATGTTCCTTCTATGCCTAGATGCTCAAGGTTTGTTATCAGGAAGGTTGCTGGATTTCGTCCAAGTATTTTTCTGCATCTAATCATGTAATCATGTGGTTCTTATTTCAATATCTCTTGATGTGTTGGATTGTATTTATGGTCTTTCAGGTGTTCACCCAGCACCCAGCCTTGCATCCTGGAATTGAAGCCTACTTGGCCACAGTGGTTGAGTCTTGTGACGTGTTGTTGGATCTGAGTTGCTAGAACCTTGTAGAGAGCTTTTGCATCTGTGTTCTTCAAGGAGACTGGTCTGTCATTCTCTTTCCTTCTTGGGTCTTCCCAGGTTTGGGTATCAGTGTGATGTTCACTTCATACAATGATTTGGGGAGAGATCCATCTTTCTCATTTGCCCGGAATACTTTGAATAGTGTTGGTATCAGCTCCTGGTTGTATGGATTATAGGATGCTACCAGTAAGCTGTCTCTCCAGGGATTTTTTTTTGTAGGTAGTTTCCTTATGAGGGAGTCGATTTCCTGGGCTATTATTCATGAATTTAGGGTTTCGGTTTCTTCTCGAGTCAACCTTGGGAAGTTGTGTGATATCAGAAAGTTCTCCAAGGCATTTAGGAGTTTGAGTTTGTTTCCAGAGAGCTGTGCATAGGATTGTCTGATAATCTTTTGAATTTTTTCAGGGTCGGATGAAACTTCCCTTTTTGCATATCTAATGTTGAATTGGGCTTTTTCTCCCCTTGTCTTACTCCTTCTGGCTAGGGGTCCATCAATCCAATTTATCCTATCAAAGAACCAGTTATCTGTTTCATTTATTTCTTTTCTATGACACTATTGTCTTCTTTATCCTGTAGTTGGAACTTTATTTTTGTGATGTGGATGCTTTCTGTTGAAATTAGTGTTTTGGCAGTCTTGCCTTTCCAGCTCCCTTGAGTGTTGATGTTAAACTTTTAAATGTTAATCTCTGTTATCTTAATGTGTGTGTGCGTGAGGAGCCATAATCTTCCCTCTTTTTCTGCTTGGGTGGCATCCCAGAGATTCTGGTAAGATATATCGTTATTTTCATTAGTTTCCAGGAATCTGTTAATGTCTGCCTCAAAACCTGTGTTGACCCAGGAGTCATTTAGTATTATGTGATTTAGTGTCCGTGTCTCTGTGTGTTTGTGGGGGATCTTGTTGGTAGCGATATTCATTTTTATTCAATTGTCATCTGAGCTGATGCCCGGTATTATGTCAACCCCGTGAACATTCGTTTATGGTTCATTTATGGCCAATATGTGGTCAATCTTGGTGTGTATTCCATGGGGTGATGGGTAGTATATATAATTCGTGGTGTTTGGGTGGATTGTTCTGTAGCTATCTGTTGAGTTCATTTGGTCAAGCGTCAAGTTGAGGTCCCAGATCTCTTTCCAATGTTTTACCTGGACAGTCTATCAAGGGTTGTTAGCAGAGTATGGAAGCCCCCAGTTGTCATTGTGTTAGAGTCAATGTCATCTTTTAGTTTCCTCAGTGGTTGTGTTATAAATCCCAGTGGTCCTGTGTTCGGTGCATAGATGTTTAGCATGGATACTTCTTGTTGGTGAAGCTTTCCCCCACCATCCAGGATCACAGCCTTTACCACTTGAATGTTCTGACATTGCTGCAGCTAGTTTTCAGGACACTCTTAATCCCATTTATGTTGCTTAGGTCAAAAGGCATCTTCTGGAGAGTCTTGCCCTCTGCATTGTCTCCAAAATGAAGAGGAAGTGAGGCTTACCCAGGTCCTTTCTCTTCGTGTGAGGAGCAGAAAGTGCCAGTGGGGCTTAGGGGTTATGACCTGCAGCCTCGATGTGGACCAAACTCACCGTGACCCTCATGCTGTTGTGCAGCCGTCTGACATCCCAAAGCCAGCCTGGGTTCCTCATGTCTATCATGAGAATGTTTTTAGCCTCTCTGGGATGACTATCTCCCTACAGCTTATTCATCAGGATGAGGACTCTTGTTCCATACCTGACCAAATGCACAAATCCCTTGAAGGCATTCATGAAAGCCTAGGGCGTTTTCCACTCTGGATATCCATGTCCTCAAGGGATTCCCACTCTGGGCTCCAGACCCTCGTTTTCTTCTGATTTGTGGTGCTGTCACTGACTGTGTGTCCCTCCTTATCTCCCCCTTAGTTTGATTATGAATCTGCTCTGCAAGTGAAGGACATCCATATCATCTGGACCCCACAGCCAGGGGCTAGGGAGCAGCGTGTGTTATCCCTGGTCCCAGCCTACCAGGGTAGAACCATCTTGCCCTTCACCAGCTTCCTGGGCTCCTACCGGGAAGTCTTCACAGCTCCTGCGTTCCTGGAGCAGCTGTTCAGCAGGTAAGCGTCTGTCCACTCCGAGGCACAGGGCTGACCCTGATGTCTGCTAGCTTTGTCATAGGGTGATCACTGCAGCTCACTGAGCTCCCGTTTGTTGCTGAAAGAAGTCGCTGGGAGACCATGAACCTCGTAAGAGTCTTCTAGATACTGAGTGGCCTAACACATGTCACTTAGCCACTCACGTTTGGCTCCGTGTAAATGCCGCTGGGTGTGCTGTGTGGTGAACAACCACTGTGGTGGTTCATGTTGAGGGTTCTTCTCTCTCCCCACGTTGAAGAACCGCTCCGCAACACACCTCAACAGCCTTCATTCCTCTCTAGTTGGAAAAGCACAGAGAATGCACACCTTTTTTCATTTTTTTAATTTATCTTTTATATTTTTAATTTCTATGAAAACGTCATCATATTTGAAAGGAATAATTCAGGATTAGGAATTCGAGTGGTCATGGTATGGACAAAGTTTGGGCCTCCCTTGGTTCCCACTTTGCCTGGTTTGAGATGAGGTATCCCAAATTGCTCTGCGATTCCTCCTAACTGGTCATTGTCCTTGACGCAGACAGGACTTTGGTCCCTGGATGCTGGCAGAGGCCCTAGGCCCACTTCTGCACCTGAGGAGCTCCTTCTTGGCAGTTCCCTCATGAAACACACACGTGTCAAGCACTCACTTTTCTCATCACTTGACATAGTTGAATGAGCACAACAGATGCCTCAGTTCTACTTGGGGAATCACACACACACATGCTAGGCATCCTGAGCAGGTCATGCTCACAGACTGTTCTAGGTATGGGAGCATTCTTGTAGATTCTGACCATGATGACAGAGCGCTGGGCCCAGCCTAAAATGGGTGTCCATGGGGTCCAGAAGAAGGACCTCCTGTCACCCAAAAAGTATGGAAGGATTCGATGGTCCCTGGGTGAGGGGAGACGGAAATAACCCTGGGTCTCATACCTCTTGTGGGTTTCATGAGAAGGCTGCTTCTGCTTGTGGGGGCTGCTACCAGCAAGAGCAGAGTATCCAGAGAGAGCTGTGTGTGACGCTGGTGTCCCAGGCCTCCTGCAATTGACCGGTAAGACTGGGCTCAGAGCCACCCCCCGAGAGACCTGTGCCCCACACAGTCCCCTCCCAGCTCTGGCAGTCCTCCTCCATCCCACACCCACCCCTGGGGGATCCACCTACCGGGGGGGTCGGATGAAGAACCTGCTCCCAAACCTGCCTGAAGCTGCAGTGCTGAATCCCCAGATGTTCGGAGGTGCATGCCCTGGACCATCAGGAAGGAAATATAGCAGGAGGTCAAGGCCCTCAGGGAATTGCTTAGCCCTGCGCCCCAACCATGTCCTTAGCAGCCAGGGTGTCCCTGAAAGCTGGGTGGGGAGTGGCGGGGCTGTCCGTCAGTCAGGTTACCCCATCCCAAAGTCCCAGAAACATACCAGGGTGCGAGGTGAGGGGCCGTGTGGTGGAGGGACCAGGCCTCTGACTCTGCTGTCTATTGCCATCTCCAGCGTGATTCCATCGATGTTGAGCACCTGGCCTCACTGCCTCTCTAGAAATTCTTCCCACTCCTTGGAGGATCCACTGTTGAAGCTCCAGCTTCAACACCTGTGAATGAGCAAGAGGTAGAGACAGCCCCAGAGGCCCCTTGCCCCTGTTCCGGGACTGCACAGGACAAGCCCTGCGAGGAGCCGCCTGGCATCATAGCGTTTCACCCCAGGCAGCTGGTGGAGCAGTTGACGTTCATGGATGCGGTGAGCAGCTGGGCTTGCTGGGTGAGGTGGGACAGGCCGTGCTTTTGCCGTCGGCGGTGTCAGAGAAGCCACGCCCCGGCCCCAGTCCAATGTCCTTGGCCCCATCCCAGCTCACCATCTCGCCACCCGTGGGACCTGGATGGGTTTCTTCTCCCAGAAGCCCTCCCTGTCCACGGGTGGATAGCAGACATGGGACCCGAACGAAGCCAGTTGCAGAGTGTGCAGATCCAAAGAGACAAGAGAGCTAGAAAGTGAATGGGGCCAAGCTTATGTGGGGGTGAGGGGACTCACTGAGGGGAGGCCAGGTCCTTGTGTCACCCACCCAGGTGCCCCGAACTCAACGAGCTTCAGTGCTTGTTAGGTACCTGCTGCATACCAGATTCTGTGACAGGCCCCCAAAGTGAGCCCCTCGTTGGAGCTGCCACAAGGAACGTGCCTGTGATTGGAAAGAAGGCCTGAGGGCTGGTTGGGATGGACGGCAGACTTGGCCTCGGGATGAGCATTCGTGAGCCCTCGCTGGTGTTTGGAGTTTCTGAAAATGCCGCTCTCCTTCCCCGTCACACTGAGCTCTCTCTCACCGTGCATTCGATGCCCTCTGTGGGCAGAGAACCCAATGCAGGGACTCCCACGAGTCTAGACGCGGTTCCCAAGCTTTGTGACCTCCACCTCAGACCACTGTCTCACGTGCCTGAAACCGTGGGCAACCGTGGACTCTGAGCCCGGGTGTGCTGTGTACTCGTGCCACGCCCCTCCTCCTCAGGAGCTGTTCAAGAAGATGGAGCCCCGTGAGTGTCTGGGCTCCAGCTGGGGCCGTGGGAACAAGACGGAACAGGAGCGGCTGGCACCCACCGTCTGTGCCGTCATCGCACAGTCCCGCAGAGTGGCCGACTGCGTGATCACCAGCTGCCTTGGGGACTTCAGCATGACGGCCGGCGACTGGGCCAGGGTGGTGGAACGCTGGGTCGAGGTGGCCAAGGTAAGCTGTGGAAGTCTCCGGGGACTCCCTGTCTGAAGATGGGGGAACTGCCGCTTTTCACTTGGCTCTCAGGATTGTCACCTGCGGTCTGAGCCTTGCAGCCCCCCCAGGCCCTTCCTGCCAATGGCACACTGACTGTGACATTCAGGGCTCAACGGAGGCTGCTCCTATCTGACCTGGGCTTTCCCTTGGGTTGAGCTACAGTTCTCCCCCCCGAGTGTTGCTCACTGGGTCCCAGTGGGCCCTCCTGCCCGCCTCCTCAAGGAGACTTAAGCCAGACCGGGGGGTGCTCCAACTCTCGCCCTCACGGCTCGCTCTCTCTCCTCCTCCCCAGGAGTGCCTCCAGCTCCGAAATTACTCTGCGGGTCATGCCATCCTCTCTGCCCTAAAGAGCTCCCCGATCCATCAGCTCCACAGGACATGGAGGGAAGTTTCCAGGTGAGGCATGCTCTCTCCACGGGAGGCCCAGGGTAGACCAGAGACTTCCTACAGCTCTGGCCATACCCGCTGACTGCCCCTGGGAGGTTCAGGAAGGACGAGGACCCTGGATCCGGGCATGGACTGGTCATCCCTAAACTGAGTCTGAGGTCTCCAAACTTGGATATGAGGTCAAAATGTCCAGCTCAGGGCTGAGTTTTCTGAATGGTCAGGATCGGCCCTGGGATAACTGGAGACTTTCAGATAAGTATTCAGGGCAGTGGAACTCTGCCCAACTGACATCACAACTGTACAGAGATGGCAGGTGCAATGGGGGGGGCTCCAGTGACCATCGTGACAGCTCCCTCCCCATTCCTTGGAGCTTCCAGGGCCCAGGGGTGCTAAGTGGGAGCTCTCTTCCAGGCAGTTCGGCATTCTCAGTGTTCGCAAGTCAAAAGAGGTTGAATGTGCACAGCTCCCCATTATTCTCACATCAAATCTTCCTTCTTCTCCCTCTCCACAGGAAAAGCTCTAAACAATTTCAAGTTCTTTCTAACAAATGCAAAGACCTGAGCAGGAACCCACTCATCAAGGTAAAGCAGAGGCTGAGATGAGGGCTATGTGTTTAGAGTGAGGTTGGAAAGGGTTGGGGGCCAGGTGTGTGTGTGTGTGTGTGTGTGTGTGTGTGTGTGTGTGTGTGTGTGTATGTGTGTGTGTGTGTGTGTGTGTGTGTGACTTTCTCTCTGAACACTGAGTTGGTAAGCAGCAGACGCCAGCTGTATGTTGTCTGGAGTGAGAGAAAGAGAGACACGTTTGCCCATGGGAGGGAGCTTTCTTCCAGCAGGAGGCCCCGGTGATGGAATGTGGGGATGGCCACTGTACCATGGAGCAGGGACGAGGAGCTGTGGAATCAGCATATCTCTGGCTCCCACTCTGGTCCGTCCTGCTGACAGGATGCTTCCTTCAGGATGCAGGGTGAATGTGGCAGGTGCAGCCACCTTGCTCCTCCAAACCAGCACAGCAACTCGTCAGGAAGCCAGGCTCCTGCTACTGCCCCATTCTGGACTGAACCTCCATGGGGAGGGCACCCCTGCCTGCAGCACAGATGGGGACTGCAGAGGAATCCCGCAGGCCAGAGGGCCCAATGGGTTGCACATCTTTTGGTCCTAATGGCCATATGAGGGACAGATAGATGTTTCTGGGGCTCTCCACTCTGCCCCTTTGCAGACTACGCTAAACCGTCACGTCGTAGGATTCTGCCCCTGGTGCTCAGTTGGCAGAGGCATGTGGTCCAGATGGCTCAAAAGAAATATCTGGGGACTCCCTCATTCCTAGTGGCTCCCTTCTGACCAAACCCAGATCTTTCCGTGTACCTTAGAAAGCAAAGTGTTACCACCCAGCACCCTGGGAGGGCCCTGCCTCGTCCATCCGAGGTAGACACTTCAGCGGACGATTTCCTGAGTGGCGGAAGAGGAAGTTGTGTGCAGAAACTCTCTTGGTGGGTGATTGAGGGAAGTGAAGCCCCTGGCCTGACCTCAGATCTACCTTGGGAGCAGAGATTCCAGTGGAGTTAGGACCGTAGATGCCTCTCTACCAGGTTACCCAAACATTCATTCCCCATTCGAGACAGTTGGGTTGTCTGGGACCGTGGACCCCCATAAAGTCAAGAAGACGGGGCCCCTTGTTGGGATGCAGGGGTAAGGCAGCTGAAACACAGCCTTCGGGTAAGGGGGAGAGCCAACCTCTCTGCCCTAGGACCCCGCGCAAGTCACTGTGGTGCTTGGGGCTCTGTTCTTCCCCTGGCAAGTGGAGGGACGAGGAGCCTGCTGTGCAAGCCTCACCAGGAGGTTCAGGAGAGGGATGGAATTTGAGGGTGGTCATGCATGGCTGTTCCTCAGAGGAATGAAGATGAGAAAAACATCATAGTTTCACGAAGCAGCCCTCTGGAGACCTTGCGAGGCTGGCATGGATTCCAGATGAGGAAACTGTCTCTGGGGGCTGGGCTGTAAGCCCAAGGTGACACCTCAACAAGTGTTGAATCTGCAGTGAATATAGAATCAGAGTCTGCTGGAGGGGCTTGTGAGCATGGTTCCCAGGACTCGGGCCAGATATCCAGTGATCCAAGTCAGGAGGTCTGGGTGTATCTGGGTAAGGGGAGGATGGTGTCACTGACCTTGTTCCTGACCCTGCAGCTGGGGAGCTCCAGGTTGGAGAAGAACCCCCAGAGAGCCCAGATGAGGCAGCGGATGCAGAAAAAGGCGAGTGGGCCAGTGGCGGGGACACCCTGGGGGAAGACCCTGCCTTGTCCATTGGAGGTGATGCTTCAGCAGACTCTCTTCTGGGTGGAGGAGGAGGAAGTTCTGTGTGCTCAGCAAACTCCCTGTGTGTCTGGCCCAAGGGCCAGAAGACAGGGCTCCTCTGTCCCAGCTAGAGGCCTGACCATCAAGTGGCCACTGTTTGGAATGCCTCGCTGAGAAGGGACCAGAGCCGGGCTTGGAAGGAATTCGGGGAAGGGTGGGGCCAGAAACCCCCGGAGCTAGCGACCTGTTGATACTCCACCACAGAGGCAACTAGGGGCAAGCTTGGTGGCCCTGGAAGCCAGCTAGGGGGACAGGCGGATGATGATGAGGAGAGGCCGCTGAAGGTCTTCAGCTGCTCTAGTGGGGGGCATGAGGAGGAGCCCAGAAGGCAGAGGTTGGTGAGGATTCAGGGAGCCGGCCTCGGGGCCACCTGAGAGCAGATGCTCATCACCCCTCTGGCCCCGATGGCACAGGGCATCGTTCCTCTCCTGGACACGTTCCTCGCCGAACTGCTGACTCTGGACTCTGAGAGGGAGGAGTATGTTGACATGAGTGAGCCTGGGGGGCAGGAGGGGAGGGGGGAGTGTCCTGAGGGTTGGGAGGGGAGAGTCTCGCGTGAGGCCTTCCGTCTGAGCTCTCACGAGAGGCTCACGGCTGCTCCCTGTGTGGGGCCTCGGGCTCGTCCCCCCGTGAGGGATGCGGGCTCCACAGCAGCTGCCATCCCACTTTCCCGACTGCAATGGGGCCAGAGGTCTGGGCTAAGCTGGACTCGGCCTTCCCCCGGAGCTCTGATCTTGGAAGGAGAGTCGGCTTAGACCCAGCCAAGAGCAGGGAGCTCCCAGTGTCAGAGAATTTTCTTTCCGTTCGTGGCACGGTTTCTCTGTCTGCCATCAGAGGAGGTTGGGGCAAAATGTCCCTGACTCTCCACTTGAGCCCAGAGTCTGAGGCGGGTTCGGGTCCTGCCTGTGCATATCCCTGACCCTGGAGGCCCTGGCGGTTGGGCCCCGTGAGAGCGGGTGGGATGCGGCTCTGCACGGGCCAGGGCGCCTTTCTGATGGAACTCGGCTGTCTACCTTCCAGGAGCATGAGGTCAACACGGAGAGAGGATGGAAGTGAGCACTGGGGCCCTCCCATAGGGAGGATGGCATGGGGAAGCTAAGGGCACCCCTTGGGCGGGCCCTCCCTGGTACTATCTTCTCCTCTTAGATTTACTGGAGAGGCTTGATACACAGAGGAGGGTGCCCATCCCCGTGGAGAGTGTGGGGAGGGGCCTGGATACAGGGACCAGGCCCTGCAGGACGGGCTCTTCGTACGACTCTGAGAACAAGTCAGTGCTGCCTTAGGTTGGAGGGGAGGGGGGACGCTTCAGACGAAAGCCTCAGAGACCGACCCTGTTCCCTGCCTCTCCCTCCCATCAGTCCTGACAGGGCGTGCCTTCTGCCCAGGCCCCGTCAACATCCTTTCCTTCCTCTCGCCCCAGGAGATCAAAGTGCTCCAGAAGATCCAGCTGCTCCAGGTGGCTGCAGAAAACTACCACCTTCGGCCTGAGGAGCAATTTCAGGTCTGGTTTAACTCAGAGGACTGGCTCAGTGAGACTGAGAGGTAAGAGCCTAGCAGACTGGCAGAGGGTGAAAGGAGACTCTTGAGGCCCGCTGCCGAAAGCCCGTGGCCCAGTTGCACAGTGAGTGCCGGGGCACCATGACACCATCTGGGCCGCCAGGGGAGGGTGGCATGGGATATGTCCCCTGGTAGCCTCACAGCTTTTGCTTTGTCCTATAGCTACGACCTCTCCACCGAGCTGGAACCCCCGTCTCAGTAGGCCAGCAACACCCACGCGGCGCCTGCAGTGGCTGGGCCTATGGGTCTGTCCACCTCACACGGCCACCGGAGCCACCGTGCCTGCTGTACTCAATCCTCGGCGACCCATCTCACCCAAAGTCTCCAGAGTCCAGCACTAGCCTCCTCATCACTCCTGGAACCCCAAAAGTCCTTTGCCCTGGTCTCTCCCTCCGCAGCATGGGTGTCCCCCTCCCAAACCCGGGCTGCCACCCAGAGCCCAGGGCTAGACATCCAGAGCCATCTCCATGTGCTGCAGCCACACTGCCTGAGATCCCCTGGCTGCTCCTGGGCCACACAGCCACTCCGGGAACTTAGTGCCCCTGGTCCTCACCGTCTAGTGAGGCCCAGCAGGTGCTCGGCTATGAGGGGCTCACTGCAGGGACACGGCAACAGCTGGGGGACATGCTGACAACAGCCGTCGGCTGCAACATCCTCACCCGGGGTGGATGGCACCTGCTGCCTCCGGGACCCCACCAAGAAGTGGACAAGCATGCCAGCCCTGCATCAACCTTGTCCTAGAGCGTGGGCCCCAGGGGATCGCCCTTCGCAGAAGTTACCGCTCAGGTCCCAGGGGCCTCACTGCTGGGGACCAACTGCTCCTGCCGGGATCAGGCCCTGAAACCTCTGCGGGTGAGATGAGCGTTCGTGAGGCAGGCACCCGTCACTCGGCACGCCGGGGATCACCACCCCCACAAGAGGCGCCGTGGCACCCCCACTTCACAGGCACCGCTGCAGAAGACGAACCTGCCCTGACAGAAGGAGCTCACCCAGCTCCCAAGGTCCTGCCAGAATATCCTCCAGCCCGAAGCTGGAAAGCGTTCCCCGAAGGCGCCAGGAGGGAGCATACTCAGCTCTTGCCAGCGGGGCTCTGTCCACCCACTCAAGCCTGCCCTGGTCTCCTAACAGCAGCCTTCCAGAGACACCCTGCGCATGAAGAGGCGGGGCTGTGCTCCCATAGGACTTCGCTTGAGCACTTGGAAAATTCCCATTTCAAAGTATAAAATGTTGTTGTTTTGCACTGTTTGGCCATTTATTCTTTTCTCTCGGGTCGCACAAGAGCAGGCAGAAGCGGGCTGCATTCCATCCACCTCTGGCTAAAGTGGAACTCAGATGAGGGCTGGTGATTGGAGCAAACCCAGCCTCCTCATGGCACAGATTTGCCCCAGGAGGGGACGGTCCTTCTCAGCCACCTTGTCCCATCCCTCATCCTGTCTTCGAGAGCAGTTCAGATTGACAGCAAGGGGACAGCAAGCGTGGGCTTCAGCAATAAGAAGACAGGAGATGCAGGGTCAGGCAGCCAAGTGGCTGGATCACACTCCACAGGCACTCCAGAGGCACGGCCAGTGTAAGAAGGGCCGGGGTGGGTGCTCTCTGGGGTGTGGAATGTTTTCTAGGAACATTCTAAGAAAACGTCACACAGCAGTCATTACAGAAAAGACACTGAGGAGAAAACAAAAATGCAAATAGGACAGGGTCTGGCCAGTTGAGTCTCACAGGGCCAGGCGGGTGACGAGGCCCAGGTGACTGGTGGTGGGCTCCTGCCTGCTGGTGCCCAACACCCCCATGTCATTGGTGGGGGAGGAAGTCATCTCAGTCCCAGGAGAGCAGGTCAGAGCTGGAGGCAAAAATCAGGCAAGGAACCCTGGCTGCCACCTTGGGAGGCTGAGAAGCTGGGGTGTGGGCACATCAGATGCACACGGGCCGTCCCTGGGTCCAACCCTGCCCCAGTTGCTGCTCATTGCCTGAGGGGACACCATGTCCTGGGATAAGGGACAGACCACCCGACCACTTCCCTTCACCAGAACCAGACAAAGCCTGGCGGAGGCAAACTGGGGCCAGGTCATGGGTTCAGGGTTCTCCCCCCGCTGGGCTGATGGCTCCATCACTTGTCAGCCTGCTTCCACGTAGAGTAGGTCCAGTGGCTCAGCTGCTCATTCTGGACACCTCAGGCCCCGGCTCCTCAGACACACCCGATTCTGTCTGTCCCACCTGAGCTGCCCCACATGCCTAGTGCCCACTGATTTTAAAAATATACACCTTGGTGGCAAAAAACCAAATGCCCAACAACTTAAAATTCTTCAAAGACTATGACAACTCTAAAGAACCAAAATCGCAGGTAAGAGAACTCAGAGGAAAATACAAAAATTTTCCTCTGAGTTCTCTTACCTTATGAATCCAAGATTGCCCCCATTGTGACTCTGACCTACAGTAAAAAAAAAATTTAAAGAATCTACATACCTTGTATTTCCCAAACCTTCTGGAAGAAAATTAAAAATTAAGGAATGTTCCTGCTCTCTTTTGTCATCAGGTGTAATGGCAAGTAACACCTTATGTTGCATACCATCTTCCTCCCCAAAATGAAAAGAGCAATAAACTTACAGTATCAAAACATCTTCATTAGAATAAATTCCAGTGATAGCATATCCCTTTGGGTAGTTTCCTGCTTCAGTGAAGTCCTTTTTTGCTATAAATACAAAGACAAAAATCTGAAACCTTTAAAATGTATGAAGAAATTTATAGGTGATCGTACTTCATTAATTGATTTCAAAGAACAAAATTTAAGTGTAGACACCTTCCAGAATTTAGTGGTCCTAAAATAAATTTATGCGCTTTTTATGACATTTGAGTACTAAAGAAATGTAGACTGATGAAGTACAACTATGGTGTCCTAAACAAGTGAACTCTAAATGTAATTTATAAGACTTATTGCACCCTAGTCATACAGAGTTCCTGAAGGACATTTTGTGCCTTTTAGTTTGCGCCTAAGGCAGGACAAATGGAGACTGTTGTCTCATACACAGTCTGAAAAGAGCAACAGGTACATAAAACTATGTGCACGTTAGCAACGCAAAATCTAAAAGTGCCTATAGGACAAGACATAAAGATGGGAACAACAGCCACTGGGGCTCCTAAAGGGAGAAAGGAGGGGAGGGAGGGGAAGAAGAAAAGCAGTGGGAAAATGACCAGTTGGGTATCAGGTGCACCATTTGGGTGATGGGCTTAACAGAAGCCCAAACCTCATCATCACACAATATACTTGTGTAGCAAACCTGCACTTTACCTCTTAAATCTAGATTTCTTAAAAAGTGCATATATGTATAAAAAATAGAAGTCTAAAAATTCTAGTCTTCTAACAGTGTCTGTGTTGGGGTTGTGCAATTATGGGATTTGTATGTTCTTTGTAAAAATTTCCTGCATTTTCAGTAATGTGTTTTTGTTATTTCTAAACTTTGATTAATTTGTACATTAATCTTTTCTCATTTATTAGGAAATACATATTCAAGATACAAACTTTTATTTCTGTAAGTTTCTGAATATATTTTCATAAATCACAGCATATTCTGGATCTTGTTAATGACTATCTTATACCAATAAGCTAGTTTCAATTAAATCACTATGGACAAAATGAGAGAAGAACAGAGGTGAGCTTACGGATAAATGAAGTACTCGTGTCACGTGAAGGCCACGTGATAGCTCAGCTCACTTGTGAGAGATTCACAGTAGTACAAAGAGAAAGATATTGATGGAAGAACTGAGTCATGAAGTGCCTAGCAGGCTTGGCATGTGAACCCAAAGACCTGTACCTCAGCAGTTAGCACTATATTCATAATGTTAACATTCAACATTATCACCATCAGGAAACCACAAGACTGTACATATCTTTTAAGGTCACGTACTTTCCACAAGATTGAGAAACACTGTAGGAAAGCCAACTTACTAAGGTGGCTCAATCACCCAGTAGTCAGCACTGGGAGTTCATTTATAATCATAAATGAATGAGAAATTCATTAAAATATTTTCTTTATCCTGTGCCACACTGAAGCAGAAAAGACTCATAAGGGCTGGGCATAGTGTCGCATATCTTTAACCCCAGTGTTTTAGAAGGCCAGGATGGGAGAATTGCTTGAGGCCAGGAACCCAAGACCAGCCTGAGAAACAGAACAAGACCCTTGCGTCTACAAAAAACAGTATTTTTAAAAATTAAGTGTGCACCTGTAGTCCCAGGTACATTGGGGCTGAGGAAAAAGGATTGCTTGAGCCCAGGAGTTTGAGGCTGCAGTGAGCTATAGTGCCACTAAATTCCAGCCTAGGAGACAGAGCATGACCCTACTTCTAAAAAAGAAAGAAAAGAGAAAAGATTCATAAGAAAATAAGCAACTAGAAAGGACTCTGTGCCTGTACCTTCATTTCTAAGTGAAAAAAGCTAAATTCTGGTCAGTAGATGATCTATATCTAAAGCAATCACATAATCCTGTTCAGCTTGTTTTCTTTTTAGATAAGTAACAGTAGAAAAACGAACTAATATTTTCATATAATTTCCTCATAAATAAAACTCTTCACCAATGCACATGTTTCTGGAAGAGTCTCTTCACGAATCTATTTGTTCACAAACCCCAAGTGACTTGTGGGATGGGAAAGTATAAAAACTGTAGACCTCAGAGGAATATCCATTACCGATAAATCAGAGTGTATGTATTCCTCTGAACAGCCACACTCTTCTCCTCCTTAGTAAAAAAGATATATATGTTAGAATAGAAGGTAACTTAATATAAGAAAATAATCATCTCAATAAAAAGATACAAATAAGTGTTTTGGTACTATAAGTATATTTTGGATATAGATATAAATGATGAAAATTTTAATAGTTTTTCACTATCGCATTTTACTGGGTATTTGTATTGATACACAAACATACATACAATCTCTTTTTTAGCTCTGTCCAGCAAAAAGAGTTGAGAAACAAGAACACCCCAGTAACTGAAAGCACTCCTAAGCCCCAGATCTTGGTTTCTCAATTTAATTTCCCAGTAAAAGGAACCTGGACTCCTTGGAGAAATAACTGATTCCAAAGATGAGTGTGGAAACATCTTGTGCCAAAAGGACACATGCAAGAAATGACAAAGACAGGTCATAAGGATACAGGGATCAGAGTGAGGGGTCTCTTAGTAACCAAATCTGGGACAATTTGAGCACACTAATGATGGTTAGCTGTTTATAACCCATTGAAGAAAATGACAACTCAGAAGCTCACACTGAAAAACAGTCTGGGCCTGGGGCCGGGGCATGGGTTTGGGGGGTCTCCCTGAAGGGGTCTCATTCCCCAGCTGGGCTGGTTGCACCATCACTTGTCAGTCTGTTGCCCCGTGGAGTAGGTTCAATGACTCAGCTGCTCATTCTGGACACACCAGTCCCTGGCTGCCCGGATGCACCCAATTCTGTCTGTCCCACCTCAGCCACCCCACGTGCCCAGTGCCCACTAGGATCCTGCCAACCAGAGGAGCTACTCTTGTCCCTCCATTTTCCGTGGGACCTTGTGTTTCACAGGGACTCACAGCTCAGTGCTAGCCCCTGTGGGGATTCCAGGGTCAGTGCAGCTTCTGGACTGACCTCCTAGACATGTTTGATTCTAATGTCAAGTCAAGCCATTTGTCACATGGTCGATTCTTCTGCCCCAAATCCTCCTCATTGAAGTGCTCAGTGACCACCTTCTCTGGACACACTCCACTGTGTGTGGCTCCCTGCGTGCACTACAGTGCATCTTGCTTTGCGGGTTCTTATGCTACCTTGCTGGGAATGGCTTTTCTTGTTATTGAGGCTGTTTTTTTCCCTTCACAAGACTGAGAGGATCCAGGAGGCAGGGATCATTTCTGTCTTTTCCCCTAAATACCAGCATCCCAACATTCCCCTGCAAGGCTCCACCTCCATACCTCAGGCTTTCCTCTGGGAGGTGATGACTTAGGGGCTGAGATTCACTATAACACCTCAAGAAACATGGTCATCCTAGATGATGTTTAAGCCTTATGCAGAAGGGTGGCTGAGGTCACATCACTGTGTAAAGTTCCCAAAATAGAGCCTCAACCGAAAGACATTCCAATAAGGTAGAGGTTGGTAACAAGAAAAAGTAAGAGGAGGAGCATCAAGTAGTTTTTTTTTTTTAAGAGTGGCCCGTCAAGGGATTCTTTTCTACTTTTCTCTCATGTGAAATATTCACAAACAAATCTTTAAAAACTTGCTATCCATTACTTGCTGGAAAGCAATAAACAGTTAAACTATTGTGTGCATGTCAAAGATACAGTTGATAATATTGTCAACTGGAGAGGACAAGTTGGTGTTTGGGAACACGTGGAAGAAACTGCATGTTTAGGATTTCACTGCAAGCCCTGGAAATGTGAGGCTGGGGGAAAAGGTGGTGCCTTACACTTAAAAAATGCAGCAGAAAAACAGGTTCCCTGTAAAGCATTAAAATAACTATGAAGGGGACCCCCCAAAAAACAGAATTATGTTTTGGAAGGCAAGCTCCTCATAGTACTGGCTTCTCCCACTAGTTGAGTGTTTTAGGAACACATCACATCACTGTACCAGCTAGCATTTTTGAAAGAGGCTGCTTTTGTTTCAGAAAATTTTTCATTGGAGATTTTTTCAACATGTTTGCCCATCTCATAATGGGCAATTTATGAGTGTACCTGTCACACCCTGTTAAATGTTCAGCAGTTTTTGACCAAAAACAGCATAACCCAAATCCCCCACCCCAGTTTCCCATCCTCCCTATTTACTCAATCTCGCCCCAAGAGACTTTTTAAAAATTTCCCCAGGAAAACAGTCTTCAAAATAAAACTTTTTGTTGATGCAGAAGAGGTGAAACAGGCAGAAGCATTAAAAGGCATCAAAATCACTGATTTCAAAAATGGTTTTGAGCAGTGGAAAATGCATCTCAACAGGTGTATTACATCTAATGAAGAGTACTTTGAAGGTGACTGAAGCATAAATATGTAAGAATACACATACTCTTTAATAAATTCCAGTTTTTGCCCCGCCCCCGAGTGAATAGCAGGCAATTAGATCAAAGTGGCTGCAGTGCCCTAGGTTTCTATATAAGAAAAATTAACTTTAACTCAAATGCATTTCTTGAAAATTACTCACCTAGAAGAAAAGACAATTTAGACTTGGGCACAAATCACCAATTAATCCCTGCCTCCATAACAAAGAAATATCCACCTTTATAATTCAACAAGTGAACTACATAACTGTAACTAATCAGTTACTGAATGTGGTTTGCTTATACAGTCTTTTACTTCAAGACCCTTCTCTGGATCCCAAGGCTGGATGTACCCCAGCTCATGAATCACCATTTGCTAAAATAACCCTTTCAATATTTTAATATTTAGCAGAGAAAAAAAAAAGGGACTGCAGCCCTATGGACCACAGCTCTTTCTACATTTAAACCCCCACACACCCGGTGAGTATTCTCTTGTGATGACCCTCCAGACGTGGGGCTGCTGGCACAGAGCTGCTCACAGATGGTCTAGGAAGGCCTGCATAGTGATGGACTACGACACCCAGAGTGTGATCCACAGACTCTGTTGATTGTAGGAAGGCCGGGTTCCACCAGCTGGTTCCTGCAGGTTTCAATCACACAGCTCCCCCTTATCAAAAGACATGACCTTCACACTCTATTTGCTGGCTTCTGAGGTGTTCGGAATTTCTCCATAGGGAATTCCAATGTTTGAAAGTCATAGGATAAAATGTTTTGTGTGCTATAACATATGGTCTATCCTTGAGAATGATCTGTATGCACTTGAGAAAAATGGTCATTCTCAGACGATATTCGATTTTGTTGGTGGAGTGTTCTTTATATGTCCTTTAGGTTCATTTGATTTAGGGTGTGGTTCAAGTCCTCTCTTTCCTTACTGATCTTTTGTCTTGTCAGTCTATCCATTATTCAAAGCAAGGTACTGAAGTCTTCTGCCATTAGTGTATTGTTGACTTTTTTCCTTTCAGTCCTGTCAATGTTTGCTTCAGCTATTTAGGAGCTCTTAATATTGGCTGCATATATATTTGTAATTGTTATATTTTCCTGCTCAACTGAGTTTTTATTATATAATACCCTTATTTTCTCTAGTGATTTTTTTTTTTTTTTTTAGAGTTGGAGTCTCACTCCATTGCCCAGACTGGAGTGCAGTGGCACGTTCCCGGCCACCGCAGCCTCGACCTACTGGGCTCCAGCGATGCTTCCACCTCAGCCTTCCAAGTAGCTGGAACTACAGGTGCGCTACCACGCCTGACTAATTTTTGATTTATTGTAGAGATGAGGTCTCACCAAGTTGCCCGGGTGGGTCTCGACCCCACAGGCTCAGGCAATCCACTCACCTCGGTCTCCCAAAGTGCTGGGATTACAGGCTGAGCCACCGAGCCCAGCTAGTGATGTTTTCTGACAAAGTCTTGTCTGATATTAGTATAGTCACCCCTGCTCTTTTTTATGTGTCATTGGCATATAATATACTTTCCAATTTCTTTTTCATTTTCAGCCTATATGTTCTTAGATCTATATGTGTTTCAAATAGACCAGATAATGTCGCATCCTTTTTAAAATGTCACTTTCCATTCCATATCTTTTGATTGCAGTATTATATATAAAGTCACGACTGGTAGAAGAAAACTTACACTTGCCATTTTGTTAATTGTTTCCTGTATGTCTTGTAGATTTTTGTCCTTCACTTCCTCTCTTGCTGTCCTCTTTTGTGGGCAAAATTTGATTCCCTTCCTGGTTTTTTTGGGGGGAGGGGGTATATTTGATAGATATTTTCTTTGTAGTTATCCTGGGTTTTTTTAAATATTAAAATATTAATGATAGATTTTTAAATGGCAACAAGATAATGACAATATCATGCAAAACTCTATTCTTTTAAGCACCTTGGTCCACCTTGTTACTATTGTCACAAATTGCATCTTTGTCACATATTCATTTACACACATTTATACTCATTTTAAAGCTTTTGTCTTTCAAATTTGATACAAAAATTAAAACTGGAATTATGCACCAAAATGACATAGTATAGTCTCCATATATGTCCAGATATTTGCTTCAACTGGAGAACTTTATATTTTCATATGACTTTATGTTGCTGTCATGCATGGTTTTGTCTCAAACTGAATGAGGATTCGCAGTATTTTTTGTAGAGCAAGTCTTGTGGTAACGAACACCCTTAGTGTTTTTTCATCTGGGGGAGTCTTCATTTCTTCATTTTAGAAGAAGAGTTTTCCTGATATCGCATTTTTAGTTGAATATTTTTTAGGATGTTGAATATGTCATCCCCCTGCTGCCTGGCCTGCAAAGTTTCTGCTGAGAAATCCATTGATAATTGTGTAAAGTCTTCCTTGTATATGACAAATTTCTTCCTTTTGCAGCTTTTAAGATTCTGTGTCTTCACTTTGACGATTTGCTTATAATGTGCCTTGATCTGGTCTCTTTCTTAATAAGCATTTGTTGTGCCTTTGGAATTTGTATGTTCATATATTTCTCCAAATTTATGATGCTTTTAACCGCTATGTGTTCAGATATGCTCCCTTCATCTTTTTCTCTCTCTTTTCCTTCTGGGACTCTCATAATGAATATATTTGTCTCCTTGATGACGTCTCATAAATCCTTGGACTCTCTTTACTTTTTATTATTTCTTCCTCTGACTCAATACTTACAAATGACTTGTCTTCGAGTTCACTGATGCTTTCCTCTTCCTAATCTAGTTTGCTACTGAATTCCTGTAGTACATTCTTCAATTCAGTTACTAGATTTTTCAGCTCCAGAATTGATGTCTTTTGTTCTTTTAGTATGGTCTATCACTCTGCTGATATTCCCATATTGTTCATGCATTTTTTTTTCCTGACTGTGTATAGGTGTCCATTTGTTTCTCTTTACTTCAAGATGCATCCTAAAATAGTTGTTTTAAATTCCATCAGATGATTTTTTAAAATCTCCATTGTGTAAGGGATCAGTTTCTGGAGACTTATTTTGTTCCTTTTATTTACAAATATTTCCCTAACTCTTTGTATGTCTTGTAATCTTTGGTTCAGATTTGGGCATAAAAAAAATTAAATGCACACACAGAACAACCACAAGAACAATTGCTTCTTCAAGTTTTTATGTATTGGCTTTGTACAATAAAAGATCTACACCAGTTAGCCTGGTTAGAGATTCTGGGAACTTACAGTTCTTTTCTAGGGTTATGTATTATTTCTGAGCAACAGTATTTGCTTTCCTTCTAAAATACATGCAGGGGAGTTGATAGGTTTTACATCCCTAAGGGACTTGACTTTCCTTCTTCTCAGGAGATTTAAGTCTTGGTTTATACTATATTATTCTGCCTACAACCTCTTGCTCCCCTGGTAACTATTGCAGAAGTATAGACTCCCTGTTCCCCTAACACACAGAAGCAATTGCCTCTGTTTTCAGCAGGTTCCAACCTGGTATTCTAATTATGTTGTCATTCCTATTAGCAGTCCAGATCAGGCAAGATAGAAACTAGTCTTTTGGGCATTCTCCAAATAAACTAAAAAGTTGGATACAAGTTCCACTTTTCTCTTTCCATACTGCCTGACGAGCTGAAAATTGAGAGGTTTCCTCCCAGTCACACAATGCCAGGTAGGGGTGGGACAAAGGCAAACATAGCTATAAATGTCCTTACACTTTTGTGCTAGTTTCTCTTGGCTATGCATTTGCTTGAATGCTGGAGGTTCTTATCTACTTTCTAGAGTCCTCACAGAGGCATTTTGGTTCATCTTTTTCTCTTCAATTGTTCCTCTGTTAGAGAATGAGGACCTGAAGCTTCACTGAATATTGTCTTTCTGATATCACCATCTTTCCTTTTTTTAAAAAAAATAATAACTATCTTTATTGATATTCTCTATTTGATGGAAGAGTATTCTCCTGCATTTGCTTATGTTTTCCTTTAACTCTGTCAACAAATTTATATTGAACACTTCAAACTCTTTTGCAGTTACTTCCAATATCTGGTCACTCTCCCAGGTTGCCTACTCTTTTGCTGAGGTACATGTCATATTCTTCTGTTTCTTTTCATGATCGGTAATTTTTTAACTTATTTTAAACTGGACACCTTATATAATAAACCGTATCTGATTATTGGTCTTCTATCCCCAAGGCTCATTATTATTGTTTGCTTGTGTATTTGTTTAGTGATTGGCTTGATCACTTTTTTGAAGTCCATTTCCTCTGTACAATCTTCAAAATCTGATGTAAGCTTAGCTTTAGGTATGCCCATAGTCCCTCTGGGATGACTGTAGTACTGGGTAGGTCTCTCATCTACTTTTCTCCTTATTACTTAATACCTGGCTGTTAAACTTCACTAATTGCTGATGGTTGCTGTATTAATTTCTACCTTGCCTCGGGGCATGAATGTTTCTGCAAATGGATTCAATCAAACTGGCTCCTGGAAGGAAAACTTTCTGTAGGTGCATCTTTGATATTTGTTCTGCTTCCAGAAGTGTGCTTCCCAGCTGTCTTATTTCTTGGTGCTGTCCTGTGAACTTGTTGACATACAATTCAGCCCACATCTTCATTAGATTCAAGAATCTACTCCCTATTAACTTTCACCACAATATCCACTATTCTTGTCAGCATCTTAGGCTTTAACTTTGTTTGTATTTAAAATTAACATTGTGCTTTTGGGATTTCTCTGGTCTCATCTATTCTTTTCCTGTTATTCTCACTTTCTGCCTTCTTTTGCATTAATAGAGTATTCTTATTCTTCCACTCGATATCTTATTTTGGCTAGTTGACAACTAGCCAATGACAACTCTATTCCTAAGGTATTTTAGTGTTACTAAAGTATTTATAGTATTCATCTTTAACTTATCACAGGCTACCTCAAGGGATACTATAAAATTTAATATACAATGTAAAACACTTTGTAACAGTCAAGTTTTATTTACTCCCAGATGGAGTTGGGTCATTGCTAGCATTCACTTTACTTTTAAATATAAAATGAACATCATGATACAGTGTTATAATTTTATTTTCTTTAAATCTCCTTGAGATTTAAACCATAAAAAGGAAAGTATTGCATTTATCTCCTGAGTTACCATTTCTTTGTTTTTTAAAGTAAATCTAGATCTCCATCTGGTGTAATTTTGGTTGTCACTGAAGATTCCCATTAGCATTTTTTATTATCCATATCTTCTGACAATGAATTCCTTTAACTTTCATATCTATGAAATATATTTCATCTTTATCACCAAAGGATGTAATTTGCTGGGTATAAAGTTCTACATTGATCGCTTTTTTCTTTCAAAACTTTAAAGAGTTTTCTCCACTGTCTTCTTGTTACTCTATAGAAAGTATTCTGTAATTCTTATCTTTGTCTCTTTGTATTAATGTCATTTTATTCTCCGACTATTTTTATGATTTTCTGTTTTTTTTTGTTTTTTGAGTCGGAGCTTCACTCTGTCACCCAGACTGGAGTGCAGTGGCATGCTCACAGCCACTGCAGCCTTGACCTACTAGGCTAAGGCAATCCTTCCACCTTAGCCTTACAAGTAGCTGGAACTGGAAGCATGCACCACCACACACAACTAATTTTTTGATTTGTTGTAGAGATGAGGTCTCTCCAAGTTGCTCAGGCTTGTCTCGAATCTGTGGGCTCAGGCAATCCTCTCACCTCAGCCTCCCAAAGTGTTAGGATGATAGGTTTGAGCCACTGCACCAAGCCATGATTTTCTCTTTATCATTGAGTTTAATTATATGTCTTGGTGTAAGTTTCTTCATATTTATTGTTTTGGGGGTTTGTTGAAATTATTATATCTGTAGGTATATATATTGCATCAAATTAAGAAAAATTTTAGCCACTAACCATTAATATATATTCTTTTATCACTTCTTAGGGGGCTAAGGCATTGAATTACACAACTGTTTAAAGTTGTCTTAACAGCTGATAAATGCACTGTTCTTATGATTTTTACCATCTATGTTTCACTAGTTTAATGCTTTTTTCCCCAAATGAACTAATCTGTGTTCCTTTAAAGCCTAATCTGTTGTTAATGTCATCCATAGTAATATTAACATCAGTCATGGCAGTTTGCATCTCTGGAAAGTCAATGTTTTTCTGTTTTATTTGTCTCTACTTATTATTCTCAATATTTTCCCTAGCTCTTGAATATAGGGAATGTATATTCAACCATTTTAATATTTTTGCCTACCAATTCTATTTTTTTTTTGTTTCTGAGTTGGTTTTGATTTATTTTTCTCACTATGGGCATATTTTTCTACTTTTTTGAATGTCTGGTATGCAAATAATGCCCAGTAAAGAAATTATGCTAAGAGCTATGGTAATATGAATGCCTAAGGGAAAATAACAATGCTTGGCAGGATGCTCCAGGAAACAAGAGCTTTTTATATCTTTTGCTGATTTCTCATAAAATCTGCACAAAGGGTACGACTCATCAAAGGCTGAGGATAATGATGAAGAAAAGAAGAGATAAAGTAGAGGACCTCTGTTGGGACAGTATTTCCATTCTCAAGAGGGTAAAGGCAAGAACAATAGTTAAGTGTGGGAAGAGTAGAAGTGGAATGACTTAAAGACTTTGATATGCTCTCAAGGCTATGACCAGGTGATAAGAAATTAACTAGAAAACATTGAAAGGATTGTTTTAATAGCTGATCCTAGGTGAGGCTAGGGCATAGGCCTAGGAAATTGGGGAATGGTATTTCCCAGGCAGGACTTCTCATGATGCTCTCTCAATCCCTATGTTTTCCCAAGTCTCCAAGAATTTCCTGGGCCAGCAAGCCTCCAGGGTCTGCTGAGTCTCACGTCACATGTCCAACTCTCAGTCACCAGCACTGTTCTCCATCAAATGGCAACCGGTAAAGTTCTGCATAACTTTGCAGAATCCCTCAGTTTGTGACTCTTTCTGGATTTTGCATAAGAATATGAGAACTCTTAAATTTCATTTGCTTGATTTTCCCTTTTACCTTTCAAAATTGATCATTTGCTTCTCTCCCTCTGCAACGTTCTGTTCACATACTGCTGCTTCCTGTATAACTCTACAATTGTTCTCCTGGGCCTCTTTCAATCTCTGTTCTTGGGAGCAATGTATAAAAGCCTCTCTCACTTCCAGTCTCTTTTCTTCTCTAAGTCCTTCTTCTCTATTTGCCTCTTGCATATTGGTGGCAATTATTATTCTTTTCCAAAAGTTGGTTCTCCCCTTTTTCCTATACTCATCATCCCAGCTTGACTACATTTCCCAGACTCCCTTCAAACTATGTAATGTGATGTAAATAAAAGCTTGCCAATAAAATGTGAGCAGAAATTGTGTAACAATGTCTACCTCTATTACTTCAAATTATTATTATTATTATTTGGCATTCTGTCTGGTTTTATTTTACAAGCTGAAATGTAGAGGTGGAGACAATTTCATTATAATGACTTGGAAGGAACCAGGGTCCCTTAATGAAAAAATGGAGCAAGAGTATCCCATGGGTCTGGAAACTACTCAAAACATACACTTTCAGATTATTGGGTGAAACAGAAGAAAATTAAGCCACCATGTACTTGAATCTCTTCATTTTGGCACTTTAACCTAAATAATACACATTTCTTTCTGAAAGGAAACTTAGCATTCTAATCACAGAAAAGGAAGTCCTTGTTCGTGTATCTTTTATTTTGAGAAGCAAAGGTAACCTGCTTGGACTTAATACTTGCAAAGCAGAATTTCTCTGTGTAATTATTTCTGTCGATGGCCCATTCACAACGAGAACAACCATGGTTTTTAAAATACATTTATATGCATCATCTTATTTCATCCAAAATATCCATAGATTGAAAATACAGGATCAGAGAGAATACGAGATCTTGATCTGACTTCACAGCACCACCATCTTCAAGATCAGTTCCCTTGACTGGGGAAACCAAGCACAAGAAAGTTGCTTGGGTACTCAATGTCTAAATTTCTGAAGGGAGTTAAAGCCAGGTTGATAGTGTGCTGAACTTGGCACAGTGTCAAGTCAGGTTATACTGAGGTCTGAGTAAGAACCAAGCTCACGTTGAGTTAGGAATCCCAAAAAGGGGTAGACTATTATGTACATACTTTAGGGTCTGCACCCCAAAAACACACATCGCAAACTGGATCCAAGAAGTATGCAGTTGAAACATGCCATTGCCAATTGTGTTTGTCAAAAAGAGTTTCTGGTGAGCAATTTCGTGTGGTTTGTAACAGCAAACTAAAAGATGAGAAGGCAGCTTAGTAAAGTCTGAATCTTTCTGGTCCAGTTCAGGAGCTAGGCATGGTGAATGCAAACGGATTTTCCCTGAGCACCTGCAGTGTGTCTGGGACTAGTACCAGTTATTTACTGAGCACTTCCTCTGCGCAGGTACTAGGCAAGGAGCCTCCATAAAAGTTCAATGAGAAGTGACCTGCCAGTGCTCAGCGACAAAGTCGTGGTGTTGGAATCCAGGGGCTGGCTTCTAAAGGAGGCCACCTGTGCAAGGCCTTACACGGTGCCTGGCACTGCAGATAAGAGATACAATAAACGTTGGCTGTCTTTGCTCCCTGAAGTTCAGGCTCCAGGGTGTGTACTGAGGAGAAGCAGAGGGAAGTCGTTTTCCCTCTTCTTCCTCCGTGAAGTCCTCATACCTAGGGTGGAAGTGTTCCTGTTGTATATTTGGCCGAGATGGAGTGATCACCGTAGGTTTCAGAAAGGCCGCTCCTTGCTTGGGATCTCTTGTTTCTTCCCTTTAAGTTGTGGTCTGTCCTGAGACTGTAGGCTGCTCAGGGGTGAATACATCTGCTTGTGTCACTCTACACCTCCATGTGGGCCTCGGTTTCCCCAGCAACTCAGGGACCAGCTGAAGGCAACCTTCCATTTTCCAGATGAGGAGGCGGAGGTCCAGAGAGGGGACCCAGTGAGCTAGCGGTGGAACCCAGACAGAACTCAAGCCTCTGGCCCCCCTGCCCTGCACCCTCTTCCCCTGCCCCCTACAGCTCTAGGCAGGCTCCAGAGAGGTGCAGTGTGCTTCCCAGCAGGGCAAGGACCCTCGGGGTTTGGTGAGCACGACCCCTCCGCCGTCCTTGACCTTGTGACCCGAGGAAGGAAAGGTCCTGGTAAGCAGTGGCACAGGATACGCGGCCTACAGCGCTCCCCCAGAGCCTCGGGGTCCCCATCTGAGAACTGGAGAGGAAACCTGGCGCCCTCTCTCCCAGGGGAGAAGCGCAGCGCCCTGCGGAAGGCACCGCGAAGTCTCCCATGCCCACCCGAGTTCCAGTCTCCGCGACGGGGCCTGGACGCTCCCCAGCAAGGAGATCCCGGCTGTCTGGAAGCCTCAGGACCGCACACGCCGCAGGTCCGCCCACCCCTCCGGGGCCTCGCCGCCCGCCGGATCCCAGCCGAGCGCCGTTACCGCGCCGCGCTCCAAGTCCCCAGGAGTGCTTGTCCAGCAGGTGCTTCTAGCTGCACCCGCGGAGCCCGCCACGCCGAGGCCCATGTAGCCGCCGGCGTCGGTGAACCACTGGCTGCCAGCGGCTACGGGGAGGGCGTGGGAGGGCCTGGCGGAGGGCAGCGGGCGCCAGCGACACGAGCCCTGCAGGCAGCAGGCAGCGAAGGCATTTGCACCCGGCGCTGCCGGCACCCTCCCACCGCGGGCAGAGGCCGCCGGGCCCCTCCTCCGACACCGCCCCGGCACCGCCCCGACTCTGGCCCGGCCCCAGCTCCGACCCATCCTGCTCTTCTGCAGCGCTGGCTCAGAGGGACTTCGCCTCTTACCGGGCGGGGGTCCCCCGTTCCTGCGTGCCATTTTCTCTGCGCGAAGCCGAAGGGAAGGGGACCTTGGGGCGATGGAATTCAGGGTCGGCAGGCTCCGAAGACTGAGGAACCTTGGATCCCGCGGAACCTGACATCGGCGCCCACGGCGCCACTCGGACTCTCTTGGGAACGGAAGTGCGTAATTTGCGCACGGCTTCCTGCTGGCGAGTCTGCCAAGGGCCGGGCTGGTCGTGCCATGCTGCTCCCCACGGTGAACTTCAAGGTGTCGGCCCGCGTTCTCACCGGCGCCCTGAACGCCCACAACAGGGCAGCGGTGGACCGGTGAGGGTGTCTGGCTCCCAGGTCGCCAAGTTCGGGCGGGAGTTTGTGAGGGGAAGGAGAAAGAAAAGAGCCCCCCCTCCCTGGCTGGTTTGTGAGGGGGAAGGGGAAAGAGCGAGAGGTTCCGCCCCTCCTGGTTATTTGGCCTCGCGGAGACTGGGAGCCGTCCTCGCACCGGGAGATGCGCTCTAGACGATGGGTTTTTGTGGTTGTGATCCAAGTCGTAAGTGCCAGTGTGGGGAATTCCCCCGTGCCAGTGCATTGCCCTCTCTTGACCCCGTTTGTTTCCCTGCTGCTTTCTAAGCACTCCCTCCTTGGACCGTCCCGTTCCCCTGTTTCTACCGCTCCTCCAGCTCCCAGGCTTCTCTTCTTCCACCATTAATTCTGTCTCCTCTCTCTTCTCCCTCCTGTCTTTCCTTTGTCTCTCTCTCTGTCTCTACCTCTCATTCCTGCTTTTCACTTAACATTCTTTCAACAGTGCCCCGGTCCCTGTGCTAGGCGCCTACCTGTCCTGTCACCTGTCCCTACCCTCTCTTTTCTGGCCCCTCCAAATAGGATGCTGGATCCTCAACAAGTCTTCTCTGCTACTCTGTATCTGTTCACTGTGCCTTCATTTTTGAAGCATAGTTTTACAGGGCACTGCCTCCTCGGTTGAGTGTTTTTTTGTTTTGTTGTTTTAATTCTAACATTTACATATGCCATTATGCTGTCTTCTCAACTCCACTGGTCATGATGAAAAGTGAGTGAGTGGCTTTATTATCGTTTCCCTGTAAAGAGTAAGCCAGTTTTTTCTCGATATATTTGAGATTTGCCTTCTTTTCCTTGGTTCCACATTTTGCTGTAATATGTGTAGTTATGAAGACCATCATGTTTACCATGAATAAATTTAATTGATTTCTTTGATCTTTAGATTAATGCATTTCATTACTTTTTAAAAGCTTTTGCCATTATTTTTCAATTTTTTTTTCCTTTTTTGGCCACTTTCTCCGTTTTTTCTCCATTGATTTTCATTACACACCTATTGGAATTGTACACATTGACTTTTAAACATCTGAGGTCTTGTTATTTTCTTTTTTTATCATTTCTTTTGCTTAGATAATTTTGATTGAACAGTCTTTCAGTTCACAGATTCTCCTACCAACTTAAATGCTCTTGACCTATCTAGTATATTTTCAGTTGTGTTTTTGTACTTCTTATCTTTAGAATTCCCATTTGGTCCTTTTCATAGTTTCTATTTCTCTTTTGAGAGTTCCACCGGCTTTCTGTCACTATAGGTGGATTTTTCTGACTATAGAAACACAGGAGAATCTGGTATGGGCTAATTTCCTGAGCCTGCTCCTCAGATTTTTTCCAAAACTTTTAATCTGCCTAATTCATGATAATACATACACATTTTATTTTTCCAGTTGTAATGGCTTCTCCCATAGCTAACTGCTTCTAAGAGAAATTAATGGACTAACTCCTCTGATTCTCAACTCTCAAAAGCTGATTAAGAGGCCATAGCTGGTCTTCTTATCTCAATTTGTAGTTCATCTCCCCTTTGTCTCTCTAGGTTTCCAAGTGCATGTGATGCTTGACTTGTATTACCCAGAACTTCATTCTGAAGTCTGCTGACATTTCTCCTAAGTATTACTGGTGAAAGTGGCAGTATATAGAAACAATCCTGAAGATTTTTATAAATTCTACATATTCTCTACTTCCACTCTAAAATCTGTACAAGGACTTCTATTTCCCTTGATTATCAGAATGTATAACCACATCTCCCACCAAAACATTCTTTGTGGATGGTTTATCCTATATCATATGAGAACTAAATGGACACATGTTCATCATTTTTTCTACTTTAATGAAGCAATTGCCCTGTCATCCCGTTAGATTAAGAACTGTCAGGAAGAAAAACCATAGACCTGAGTGAATAGAAACAAAATTTCAGTCTTCTCAGTAGATAAAATAAATAGTGGTGGGCTTATCCTTTATTTCTCAGGGGAAAAAAATATTCTGTTTATGGATTTAAAGCACCATATACAGTTTTTCAGGGCCTCCACCACATTCGGTAGGATAGTAATTCAACATCACAAACGTTTGTGTGTCTGCTTTGTCTAACTAATAATGGGGTTTCCCCATTCCGTAAGGACTGCTGGGGTTGTGCACATGACAAGATCATGAGCATACACATTTTACTTCGCTCCTCTTCTATTTGCTGTAATTAAGTTACTTTGTTGCTGCTGTATTACTTAAGGATTTATAGACCCTCAGAAAGACTATCAGTGATGTTTCTGGCAGCAACATGCCTGACAAGAAAAACAAGTACCTATATAGAAATACAACCAGTGCCTTCTACATTCTGGGTGAGGTCTGCTATGATCACTTGACACCAGTTGTAGGGCTGATCCCTGATGTGTGAAACAATGTTAGGGACTCAGGAGGGATCATTCTCTTGAACAGGGTGGATGCTCAGATGTGCCAGTAGCCATGTGAGGCTTATTGATGAAATTCATATTGTTGAGGTCATGCATGGACTTCCATGATAGTGGTCCATGAGCTTCCCTGGGAAAGACAACTAGTGCATGTGTTAGATTGTACTAATTATTAGAGTCCCTGCTCAGTAGTGGAATTTAGATGAATGGTCACTTGAGAAATGTTTGTTTTTGCTCTTGGTCCATTGTCAAAGGTCTGGTCACAGCTCTCTAAACCAATTTTGTCTAACCATTTAGGTGAGTTTTCTGTGAGGCCTGATGATCACTCTAAACCAATAGCCAATGTTATTGAATTTCCAGTCTCTTTGCCAAGTGGCCAACAATGTAACTTTGGTGTTTACCCACTATTGTGATTTCTAGTATTCCAGGGATTCCTTGACGATGGCAGTAATGTGGCATTAGGCCAGCATTCAGGTCTGATAATTCCATGCAACATAGCATCATTGTGGACATATACATAATGGGGACTTCCATAGGATGCAATGCTTCACATTAGGCAAAAGATCCATACCATTCCTACCTCCTCTGAGTTAGAAAAATGTTTTAAGATGTGCACATCATTTTGGGGAGGGTTTTAGAAATAAAGATTACAACGAAAAATTCTAGAGCCAGAGAAGGTACAATATTTGGTCTTAGACACCAAGTTTCTGATAGGGGGTAACTGGAATTATGTTAATAGGTTTAATTTATATAAAAATTTTATGCATATGTGAGTGTTCATATATATATATGCATGTGTGTACATATATGATGTGTCTGTAGTCAACTTTTTAACAAGTATTCAAGCATCAATATGTATGTTACATACACTTATACATGTATATATTACATAAATAAGGCAAATTTCAGTGTTTTAGTGGCATATCGTTGGGTTTCAGTTTCTTTAAAACTTTTGTCTTTGTATCTTCATAAATAGAATGATGAATATTTATATTATGCCATCAATTTTAATGAGATGTATCTATCTTTAAGGGTGATTGTGTAAATTCCGTATTAGTCAGTTTTTTTTACAATAATGATTGGTAATTAGCTACTTAAAACTCAGTGTCTTATTACACTAAGTGTTTATTTTCATGTTCCTGGATGTTCATGTTAACAATTATCTGGCTGATCACGGCAGGGCTTGGCTGGATGGTTGTGCTACAGGGCACTGAGCTTGTCTCCAGTCCATCGACTGCATTATCTGAGGCCGAGGCTGAAGGGCAGGGACTCCGTAGGTGCTGCATTTTAATGGCGAGTTGCAGGAATGAACAAACTCCCCAATCCAACCTAAATTGGGGAATGAGGTCCAATAATCTCTAACACGGGTACATACAATTTTAGTGTATTCTTTTGCCTTGGAAATTACTAAATTTTCTAAAAAAAACCCTTTACTATTTAAAAATCAAGTTATTTTGACAGACAGATAATTATATTTACCAAACTTTAGAATACTCAAAATGTTTACAAATATGTTGAATTGAATAGAAAATAAAGCTGAATGTGTTTTGAACATGTGACTTTCAATTAAAATTTTCTTTAATAGCCTCACTGGGGGAAAAAAGAAATCCCTTTAGCTAGAATAAATATCACCTAAGACATAGCTTCTTAAACATTCTATAGACCATCTATTACCTTGTTAAATGAAGATTCCCATCCTGCAAATGTAAGATGGGTCTCTATTTAGTATATGTATCATGCTTTTAGCTAACAGTGAAGGTGCTGCTGGCTCCTGGATAAACGTTCTTCTCATTAAGGAAAAATTGGTATATTGATATTTACTTTTTGTTGTCTTTTGAACAAGAAAACTCTGTTTGTCAAATGATTGTTATATATTTTACACAATTTCCTTGGTGGTTGTGGTTGTGGTGGTGGTTGTTTTCTATGACCTAGTGAAGATTTCATGATACAGTTCAGACTTGCTGGTAATTCTTGACAATATATTCAGTTGTATTCTGGGGTTAATGCTGACAAAATGCTGAGCCTTGTGGAAAAAGTGACCATAGCGGGCTGTCAGCTGTTAATTCTCCATCATCACATTCACTTGTGGAAGCATATTTTTCCAAACCCATATTCCTTCTCTGGATTCCTGTATAGTTGTTAAATGAGGAGGCCCTCCTGTGAAATTTGGAATTTAGGAGAAGATTAAGTATTCATTGGCAGGGAGACACATAGACTAAAGGGAGGACTCGAGGATCACCTGGAGAGGTACTACATCACCCGAGAGCATCAGCACCTCCATCCCTGGGCTTCCCAGACAGAGATGAGGACCATATGGTTAAGCAGTCATTACTTTCAGGGGCAGGTGCACTCTGGTTTCTGAAACACCAGATAATCCCCTGGGTTAAGAGATTAACATAACCTAGGCTTTGAAAAGTTGCAGTTATATTCACCTTCTCTGAATTAATCACAATTCCTGCTTTGAAAACCTGGAATGGCTTCTCTTGCTTTATGAACTTCAGTGATCCCATAACACAGATTTGTCAAATGGACTAGTAGTTTGATTTCTTAAATCTGGAGAAGCATCGTTATGTCTGTGCTGCTGGAGCTGAGAAGGGGGAGAGAGAGGGTGCACAGGAGCTTTCATGGATCCTTCTAACAAAATCTACCAATGACATTCAAAACCTGACACGGCAGAAGGAGGCTCCAGAAGAGGCATCTCGGGCAGCCCAGCCTCACATATCTGAGTGATTTTTGTTATGACTTGAAACACTGTGGGAAGAGTCCTGTAATCCTGTAGACAGTCATAAGCTGCAGCATCTTCAGGCTGCAGGCTGCTGAGGGTGAGAGTGAAATCTGTCCTGGGTCCACTGCCACTAACCGCGATGGGACCCCTGAGTGCAGTCTGGTTGCACGATAGATCAGGAACTCAGGGTCTTTCCCTGGTTTCTGCTGTTACCAGTATAACGCATTGCTAATACTCTGACTTGCCCTGCAAGTGATGGTGACTGTCTCCTTAGAGATGCAGACAGGGAGGTTGGAGATTGGGTCATCTGGATGTCACAATTCACTCCTGAGATTGAAAGCATGAAAACAAATACACAATTGTGTTATAAGAAAACTTCCCTGAAGAGCCAGGCGGTACTGAGCACACCGACTCAGTTCCTAGTGCTCTCCTTCCTTTGCTGGGAACCAGAGCAGCAGGAGACCCTGGAGCTGAGTGGGGCCCTTAGGTCCATGCTGTGTCCTGACTGGAACTGACTCCTGCACAGCATGTCACCACCCTATTAATAAGTCTTCAGGGCAGTGGGCTGTGCTCTGGAAACCTGTGAATCATCAGGCAGTGGGGCAGACTGGGTACAGCTGCAGGACTGGGTCATCTCAGTAACTCAGCACAAGGCAGTGTCCCATGTAAGACCATGACAACACAAATTTGCCTGCAGAGAATGCATTTCTCTCTAGAGGACCTATTGTTACAAAAGATATTTAGGTAATAATTGGCAAGTGTAAATTGAACCTAAGGACTAGATGGAATAATGTATTCTATGATTGTGTTTTCATTATGTAGGAGAATGTCCTTGTTTGAGGGGATGCATAATAAAATTTGGGACAAGGCTTGCTGTCAGGTCTTTAAGCGACTCAAATAAACTTGGTGGGAGTAAAAATCATATGTGCTGCACTAGCAACATCTCTGTAAGTATGACATTGTTTCCTTTTCTGAAATGGAAAAAAAAATTCTCAGGAACACGTTCAATATATTAAAAAGCATTTAGTAAGACTTCAAGCCATGCTATTACTCATATAAGGTAAAGCATTTCACATCAGATGCACAAAGATGATACCATGATTTCTCCATGAGACCATTAGTCACAGATCCACCATTGGAGAGCTACTTTTTTTTTTAATATCCAGGGATTAAATGGGCTATACCTTGTTCTTGGTTTATGGGCCCCATATTCTATTCCCATATTGTGCCACTGGGTATTATTTAACACAGTTCTTCAGTATGAAGGAAAGAACAGTGATGCCAGATTTCATTACTTTAACACATCTCTGCTTATTCCTCCAACTGTAGGATCCTGGATTGAGAGAGACTTGAAACTCTGGATCGATCTAGGCTCCAGTGACCAACTGCCTCCAAAGACGAAGATCAAGATCACTTCCCCTGAATAATGCACTGAGCTGGACTCCCCACCATCATGTTTCTGGGTGCTTGGGCACTGCTCCCCTAGAGCCAGGCTTTCTGGAGAGCAGGTGAGGGTGTGGCCTGGAAAAAGGCCAAGTCACTGAACCCTCCTAAGTAAGGTGAACTACTGCTCATTGCATTTCCCCGCCATGCAACATCAATGCCACTTTCCTCTTTTAGTCTTTTGCTGTGAGTGGGGACATCATCCTGATACAGATGCCAGTTTCCCTGTCTGCACACTCAGGAGAGAAAGTTTCAATCTCCTGCCATGCCACTGCCCATGTATATCTAAAAAAATATTGAATCTGGATAAAACTTGGACATAGATTTGAACCTGTACACATCCTATCTCTATCTTTGCCCAGGGCATCCCAGCCCTATTCAGCATCAGAACTTGTGGAACCAACTGTGTCAGCATCTGCAGACTGCAGTCCAGAGATTCCAGGGAGTTTTACTGATGTTTGACTATGGAGAGTCAGACCATGGGGGCATGGCCTTTCTTCTCTTCCAGATCCCGAGTTTCAAGAGAACTTCATAGCAAACAGCCTGCCAGGTTTTGGGTTCAGAGATGGGCAGCTCTGGATTGGAATAACGTGTGTGTGTGTGTGTGTGTGTGAATGTGAATGTAGCAGTCACTGTTGCTAACCTGGGCCTTTCCTTTACACTTCTGCTGACTCCCATGGCCATATCTCCCCTCCGGCCCTCTCTGAAGCTGGGAAGGCAGGCCTATCCACACAGGTGGCAGAGCACAGGACACAGATGAGCATCCCCTCAGACACCCCTCAGTCAGTGATGATAGAGGTGTATACACACTCCAGCTCCCTCATCTCTCAGATGGAATAACCCAGGGGCATTTTTCTGTGTTCTCACCTGGGCTTGAAATCTATCCCCCTCAAGCAATAGCTCCTTACTGAGGAGCCTTTCACTGTCTCTCTTCCCTGTGTCACTTTTCTCATTTCCTCCCAGTGTTTCAAGTGGTTTATAAATATGCTGCCTGACAGAAATCCCTTGTGCTGGGCTACTCAACCTAAGACTACAGACAAATTTTCATCCATGAAGCATATCCCTGGTGTGAATTCTTGCCACTGTAACTGAGAATCTTATCCTTAAAATTCGTTTTAAAGCTTTTGGTTTTATTTTTTGTTTCTTCTTTCTTACCCCTAAAAATGTAGCCTTGATGCATGCCCTAGGAGTTTCTTTTGTCCCTTTTCCCATGAGACACTCCCTTGCACAATACACAGTTATCTAGCTATATGCTTGTTTAGAAATGCCAGAGATTATCCTGAAACAAACCAGACATAAAGACCCAGCCATGGAATTCTTTCCCATCTAGAGATTATTTCAAGATTGTTAATTTATCACTCGACTATGATTAAGATGGTGCCAGCCAACACCTCAGATGGAAAATAACCCAATAGCGGAAGGAGACATGCAGATCTGCACCCTACACCCATTCTGTATGCTTGCCATACCCATTTTTCCTATTTAAACCCCTACGTGCAGGATGAAGTAGAGATAGTTTCTTAGAGGCATGAGTCTGGCCTTCTCACTTGCTGGCATTGCTACTTTGTTTCCACCACACCTTACCTCATATGTTTTTGATTTTCAGGGGGCAAGGAGAAGAACCTGTGGGTAACACTTCTTTTTTGATGCTTAAAAATTGTCAGGAAATTAAACAAAAAAATTTCATCTCTCTAAGCCAATCTCAGATTAGGTTTGCCAGTAATTATTTTTTTCCTACGTCACAAAATCAAAGGAGCCTCCACAAATAGCTAAACCACCATGAAGTCCACATTAGAGCATCAGTATAAGAACACTGAATGAAAATTTGCTAGACCTTAAAATCTACAGAGCAGAGGGACCCCAGGACTCAGGTTTCTTCCACCTCTCTTCCCTCATAAGTCTGCCTTGTGATATTTTATTCCACTTTAGGAGAAGACAGTTGTGATGATGAGAGTCCTTAGTGGGATGAATAATGGCCCCCTCCAAAGACATCCATGTCCTTATATCCGGAGCCTATGAATGTTACTTTAAATGTCATAAGGAACTTGGTTGATGTGACTTAGCTAAGAACTTTGCAGTCAGAGGATTATTCTGAGTGCTTGAGAGCATTTTAACCACAGGAGTCCTTATAATAGTGGAGGAGGAGTGTCCCAGTGAGAGAAGAGCTGGGACAGTGGAAATGGATGATGGAGTGATGGAAGAAGGAGCCATGCAGTCAGAAACGTGGGGGTGTCTTAAAGATGGAAAGCAGAGAATTGAATTATCTCTCTCTGAGCAACCAGAAGGGAAACAGCCCTGCTGACTCCTTGACTTTAGTTCAGTGAAACTTCTTGCCTTCAGTATTATAAGATAATAAAAGCAGGTTATACGAAGCCAATAAGGTCTTGGTAATTTGTTATAGCAACAATATGAAATGAAGGCAATGGGAAGGAACGTCTTTTATCTCCCTGTGTATGTAGTTATCCTCTTTTCTTTCTCTCTTTTATGCACTTCTGAGTATCTTAGAATAAAAATGCTGTGTAAAATATGACTAATCAGATGTCATCTGCAGCTGGAAATTGCCAATAATTAAACTAGCCGATACCTCTCTATTCGAGAGGAGACCCCAAAATCTCAGAATTTATGTATTAAAAAATGTGTATTTATTCTTACATGTTTAAATTTCAGTTCCCTTCAAAGTAGTCTCTGTTTGATTTAATACAGCTACCGAGATGCGCTTTCCACTCCTCGGAACAGTTTTTGAGCTCATCAATTTTGATGCCTTTTAATGCTTCTGTCATTTTTTGGTTACCTACTCTACATCATTTCCCTTTCAGTAGGTTTTTTACCTGTGGAAACGAAAAAAAACTGTCGCTCAGGGTGAAATGGGTGAATAGGGAGGGTGGGGCATGTGGTCATGTAGTTTATCATCAAAACCTGCTGAACACTCAGCGTCATGTGGGCATGTACATTGTCATGGCAGAAGAACCAGTTGCCTGTTTGCCTCAACTTGGACGTTTCTTCCACAAATTGTGACTCAACCTCAAAACTTCCAGATAAAAACTTCGATTGAGGGCAACCCCCTCGGGTCCCCTCCCACTGTGGGAGCTTTGCAGTCATCTCAGTAAATCCTACTTTCTCACCAAAAAAAAACCCAAAAAACCTTCAGTTGCCCATTTGATGTGGAGGAACAAGTTCCAAGTGTACTGAACAGTTCTGCCCTCCTAAAGATAGTTCCAGTTTTTTGGGGGTCCCCCCCATACACTATAGGGTTTCCCGTACATTTTTCCACCATAAAATCTTCTACCAACCTATTTATATGTTGCATTAGAAAGGTGAACAAGCAGATTATGAAAGATCACCTTTAGTATGTGTTTTCCAATAGTTCCACCTTGTTGTTATTTTCTTGTCAACTCTGATAAGGGAAAGAGAACATATTTCTATTAGGGAGAGCAAGCATCAGAATTATTTTAGGTTGGCAATATTTTGAGCTTTTGTACTGTCTTGGTATCTGAGAGCCCAGGGGTCAGCTCTCATAAAACAAGGGAGTTAGGATATTTTTTTTTCCTTTGTTCTCACATTAGAAGGGCAAGTTAGATTTATAGGACACATCTGACAGGGAAGGACTGAGTCAGGGAAATGAGGATGGCAGGGAAGATCGAGAAGTAGTCAGAACAATGTAAGACGTGTCCTAATGAAAAGCAGAAAGAATGGCATTTAGTGTCTCTAAAGGCTTCGAAGAAGTTGTGCTTTGTAGGCAAAACTGCAGAAAAAGCCATCTTTCAGTTTACAGACAGCATGGTGAAGGGTGAAGGCAGCAGTTTCACATCATTCTCCCAGCTTTGTCTCTGATTTTATAGCCTTGTGGGGTCTTCTATGGAATGAGCATGGTTGTGAGAAAGGAACATATTTAAGATCACACGGAGCTGAGTTTGAAGCTCAGACCCCTCGATTGCTAACCATGTGGTGCTGGGTAAACAACACCTGCTCTGAGGAATTCTGCAGAGCTAGTGGATGAAACACTGTGAAAGGAACTGGCACCTGTGCTGGAGAGGACATGGCTTCTTCTGCAGCTTTATGAGCACAGGCACTTGGAGATCTTAACAAGAATTTGCAGGTACGTTAAGTGTTCTGAAAGTGATCATCGTGATTAGCTAAGACGGCATTTTTAATAGCAAGGAAACAATGAAAAAATTGTTTTTTCAAGTTGCTAAGGTGATGGCCAAACAAAGGCAAAAGAAAGCATTAAACTGAAGTCATTGGGTACGAAGTTGAGCCTCTAGTGAAGCACTTAGGCCGTCTTTCAGAAAGGAGGGATGATCAGGGAAAGGAAATGTGCAGTAGAGTCAACACCTTGGTTACCCAGGAAGCCTGAGGAGACTAGAAGTCTCCTTCCTGAGGACCAGAAAGCATAGAGCAACCCTTAGTAAAAGAAATAATTACAAAACCAAGAGCACAATCTTATTTTCTTTCCCTGGCTCCGCTCTCTCACTTCTTAGCTCGAGATCATAAATCACGTATTGTGCTGCGTGCACAGCACACTGACTGGCCACTTTGTAATGAACAGAAGTAAATCCAATAATCCCAAACCCCAAACGCCTCCCAAATATGATTCTTGTCACATGTCCACCCCCATTTCTCCAACCCTGTTAAAACCTCTGTCATCCTTCACCTGGACCCAGCCAACATCACCCCAAAGATCAATCAGCTTCTCCTTTGCCCCTTGTTGCTGGATACATGATACTCACTCTTGGCTTCTTAACTGTGGCCACAGGTGTGTTTTGTACTTTCTTCTCATGCCCACAGCTTTTTCTCAGGACTCACTTTCACCTGGTCCATGATGTGCATCAGATTCAGCCACCTGCTTCCCTCCCTGGAATCCAGCACAGACTGTCTGGAAGCTTTTTTTTCCTAAAGCTTCCAAATACAACCTCTGACAGGAATCTAGCTGGAGAGACAACATGTGCCCATCTAAAACCACTGAGAAGATGGGGAAACTGGAAAACATTTTGGTGCTGAGGAAATGCATACAACCATCAGGTTCTGTCTTTTTTTGACTGTTTCTAACCACTGTTCTATCTTCATGATCTTGGAGGAGAAAGGAATTAAGGAGAATAAGGGAGTGTTCTGTGGTTAGGATGTGAAAAGAGAAGTGAAGACAGGAAGAGAGCAGAATTTATAAACACGTCACAGTGATTTGGGTTTCTCTAGCCATGGACCTAGCGTGACCAAGATGCCTGGGAAGAACATCTCTTACTGTGATTACTGCCCTTCATGCCTCAGACTCCTGCAAACCTTCACATAGTGTGATAATGCCCGTCTTGTCCTTAAGAGCAGGTCTAAGGCCCAGCAAGTTTTCTTCCTTTGAATATTTATTCTGGATTTATTAAACTAATTCTAGAAATAATTAAATCATGGACATGGCTTAAGTCATGACAGGAAGTCTGAAGGTTGAAACATTTAGGGTGTGTGCAGCAGCTTGGTGACAGCAGAAAGGCCTCAGGCCTTTTCTACATTTCTGCTTTGCACCTGCACTACTTTGGCTATTTAAATTTGGGTTCAGTGCCTGACGTCTCAAGAGGGCTGCAGATACTCTAATCATTATGTCCTCTCATAATTCTTGCAGGAGGAAATTCCAGGCAAATCTTTACACTTTTTCCCATTTATAAAGGATCAAAATTCTTCCCGAAAGTTCTACTCACTCCTTACTCCCCTTGTATCACATTGTAGAGCTGATCGCGGGTGCTTCTAATCCCTGCTCCTGCCCTGGGCTAGAAGGAGCTTACAATCCTTCTCCTGCAAGGTCAGAACTGGTGCCCAACAGTGAAGAAACAGAGAGAGAGAGAGGAAGTATGCTTCATCATGTTTAACTCTCACAATATGTATAAATTAAGTGGGAGGGAAAGGAGAGATCCTAGGCATGTCTTTATCTAGTGAGGGTTGATATAAGCCAGACCCTGAGGATGACAAAAGTCACATTTCTAGTTTTCCAGGTGGCATGTTAACTTGAGCAGTGGTGGAAATGTGGCCTGAACATTTAAGGCCAGGACAGGCTTTCAGGTACTGCAATAAATGAGGAGAGATGTGGAATAGGGTCCTCAAACCTGGGATAAGTTTAGGCTCACACTGCCCAAGATCTGCCAAGCTCTGTCCTTGGGCTGTGGCATAAGCAGCTACTTTCCTGAGCCACGGGGCTGAGGACCTGGGAAGAACTAAAGGCCCTGCCCATGGACCTACCTGGCAGGGGCTTCAGAAAAGGAAACTGCTCACACACCACAGGTGCTGTACCAATTCCAGAGCCATGGCCATGGTGAAAGTCTGAAAGACCAGAGTGTTAGGACCTGGGCTCCTGGGGCCAGCTGTTCTCAACTCTGTCCTGACTGGTTCTGAATGGCTGGGACACTTCTGTGGCTAAAGATGGAGCTTTAACAAATGTCACCACCCAAGTCTTTACTCAGCCAGACTCTGATCTGTTTAGAAAGAAAAAGAACAGGTGCTAAATGAATTATATATATGTGTACTGTTACATAAACATTATTTGGGAAATATTGATAAAATGCTGGATATACATTATAGGTATATATGTATATTGATATATTTGTATTATAAATAAAAATGACATGTATATGGAAAAACGATGACTTTATTGGTATAATTGATAACTTTAAATTTGATAAACTGAGCATGGACATTTAACACCAGCAATGTGTGCATCACGTAATAGTCTCTTCCCTACAAAATAGCTGGAGGATCAGAAAGTTCGCCCACCCCCCCATTCTCTGCTGGGCAGAGCAGTGGCCCACTTATGTTGGGGATTCTGAATGGTCCTAGAGAGGTTCTGGGGAGTACAGAGCTGGGAAGATGACAGGCAGTGAGTCTGGGCTCCTAATGCAAGAGTTTTGTCCCCAAGCTCAGCATGGGCCGTTCTTCCCTGGGGTGTCCTATCGGACAGAGTGGCCCACATGGCTCTCTGGCTGTGTGGTCACAGGGTGGAACCTCTCCACAGCCTAATTCCAGGCTCATTCCTGACTGAAGAAACATGGGATCTCGCTGTCCAGTTTTCATAATCACACATCTGCCGGGACTCTATTCACAGTGGGTCACCATGAAGGCAGCTCAGTTTCTGATGGCCTGAGTGATACCTGTCCTGGCCCCATGGCCCCAGTTTCAGGCAGGCATCATGTCTAGGGGTCAGCTGAAGCCAACAGCAGCTCAGAGCTGGACCTGCTTTTGAGGCTAGGAAATTGTGGATGCTCTAGCCACACCTGCTAGTGACAACAGCTGTCTCTCCTGAACACAGGGAAGTTAGGCTGGAGACGGACTCCACATAACAATCCTTCTGGTGTCTACATGCAGAAGAAACATGAACATCCCAAAATCAAGCAAGACATCCATTCAGTTTGATGAAATTCTGATCAGAAACCACAACAGGCTAACAACTCCATTGTCAAAGAAATGGTCCTGTTGAATGTAAGGAAACCGAGGATGAAACCTAAGTTCTCCTTCCTTGCCAGAGAGTCAGATCAGCGGGAGAAAGCAGGCAAAGCTGTGTCCTCCCAAGGCTGACCCCGTTCAGAGAGGGTGGGGTGGTGTATTAGACTTCTCATATTGCCATACCAAAGTACACTGGGCTGCGTGACTTAAACAACAGACATTTGTTTTCACAATTCTGGTGGCTGATCAAATTTCAGCAGGGTTCACTATCTGACAAGGACCTTCTTCCTGGTTTCCAAATGCTACCTTCTCACCTTGTTTTCACATGTCTTTTGCTTAGGGGTCTGGGGGGACAGTTGGAAGAGAGGGAAAAGGATAACTCTTTGGTTTCTATTCTGTGAGAACTAATCTTACCAAATCAGTGCCCCAGCCTTAGGACTACAGGTACCTCTTAATAGGTCCTATTTCCTCACTAGGAATTTTGGCTTCAACCTACGTTTGAGCGACACAGTTCAGTCCATAGCCAATGGGACCTAGGAGGGCAGTGGGGAGGGTCAAGGCTGGGCTTCCAGTGTCAGAGCACACAGCACAGAGAAGGTTTCCCTCCAACTCGGCACACAGACAGCTCCTCCCACGTGCTCCAGGTCCCACGAGGCCTCATTCCAACCTTAGGGGCTCTCTGTTAAAATAGGACAGGATCACTCTTACTTTCTGATATTAGTTTATTGCAGTTTGTTTGCCATCTAGAGGCAAATCTTTGACGTAGCGACACGGGATTTGGGATTTTGTGATAGTGAAAACTATTAAATTTATATTAACTAAACTTAATGCATTGAATCTGTTTAAAAATAAAGGAAATTGAAGAAATTAAAATGAGTCTGAAGAAATAAAAAGATGTATTCCTTTCAAACAAGAACAGTTTGAGTTAACTGTTAACACAGATGACTTTTTAGTAGTAGTTATGAAATGGTAAATGACAACTTCAGTCAGGTGACCAAAATGTAATTTTATATTCAAAAATTATTTTCAGGAATCTTGTAAACACATTTTCAAATTAAAACAAACAGGCAAACAATGTGGGTGTATCTGCGGATTCACTTAATAGAGATCTTCTCAAATGTTGCTTGAAACAAAAGAACATTAAGTATTTTTGATCTTTAAGAAGAAAACCTATGTTCTTCACTATTTTATAGCTCATGCTGGCTGAGGAATAGATATGGAGAGGTCTGATTGTGAAGAAGAAGAAAAGCCATCTGCTGAGAGTGGAGTTACCTCCAGCCCACCTGAGTGACCTAATGCAGCAGAGCCACCCACACCACGAAGGCCACCTGTCTGCCTCTGGACTCTTATGTCACAAAGAAATTTTGTCATAATTAGGCCATCATATTTTTAGGTTTCTTTGTATCAGCCAATTCTATTTTACTCAGATTCTTTCTGGATCCTCTTTTGGTTTTTTGAATCATGTGTTTTTCATCTCTCTTATCTGGGAATATGGCCTCTTGGAATATTGCATTGTGTAGATTTTGTGTTTGTTTTTCTTTAATGTATTTGACTACCTTAAGTTGACTTGGGCCTTATCTGCTGTTTCACATCATTCAGAAACTCAAGATCACCAAATGTGATTGGTCAGAGGAGGCATAAAGGTGACCTTGGCATTGCTTAATTCTTGCTCTTGCTACTTACACTTTGTTTTCTTCCATTGCATCCAGTAGTAACATTTAGACTCAATTATGTATTTATTATTACCTTTAAATAATGAATTAAGTGTCTTATGTTTCTTAATTTGAGGACTTCATTCTGCTTGACTTTTATTTACTTTTTCCATATAGCTATTAAAAAAAACAAAAACGACTCCTTGGAAACCCAAAAGAATCAACAGGAAAAAACCAATAACCGCATTAAAAAAGTGGGCATAGACATGAACAGACACTTTTCAAAGGAAGACATACATGGGGATAACAAAGATATGAAAACATGTTCAAAATCACTGATCATTAGAGAAATGCAAATCAAAACCACAGTGGAATACCATCTCACACCAGTTGTGTGGCTACTATTAAAGAGTCAAAAACCATCAGCTGTTGGCAATGTTACAGCAAAAATGGAATTCTTTTTTTTTTTTTTTTGAGTTGGAGTCTCACTCGGTCGCCCAGACTGGAGTGAAGTGGCCGCTCCCGGCCACCGCAGCCTCGCCTGCTGAAAAATGGAATTCTTATACACTCTTGATGGGAATGTAAGCTAGTTCAGCCTCTGTTGAGAGCACTTTGGGGAATTCTCAAGAACTAAGTATATATTTGTCATTCAATCCACCAATTCCACTACTGGATATACACCCATAAAAGCATAAATCATTCTACCAAAAGACACATGCTCTCGTATGTTTATAAGAGCACCATTCACAATAGCGAAAAGATGGAACCAACCTCGCTGTTCATCTGTGGAGGACTGGATAAGAAAAATGTGTTACATATACACCATGGAATACCACACAGTCCTGAAAACTGAAATCACGTATTTGCAGCAACATGGATGTAACTGAATACTATCATCCTAAGTGAATTAACTCAGAAACAAACAAAAACCAAACTCTGTGAGTTCTCACTTGTAAGTGGGAGCCTAACCCTAGGGACGCATGAGCCTAAGGATGAGCAAAACAGACACTGGAAACTCATAAAGGGAGATGGGAGGGAGGGATGTAAGGGTTGAAAAACCACCTATTGGGTACCATCCACCACCTGGGTGATGGGATCAGGAGAAGCCCAAACCTCACCATCACACAACACACTTATGTAACACAGCTGTCTATGTATCCCGTCAATCAAAAGCAGATAAGAAAATTAAAATATAAAAAATAAAAAGATTACATCTTGATATTTCAATTGCACTTGCTATGGAATCTATTGCCTTGGAATAGACAATTATTTCAAAGATATTTTATACGCTTACCCCGAAGCAGATTTTTGTTGCCTCAAACATTCCTCTATGTTTATCACACTGTGTTATGGCATGTAGCTGACATGAATCATTATTAGGTTTGATAAAACTTAGAACACAATTTTACTGGGAATCTATTGAAAGTCTAAATTTCCAATACATTTACAGTTAAAATACAGAATTTAGATTCATTTTCAGATGATAATGGTATCATGTGAAAATAATGCATCTTTGTATTTTTTTTTTTTTTTTTTTGAGTTGGAGTGTCACTCAGTCGCCCAGACTGGAGTGCAGTGGCCGCTCCCGGCCACCGCAGCCTCGACCTGCTGGGCTCCAGCGATCCTTCCGCCTCAGCGTTCCGAGTAGCCGGAATTACAGGCATGCGCTACCACACCCAGCTGATTTTTTGATTTATTGTAGAGATGAGGTCTCACTGCCCAGGCAGGTCTTGAACCCGCGGGCTCAGGCAATCCACTCACCTCAGCCTCCCAAAGGCACGGGATTACAGGCTGAGCCACCAAGCCCGGCTTGCCTCAGTTTTTCAAGCAGCTGGAACTACAGGTGTGCACTACCACACACGTCTAATTTTTTTTGATATATTGCAGGGACGAGGTCTCACCAAGTTACCGGGGCTGGTCTCGAACCCCTGACCTCAGGCAATCCTCTCACCTCGGCCTCTCAAAGTGTTGGAATTACAGGCTTCAGCCACCGTGCCTGGCCCTTGTTCCTTTGAAACTTTTTCTTGTGACAACGTAGTACCAAGTCTGTCATGCTCAAGATAGTGTTAAGTTAAATACTTTTAAAATTATATGAAGTTGGAAAAGAAAGAAAAATGTCATGCCACACGACCTTTTTCTGTGGTACAAGGAAATAAGCCTTATGTTCTACATCTGTGAGGGTATAATGCTTATTTTGATAGGTCGCTTTTGAATTTGCAAGAGCTCTCTCACTGGGCAAAAAGAAATTGAGAAATCAAACTCTTTTGCATTTGGATCTATATGCACCAATAATTTACACAGTGTATTTCAATAGTCATAAGTTGAACCTTTTTACTAGTCAGTCTTAGCCATACTACCCCGGAGGACAGCTAATTTCACTCTGTATGACTGTGGTGCACACAGTTTAACTCTCAAGAGACATTTTATATCACACTGGAATACTTTCTTCAACGAACTACTGGAAAGGGCAGATTGGTGTAAGTGATAAAGGAGAAAGAAATTTGGGAAAATGAAAAAATACCAATTTCCAAATATTACCAAGAATTTTCTTGTAAACATGAAACCCTAAAACGGTCATTTCTACCATGGATTTCACTTGTGTTGCCATGAATCTGCATCCACGGCCTGGATGTTCTGCCGACTAAATTGACTTGACAAATGTAGGCCAGACAGGGAGGATGGGGATGAGCTTTTGTTCACTCTCCCTTCATCATAACTGGTCGCTTAGGGGCACTGGGACTCCCGAGTTCTCCTCCGCTGATGCCCCTCCCAGGCTGTGGCAACTGAGGGGGCCTCAACATGCGGGACCTGAGGTGCAGCTGAGGCTCTCAGGGGCCAGAGTCCTCAGCAGCAAACTCCCCTGATTTCTCCAGCAGCCTCTTCTTCTGCAGACTCAGAGAACCTGCTGAGCTGCTCCCCAGACAACCTGCACATGTGGACGGCCAGGCCACCAAACAGGGAGGTTTGTGTGGGGGGTGGTACTACTGTGGGAAGAAGTCATAGAGCTTGCGTGCAGTAACAGACCTTAACATTCTCAGCCTCCACCCTGCTAACTTTCGGTGTAAAATCAGTGCCAGACCCACTGCCACTGAATCTTTCCCAATAGAAGCAAAATAAATCGGGAGCTGTGGAGATTGACCTCGCTTCCACAGGTACCAGTGGAAAAAATGATTCCATTACAGTGGAGGAGGCTCTGACTAGACCCGCAAGAGATGGAGGCTGACTCTCTGGGGGTGATGGGCAGGGAGAGTGGAGTCTGGGTCATCACAATATCCCCACTCATTCCTCAAATAATGAGAGAGATCAAGGTTATATATAAATATTATGAGCAGGTTTCACATTTCTCTTGTGATATGAATTATGATTAATCTTTTACTAAAATTTGGTGTATACTACAGAAAATAAGCATTGCAAAGTGAATCCAGTAAAAGGCCTTTTAAGATCTAAATCAGCGCACTGATCATTGCTCCTTTTAGGAGTTTCCCAACAATCAAGGGCAAAATATAACTTGCCTTCCCTGAAGCGTAGAACACAGGCATGTAATACATGAATAATCACGAGGAGCAGTGTGGCCCCCAGAGCACACCCTCTCACCCTACTCCCCTATCTCACCTTCTACTGTCCTTACCAGGGGCCCAGAGCATCAGCAGCCCCAGGAGCTGATGAGGGAACCTCATTTTAGAAGTTGAACTTAGGAGTCCTGATCGGTCAAGGCAAGGTCAGAACTGAGCTTTTATCTCAGACTCTAAGGGAAGATTCTCTCTAATGGTCAATATGCAAATCCCCTGGCAGGTGCAGGGGTGTGAAGACAGACGGTGGGGGGGGTATCTCTCCTGTGAGCAGTGTGATATAAAATGTCTCTTGAGAGTTAAACTATGTGCACCACAGTCATACAGAGTGAAATAACACACAGAGAGAAATCCTTCACAGCAGGAGTTGTCCAGAGGCTGAGGTGCCAGAGCTGCTACTTCAGAAAAGGAAAGGGGCACTGGGAAGGGTCTTGAATGTCTAGGTAATGTCAAATAGCAGCATAGTGGGGACTATACTGGTCAGGGAGCTTCAGAGGGAAGCAATGGCTTGGGATTTTTCTCAACCTGGGGATAATCTATTGTCAGCAGACACGGGCAAAATTTCTTGGAATATGTAAAGCAGACTAGCTCTAGATGCCTAAAAATCTACGTGTTTGGGCTGTTTGGAAATGATTGAAATGTGAAACTGAGTTTGACACAGGCTTTTGAGAAATAAACTTGCGACTGAGAAATAAGCAGCATGGGACCAGTAACACAGGCCATCTTTAGCTTATTTTCCCTGTACACAATCTGTATACTTTGTTGTATAAACTGTATTAGTCCAAATAGTCGAACCTCCACCGCTTTGCATGAGATTGGGGTCACACAGAGTCCTATTTCTCACCTGAACCTCAATGGAGCTTTTTTTTTCTGATCCAAGGTGATGGAGTGTCTCTGGGTGAGAGAATTGAGACCAAGTCACCCACTGAGGAAGCTTGGACTGGATTCCTGGCTCCCAGCCACCTGGGATTGAGGCTGCTCACGTTATGTCACTAGCAACAAATCATTACCCACTGGAGCATAGATTCATGTTATACACAGAGATCTCAGGGATTGAAGGCTCCCTGGATATGCACATCTTCTGCGTTTGAGAATCTTTCTATTAAACATTGGGAAAAACAGAGTTATTTCCGTATTTGACATTTCTAAATTTTCATATTCTGTTCTAGATCTTGCTAATCTGAATTTGTTTCCAGACGTTTGAATTATTTGTCTTTCCTTTTACTTGGAAAAAAAATCCTACAAATCCACACAGATAGCTGTGAGATTAAGTGGTAGAATTTTCCTCTGTGCCTCATAATCTTTCTGTAGAGCCCACCTCACACATCATCTAACTGCACAAAGTGAACAATGATCCCATTGTTTCCCAGAGCATTCTGTGTCTTAATTTTATCTCTATTCTCGCCCTAGAAAAAAGAGAACTCTGCCCCAGTAGAAAAATGGGACTATAATTTGAGAATTCTCAAACTCGTAACTTTTTGGTTCATATGAAATGGTTTCAAGAATCAGTAATCTCCAGAAACCCTGCAAGCCTGAAGGGACTAGAGTCCCATTTTGTAATGCTCTTGAAGATAAGCAATTCCAGCCAAGAACTTTCTATCCCACAAGGCTAGGTTCACCAGTGATGGAGAAGTAAGTCCTACCCAGACCTCCAATCCTGAAGAGAATCTACCACCACCAGAGCAGCCCTTCAGGAGATGCTTAAGAAGGTGTTTAACACAGAACAAAGAAAAGGGGAAAAATTTTAAAAAGGTCATTCCTATCACAAAATTGCAGGCAAGCACAGAGTTAACAGAACATAACCATGAAAATACACACATATATAAATGCAAAAGTAAAAAGAAAGCAGAGCAACCCCCAATATCCCTATTACAAGGACAAACTCACTTTTCAATAATTAATTTGAATGTGAACGGACTGAATGCACCGCTGAAGAGGCATCAAGTGGCATGATCCAACAGTCTGCGGCTTCTGAGAAACTCATCTCGTGGCAAAGGGTACCCACAGGCTCAAAGTCAAAGGCTGGAAAGCGATCTTTCAGGAAAATGGAAAACAGAAGAGGACAGGGTAGCCTTTCTAACATCAGAAAAAGCCGACTTCAAACCACCAAAATTTAAAAAGGACACAGAAGCACACCACACAACGACGAAAGGCTCAATTCGCCAGCAAGAAACATCCATCTTCAACATAGATGCACCCAGCAGAAGAGCATCAGGTTTCCTAAAATAACTATTCAGTCAACTAAGAGGACATGAACACTCACGCAATCATAGTTGGAAGCCTAAACGGTCCACTAACGGGCCTACACAGATCCTCAAGGCCAAACCAGGGACACTCAATTCGTGCGGGTCGACTTCCTCGCATTGCGATGGGGCGGGGGGCGGGGGGCGGGGGGCGGGGGGCTGGGGCGGGGCCTCGCGGGAACACCGGCCTGCGCTCTCGCGACGGCCAGGGAGCGGGGAGGACCCCCCCGCTCCTGCTCGGGCAGGCGGCCTGGGCCCGGCCGGGGCCCGAGGAGGGGCCGGACCAGGGCGGGGCCGGGCGGTGCGTCAGCCTCACGCGCCGGGGAGGAAGCGGCCCGAGGCCCCGGGCGGCCGGCGCGGGCGCCCCGGCACGTCCGCAGGCTCCGCCGGGAGGTGGCGGCCGCCGAGAGGCGGGAGGGCCGAGGGCGGGCCCGGGAGGCGGGGCGCGGCGGGGGCCGGCCCGCGCGGGCTTCTTCCGAGGGCGCAGGGCCTGCGCCGGGCGCGGGGCGGCGAGGACCGGGCGGCGGCGGCGGAGGGCGATGGGCGGCGGCTGGGGCCTCCTGGGCGGCCTGCTGGGCGCCGTGTGGCTGCTGGGCGCGGGCCGCGGAGGGCCGCCGTCCCCGGAGAGCGCGGCGCAGAGGTGCTTCTGCCAGGTAGGGCGCCGGCGGGGGTGCTGCCCGCCCCGGGCCGGCCGGTGTCTCCCAGCGGGCGTGCGCCGGGCCCCGCGGCGCCTGGGGCCTTCGCGCGCCGCCGGGCCGGGGCGAAGAGGCGCGGGGCGCGGCGCTCGCAGCGTCGGCTGTTTCCATGGCACCGGGGCGCTGACTGCGGCGGGGCCCGGGCGGGAGCCCTGCCGGCCCTTCTGCCCGGCGGCCGTGGCGGCGGCTAGACCTCGGTGGCCGGCGGAAGAGGGGCTCGGGTGCCGGGGTCTTGGGCTGCCGCGGCCTCCAGTGTGAGCTTAGCTTTTCCTGAAGGGGAGGAGATCCGCTGGTGGCTCGGCGGGTCCAAGCCGGGAGGATGGTGTGATGACAAGCTTGTCCTGCTCGTCCCTTCCGGCAAGAGATGTGGGTTCCTCGAGCAAGAGATTTAAAGACGTTTACCGTGTCTTCATGCTCCCTCTGCGGTATTTCCGTGTTACTCTCCTGGTTAGAGTCACCTTTGGGTCGACTTATAGTGACGAAAAAGACATTTGATGCAAAATCAAGGCGTAGGCCTCCACGTTATTTTTGGCGTAATTTTATTATCGTAAATCTTTTATGGGTGTAGGGGAGGAGACTGGTTCCTAGAGGTGAGAGGCAGTGTGAATATTATGAAAGGAAGAGGTATGGTCTCTTTCGCTTTTGTAAGTTCTTAGATTTGTTGTTTTGCTAAGTGGTTTGGGAGTTAGAAAGTGTTATCAAGGAACCTGTAAGGGAAGTTGAAAGGAAACTGTTCCTTTACAACCAGGAGATCGAAAGCTCCTTTACCTTCGGCGATTGCAAACAGCACAGAATTTACTTGAAAGGTAAAAGGGCCATGTGTCTTCTGATTACAACTATAACATCACACAAGTTTAAACATTTAAAAAATAAAGTGGACATAGGTGACTATAAAATGATGTACTCAGGGCTGTGGTTGGTGACTCATGCCTGTGATCCCAGGATTTAGGGAGGTCAAGGCAGGAGGATCACTTGAGGCCAGGAGTTCGAGATCTTTGTCTCTAAATGAATGAATGCATACTTTTTTATTCACTTTTTTTCATTTTAAAGATGTGGGATACAATTCAGGATGAGGTATGTAAATTTTGATTATTCGTGTACCCTTGTTAAGAAGGCGTTCCCCTCCTCCCCTCAGAGTCCCACTATTGCCGATCCCGCCCCCTCCCTCCCCTGGCAGTCTCCCACGACTGCCAATCCTTTTCTTACAGTATCGTGATCATTATTCAAGATCCGCTTAGAAGTGAGAACATGTGATGCTCAGTTCTTTGTTTCTGTGATAGGTCACTCAGTATTATATAGTCCATCAATACATACATTTTTAGAAAGCCACCAAACAAAAATATGATATTCAATACTGTAAGAGTGTAACATTTTCAACTACATTCTAGAGATTTTGGATAAAGGAATAAAAGTTCTTGTAGACGCTGCAACTTTCACGTTTGTCTCTTAATAACCTTGTTAGAGATCTGCTTAAAATTGAGACACTTAATTTTTTGCATTTATTTTCTTTTTGTTCTGATTAGTGATTCAGCTTGTTTTCTCTTTCACAATCTCCTCAGTTTAACCATTCCCCCTGTGAGATCCTTTTCATTTTCCATTTTTTCTTTTCAGAGTCAACTTTAAAAAATAGTAAGGGTGAGTGCGGTGGTTCAAGCCTGTACTCCTAACACTTTGGGAGGCCGAGGAGAGAGGATTGCCTGAGCCCAGGACTTCGAAACCTGCCTGGGCAACATGGCGACGCCTTGTCTCTACGTTAAAAAACAAAACAAAATACTGACTGGGTGTGGTGGCATATGACTGTAATCTCTGCTACTGGGAAAGCTGAGGTGGAGAGATCGCCAGAGTCCAGCAGGTTTGGGCTACAGTAGCTGTGAGCCTGCCCCTATACTCCAACCTGGGCGACGGAGTGAGGCTTCAGCTGAAAAAGAAAAAACAATTGAGGGTTAGGTATGCAAATGTTAAAAACGTATGTACTGATGGACTGAGTATCTATAAAACTGAGTAAATTGAGGTTCATGTAGTTAAAAACAATTTAAGAGAAATTTGAAATGGTCTTCTTAAACTAATTTCAGAGACCGTCAATTCCAATTCAGTAAATGGAACAACAGTGTACATTATTTCTATTATGACCATTCATGAAAGGAGTGAGGGTGAGGGGAAAAAGGGGAAAAGAGAGAAGAATAAAGACCAGCATATAGACAGGCATGTGCAGAAGAACAGAAAGGGAGAAAGAGAAAAGAAAAAAGGGGAAAGAAAAGATAAGAGAAGGTGAATGGTGCACATTTTTCATTCAACAAGCAGTTATAACCACTGTGTACATTGACCTGAGGTTTGGGACACAGAGGTGACTGTGGCATGCTCCCTGCCCTGAATTGCTTACAGTTTAGAGATGAGCGTTCACTGGGGATTAGTGGGAGGCACAGATCCTAAGCACTGACATAAACGGTTAGTAAATAGTTAGTAAATATTGCTAGAAACAAAATTAAAAACTAAACTTTCACTTGATGTTTGGAAATACAAGTTGAGATCTTAGTTGGCTTTATTTGCCATATTCAGTGAGCTGCAAAGTCCTGTGGATTTCATTTTATTAATGGTTTTATCTTCCTTCCTGTTGCCTGTCCTCTTACTACTTCCGCCTTGGGTCACCATATCACCACCCTTCGTCGCACCGTTGCGTGACGTCTGGCTTATAGTCAGGGTTCATTTCACAGGATGCCAGCTCTAATTCGAGCCAGAGCAGCATGTACTGGGGATACCAAGAAAAACATACAGACATTTTAAGAGATGTTATCTATGTATTATTGCTTTCAGTTCACCGTCATCAGAAGTGAGAACATGTGGTACTCACTGGACGCTGATGGGAACCGCTTTGAGCACTCTTGTCATTGCAGAAGTTAAACGTGACTTGCGTTCATCTTTTGTTATCAGTGAATATTGAGTATTACAATTTTAATACAGTTTTTTCTTTTCTTAAAATGTGTCTACATTTTTTTGCCACTCTGTAGTTATTCAACTTTAGAAAGTCATTGAAGTAAAACGTGTAGAGCTCTGTGAGTAATCAGATTAAATTCAGCAAATATCTGTTGAGGCCTACTGCAAGTAAGTTTTGAGAGATCTAAAAGTGAAAATGAATAAAAACATGGTGTGACACTCCCGAGGACTGAACCTGGTCCATAATTGGTGTTCCACAAATGTCAGGGAGAATATGGTACAAGATGTGAGCATTATGCCAACAGGAGTTTATTTTTTAAATGATTCTGCTTAGCAAGTGATGTGAATGTTTTCTGGAATTGATCAAGTGAACTGACAACTCTGAACGAGTCTTTGAACTTGGTCTGGGCTGCTTATGCTTGTTAGCTGATGTCAAATCCCACTGAAACCACTTTCACTGTATACTGTGAGTTCCTGGATAATAGTGGTTCAGTGTTAGTTACGCCAAATAAGTGAGAATCTGAGACTTGTACATCTTTACATATAACCTCATGTGAGGGTATATACAGCCTCATAACATTAATATTCTCATGTAAGGGTATACACAGACATGTAAGATATTTAGCACCGAAAGATGTCCAGTATCCCGTTGTCAGCCACATTCTAGAGGTTTTGGATGATTGGAATGGAAGTGCATGTTGGACTCTTCAGCTTTCACTTTCTAGGAGGGTCTGTATGATCTTTATGTGGGGTTATAGATCCAGTCCTTATATACTTTCTTAGATGCAGCCCTCTTTTATAATCATTCTTTTATTGATTGATTTATGTTTTCGTGTTGGGGTCTCACTTTGTCACCCAGGCTGGAGTGCAGTAGCACAATCGTGACTCTGTGCGGCCTCACACTCCTGGGCCCAGGTGATCCTTCTGCCTCAGCTTCCCAAGCAGCTGGGACTTCAGGCATGTGTTACCATACCTGGCTAATTTTTGTATTGTTTTGTAGAGATAAGGTCTTACTATGTTGCCAAGGCTGGTCTTGAACTCCTAGGCTCAAGCAATCCTCCTGCCTAGACCTCCCGAAGTACTGGGATTACAGATATGAGCCACCACGCCCAGCCTAATCATTCTATTTTTAAGAACTTTTATTTAGAATTTTCACAGAAAGTTGGCTTTTTCCCTTTTTTGGGTATATAAGTCTATGAAGTTTAGCACATGTATAGTTTGTGTCAACAACTTCATAGTCTGGGCCCATCCTTTCTTTAAACCCAAATTGTTTTTGTAATATTTGTTTGTAATAGTTACAGTATTCAAGTAAATGAAGACCTTTCACAGTTTATTTGAAAATTACCACCCCATTATGTACCACTAAACAGAACTTTAGTCCCAACATGTGGAATCCCAGGATGTATTTTAAAGAAATAACCTCAGACGAAATACGGAAGTCCAGATATGGAGGCAGTATGGACATCTTTTTCATTTAGAAACGCATTTGTAAACTCCTATTATTTACAATGTTTTATCAGGGCCAGGTGAGGTGGCTTATGCCTGTAATCCCACCACTTTGGAAGGCCTAGATTGGAGGATCACTTGAGGCCAGAAGTTCAAGACAGCTTAGACAACAGAGTGAAACCCTATTTCTACCAAAAAACAAAACAAGTGTTTTTTTTTGTTTTTTGTTTTTTTCAGTCTTACTATAGCCAGTGGTAGTTAATGCTCAGATCCATTTATTTGAGTGTGGTAGATCTCAGGCTAATGAAGGGGAGGGTGGCTCAGAGAATCCAAAATAGCTACCCCGAAAAAGGATTATTTTTAGTTTGTAGTGCTTGGTAGATATTCTTGGCAAATGTGTATTTTAGCAGATTTAACCTGTCAAGTGTCTTGTTAGGTCAATTTAAAAAATGGTTTCAGTTGTTGGCTTGAGTGACTGGCAGTATGTTGGGTGGTGGGTGGAAATAAGCCTTGGATTAAGATTTAGTCAGAGGGCCTGGGTGCAATGGCTCCTCCCTGTAATCCCAGTACTTTGAGAAGTGGAGATGAGAGGATTGCCTGAGCCCACAAGTTCAATACCAGCCTGGGCAACTTGGCGAGACCTCGTCTCTACAATAAATCAAAAAATTAGCTGGGCGTGGTGGCACATGCCTGTGGTTCCAGCTACTTGGAAGGCTGAGGTGGAAGGATCCCCTGAGCCCAGCAGGTGGAGGCTGTGGTGGCTGTGAGCATGCCCCTGCACTCCAGCCTGGGTGACAGAGTGAGACTATGACTCAAAAAAAAAAAAAAAAAAAATTTTAGTTAGTGGGATCTTGGAAACAGGTTATACTGGCTGGAGAGGTGTCCAAGGACTGAGCACCTGCTGTGTTCCAGGCTTTTCTGAATGAGGATTAAATACTTTCATGATGGCTACCATTCTTTCAGACATTTGACAACTCTTTGAAGTTTTAGCAAGACTAAGACTCTGAAGCAGTAATAGTGCTTAGTATTCCACATCCTTAGAATGGTGCCTGCTACCTGGCATTTCCCTGCTTCCATCCACAGAGTTGTTCTGGTGTATTTTTGCCAACGGATCCATAATTTTCATGTTGCTTTTTATGGTCACAAAACACAATAAAATGCGATACACCCAAAGTTCTTCACTGCATCATTTTTGAGCATATTATTTCTTTATCTCCCCTCAGCTTTATTGAAGTATAATTGGCCACAATTGCATATATTTAAGGTATGCAGTGTGATGTTTTGATATACATATGCCCTGGGAAATGAGTACCACAGTTAAGCTAATTAGCATAGCCATCTCTTTACATAGCTACCTTTTTTGTGTATGTGTGAGGTGAGAATGTTTAAGATCCACTCTCAGCAAATTTCAAGTATACAATACATTAAAATTTAGTCTCCATACAGTACATTATGTCCCCTAAACTTATTCATCTTAAACTAAAAGTTTGTATCCTTTGACCAACACTGCCTCCCATCTTGCAAATAAAGACAATTTTATTTCTTTATTTAGATTTGGATGCCTTTTATTTTTTTTTCTTTCCTAGTTGACACTCTGAAGATTTTTAAAGTTAGTTCATATAAAATGTACATAAGGAATATAGCTGGGCGTGATAATTCATGCCTATAATCCCAGCAGTTTGGGAGACAGAAGCGAGAGGATTGCCTGAGCCCAGGAATTCGAGACCAGCCTGACCAACTTGGCAAGACTGTCTCTACAGTAAATCAAAAAATTAGCTGGGTGTGGTGGCGCATGCCTGTGTTTCCAGCTATTTGGAAGGCTGAGGCAGAAGGATCGCCTAAGCCCAGCAGGTGGAGGCTGTGGTGGCTGTGAGCATGCCCCTGCACTCCAGCCTGGGTGACAGAGTGAGACTATGACTCAAAAAAAAAAAAAAAAAAAAAATTTAGTTAGTGGGATCTTGGAAACAGGTTATACTGGCTGGAGAGGTGTCCAAGGACTGAGCACCTGCTGTGTTCCAGGCTTTTCTGAATGAGGATTAAATACTTTCATGATGGCTACCATTCTTTCAGACATTTGACAACTCTTTGAAGTTTTAGCAAGACTAAGACTCTGAAGCAGTAATAGTGCTTAGTATTCCACATCCTTAGAATGGTGCCTGCTACCTGGCATTTCCCTGCTTCCATCCACAGAGTTGTTCTGGTGTATTTTTGCCAACGGATCCATAATTTTCATGTTGCTTTTTATGGTCACAAAACACAATAAAATGCGATACACCCAAAGTTCTTCACTGCATCATTTTTGAGCATATTATTTCTTTATCTCCCCTCAGCTTTATTGAAGTATAATTGGCCACAATTGCATATATTTAAGGTATGCAGTGTGATGTTTTGATATACATATGCCCTGGGAAATGAGTACCACAATTAAGCTAATTAGCATAGCCATCTCTTTACATAGCTACCTTTTTTGTGTATGTGTGAGGTGAGAATGTTTAAGATCCACTCTCAGCAAATTTCAAGTATACAATACATTAAAATTTAGTCTCCATACAGTACATTATGTCCCCTAAACTTATTCATCTTAAACTAAAAGCTTGTATCCTTTGACCAACACTGCCTCCCATCTTGCAAATAAAGACAATTTTATTTCTTTATTTAGATTTGGATGCCTTTTATTTTTTTTTCTTTCCTAGTTGACACTCTGAAGATTTTTAAAGTTAGTTCATATAAAATGTACATAAGGAATATAGCTGGGTGTGGTAGTTCATGCCTATAATCCCAGCAGTTTGAGAGTCAGAGGCAAGAGGATTGCCTGAGCCCAGGGATTCGAGACCAGCCTGACCAACTTGGCGAGACTTTGTCTCTACAGTAAATCAAAAAATTAGCTGGGTGTGATGGCGCACGCCTATGTTTCCAGCTATTTGGAAGGCTGCGGCAGAAGGATTGCCTGAGTCCAGGCAGGTCAAGGCTGTGGAGGCCACGAGCGTGCCACTGCACTCCGGCCTGGGCGACGGAGGGAGACTCTGACTCAAAAGAAAAAGTAAACAAGTATATAAGACATATATTCTTACAATTCTTTGAGTGGAAAAATACAGTGATAATCTATGGTAGGGCTAGAATTTGTGGGGACACAAGAAAACTATTGAAAGCGTGTTTGGTTTTGCCTTTCATTGCACATTAAAGGGTACGGCTAAGGAGAGATCAGTGAACGCGCAGTCCAGTGTAGTTTTCTTTTGTCTTGCTTTTTGCATTTGGTCAAATCAACCTGAGTCGAGGGTGAACATAACGAGAATTCCCTCTGCAACTAACTTTTGGTAGCCTGGTTCTTTGTTCCACTGGGACTGCAGATATCAAATCTTTGAGAAGTCTAAACTGCAAATTTGGCTCTTTTAAAATTTATTTTTTATGGAAATTTTGTGGCCTGCTTTTGGGAGAAATGAGTCTTTTTGCTGGAAACATTTACACAGAGCCAGGGTAATAGTAATGATTGATAAACTCTTGCTGAGCATTTACTTTGTACTATTTTATCTTGATATCAAACCTTTGAGAGGGGAACTATTATTATCTTGCATTAAGATAAGAAACTGATGCCTAGAGAAGTTAAATCATTTGGATAGGGTCAAAAATGAGTAAGTGGCAGAGATGGGATTCCAGCCTAAGAGGGTCTGACTCTGGGGCCTGCATACTAGCTGTTATACACTGCCTCCCGGAGGACTGTAAATTGAGGCCGTCTTTTGGGAGGCTGCAGTAAAATGCCTTCAAAGGCTTTCCAACTCTTGAAGACCAAGACTTTAAACTGGGCCCTATTATGTATCAGGCCTACATCGGTCCTTATATCTACCATCCCTCGGCTAGGGCCCCCCAAACTTTTTTTTTTGAGTTGGGGGGGTCTCACTCTGTTACCCAGGCTGGAATGCAGTGGCACAATCGTGGCTTACCACAGCCTCAACCTCCTAGGCTTAAGGGATCCTTCCACATCTGCCTGCCCAAGTAGCTGGGACTACAGGTGTGCACTACCATGCCCAGCTACTTTAAAAAAATTTTTTTAAAGAGACAAGATCTTGCTATGTGCTGACTGGTCTTGAACTCCTGGGCTCAAGCAGTCCTCCCAAAGTGCTGGGATTATAGGCACAAGCCACTGCGCCCAGCCGCAATTAGGGCCTTTTTATACCCACCTATTCGATTGGCCCCTACTCAAGGCAGATGATTACATGACGCCTAGAGCCTCGAATTTTGGCATGCATCCATCATTTTGGGGGTGGGGAGGGATGCTTTTTGAAAAGTTCAGATTCCTGTGGTAGGGCCCAGGTTCTCTTTCACTTTGGAAGACAGTGTAGCCATTATGTATTAATTTGTCCTTTCCCTGCATTGTTCCATGTAGTAGTTGTTTATGCAGCCTCAGGTGGTCCTGGTGACCGACTGGCACCTGTCTTTTGGTCTTAGTGTAGGTAATACTTTGTTTCCAGGATCCTGGCCTACTCTATGAACTGTATTTCTACCTCAGCCCTTTCCTGAGACTCTGTTCTGGAAATGTGCCTTGTTCTCCAGTTTCTAGAGCTGGGCCTGGCACCCACCTGCTACACTCCCTCTGGGGATCAGGTTCTGCTGCCCGTTGGCAGGCTGCTGCGAGTTGTCAGAAGGCTTGTATTTCCTGTCACTGAGCTTGCTCCAGCCGCAGAAACCCCTGCCACCCGTGCTGCACTTCCTTAGCTGCCCTGCTGCCTGTGAGTGTAGTTGGCAGTACTTTCTGCTCCTTATCTTAGGTGAGGGGCAGGAGAATTAACAATCCATCCTTTGCCTGGCTTCTCTCCCTTTGAGGTCTCCTGGCAATAACCACCTCTGCTCTGCAGGATTTTGCTGTTTTTTCTGAGCTGGGGCTTCCTAGTGCGTCCTTTGTCCTTGGGCTATAGACAGGTAGAACGTCGGGTGCAAAGGGCTGCCCACTCCCTCTGTGTGCTTTACTTGCTCTGTGTGTCCCTGCTCGTGTGTCCATGTGCACTGGGCGCACCGTAGGTGACATGGTGGGAGTACATAAGTATAATGAGACAGTGTGGTGCTGATCTCCAGGGATGAGTGACAGTGGACAGTGCTTCTTCATGCATTCATCCACCCCTTCCACAAATAGCCACTGAGCATCGATCAGCCTTGTGCTTCCTGGTAACACAGTGCCGAGTACTGGGAATACGCAAGCAACTGACATGATTTTCCTCCCAAGGATTTTATACGCGAGCAGGCAGGAGTGACACAGAGGCATTCAATACTGCGAGGCATGTGACTTTATATATCAGTGTGTGGAGTATCCTGGGAGCACAGAGGAGGACAGTTCACCCAGCTATGTCCCCAAGGGACAGCTCTGTGAAAGAGTTGACACCTAACTGGGTCTTGAAGATATAGGTTTTCCTTAAAATAAATTCCTCAGGGGAAAAATGGATCACCTCAAACTCTTCCTCTCAAGTTTTTCGTGTGTTTTTTCTTTTGTGACTTCATAGCTCTACTTGGCATGTATTCCGTTGGCCTTTGCAGTCTCTTTATCTGTCATTCTTTGCATAATCATTGGTATTAAAGGGGAGAAACAGTAACTATTTTTTGTCAGTTCTGTATTTAAGAATCAAAAGAAGGTGTGAAAAATTATCTAGGTAAAAAGCACTTTTGTGATGGCCAGATGCTGTGACTCATGCCTATAATCCCAGTGCTTTGGGAGGCCAAGGTGGGAGGATTTCTTAAGGCCAGGAGTTCAAGACCAGCCTGGGCAACATAGTAATACCCCATCTATACAAACAACAACAACAACAACAAAAACATGTGATGGCATGTACCTGTAGTCCCAGGTTTTCAGGAGGTTGAGGCAGGAGGATTGTTCAAGCCAGGGAGTCTGAGGCTGCAGTGAGCTATGATCTTGCTACTGCACTTCAGCCTGGGTAAGAGCTAGACCCTGTCTCTCAAAAAAAAACCCCTACTTTTGTGTTTGTTAGTATCCAAAATTAGGACTCTAAGATTAATGTGTATTCAGAGAATTTTTAGTAGGAAGCAAGGACAAATTTGCATATGAAGTGAAAATAGTTATTACATATAAAATATGTAGATCAGATTTTTAGAAACAAAATTAGTCCACAACAAATAAGACTAGGGAAATCAAGAAAAACTCTCTTGAATGATTGCTGCTATCATCCAAAGTATTCTTATACCTTAGGTAAAACAAATTCCGTGTATATTCCATTTTATAATGTTCTCAAATTAAATTATAGTGTAGGATTTTACAGATCCCAAAGGGAAAGCATTGTAACTCATTATTTCAAAAAGTGTTGTTTATTTGCTTCCTTACCACTAAATTAAATGTTTTTTGTTTGTAACCAGGCGTGGTGGCTCACACTTGTCATCCCAGCACTGTGGGAAGCAGAGGTGGGAGGATTACCTGAGCCCAGGGGTTCAAGACCAGTCTGGACAACCTGGCGAGACCTCTTCTTTACAATAAATAAAAAAATTAGCCAGGTGTGGTGGTGCACACCTGTGGTTCTAATGAACATCTAAAAATTTTAGTTTCATATCTGCTAACATTGATTATAATTAAGACATCAGTTTTAAGTATTTGAAGATTGGGATTGGCTTTGAGGTCTGTAATTTCTAAGCACCATTCCACACCTGTAAGAAATTTTATAGCCCAATATTTGAGGGTCGTTAGGTCCTTATGACTTATTTATTGTCTCTTTCCTTTTTTTTTTTTTTTTATCTTTGAGTCAGGGTCTCACTCAATCAATCAGGCTGGAGTGCAGTGGCACAATCATGGATCACCACAGCCTCAACCTCCTAGGCTCCGTCGATCCTTCCACCTCAGCTTCTTGAGTAGCTGGGACTACAGGTGCATGCCACCAGGCCTGGCCAATTTTTTTATTTCTTGTAGACACAGAGTCTCTCTATGTTGCCCAGGCTGGTATTGAATTCCTGGGCTCAAGCAGTTCTCCCTCCTTGGCCTCCAAAATGCTGGGATTACAGGTTGAACTACTGTGCCTGATCTGTTGTTTATTTTAAAGTTAATGCCATTTATTTTTATACATTCACCAAACTTGCCTCTGATCTGCACCCCCTGTGGGAAATTAAAATAAAGGAAAGACTGTGAGAACTGACTTAGGAGACTGCAGAGATTCAGGAAAGCTCGGATAGAAATGCAACCCAGCTTCACGGAAGGACAGCTGGAAGTGGGAGTGGGAAGCCCTCAAGCGTCCGAAAAAAAGTTATTTTTATAACTTTTTTTCTATTACTATTTTCCCTCTCTAGCTCCTGTTTCTGCTTTCTTGTGTGTCCTTTTTTTTATCTTTAAGAATTCTGAGGACAGTCCTGCTTTGTGTATCTCTTAAGATCTTTCCTCTCTTTGCCAACTGTCTCATGTGCGCCTTAGTTCACGTGATGCAATGTGATCTGAGTTCACTTTGTTTACTTGTCTAGCCACAAGGAGAAACCTCTCCCTCTTTGTCCATTTCCAGATTCCTGGAGAGGGGACTCTGACCTGGTTTAGGTCAGAGGCCCACCCTTGGTCAGGTTAACTTTGGTCTGGAAACCAGGGATACAAGATAAGTGGCTGTCAAGGGACCAACTCATGTGTGTGTATGTGCTCATGTTTAAGCTTAGTGTACCTTACAGAAGAATCCACTGCGTTCCTTCTGGTGTAAGAGTAACGGTATTGCTAGCTTATTGTTATACTCCATCTCAGGAAATTACTGGCGGTAAGGGGAGGCTAAGGGTTTGTTGAGTGGGGGGCTGTTCCGTAACCACCATGTGAGGAAAAATAACCCTGTTGCATCTAGGACATTTCAGTTTCATATTTCATTTTCTTTGTAACAGGTTAGTGGTTACCTGGATGATTGTACCTGTGATGTTGAAACCATTGATAGATTAAATAACTACAGGCTTTTCCCAAGACTACAAAAACTTCTTGAAAGTGACTACTTTAGATATTACAAGGTATTTTTAATTCTGTTTTTTGTGTAAGAATACTTAAATTTTAAATGGATGATTACGTTTTCTTAAGAATTACTAGGCTTCAAAATTACTTGTGGATATTATTTACAATTGATATAGGCTTTATTAAGACAATTCAGTTCGTGAGTGAACCATCTGGTTCTGAAACCACCCATCGGATACTTTTAATTTTAATAACTGAATTTGGCACTCTAGAGTTAGAAACTAGTTGGTTAAATTGAAGTTAGAACAGAACTATTATATTGTTATCAAAATAGTGAGTTCATAATTTTCTGGGACATCAGATTGGCTCTAGTATATTAAAATAATTAAATAATATTCTTATATAGAAGAATGATTTTATTCTGACCTATGTTATTTTAACAAGTCGCTTGTATTTTATCTTGATATGTCAACTGGAAGAGTTTAGAAAAGCTGATCATTGGAATATGTAGTTGTAGTCTGAGTTAGCAATTGTCTAGCTATTCTCTACCTGTTACCTGTTTCTTGTTTGGAAAGAATATGAGTTGAGTGGTGATGATACGAACTTCGTTGGCTCCTAGGTGCTACTGTCTCTTCAGTGTCTAGTAGCAGTTGTGTCTTTCTTACCAAGTCTACTGATTTACTTAAACCAGCTGCACATTTTTACAACTATCGGAACTTGGCAACAGATAAATAGAAAAAACAGAATAATTGCAGTTGGTAACATGACCAGGTGATAGCACTGTAATTCACATCTGTAAATTATAATCTTGGGATCCTTATTTTTATAACTTTTTTTCTATTACTATTTTGCAGGTAAACCTGAAGAGGCCGTGTCCTTTCTGGAATGATATCAGCCAGTGTGGAAGAAGGGACTGTGCTGTCAAACCTTGTCACTCTGTAAGAATCTCTGATGCATTTAAAAACTGTTACTTCTTTTTTCCATTCACTACAACTTTTTAGAGAGGGCCAATATAACTAAAATAATATTGCAGTCTTTAGTTTCAATGTAACAGTCAATATTTACATATTAAAAACCCAAATTTACAAATATAAAACCAATCTTTGGATTACACTGCCTTCATAATAATATAATTAAAATTTGTGGTTAATATAATCCTTTGACTTATTAGGGAAATATAATTCTTTTGCTTCTATATTTCTCTTTCTTCTCACATCTTACCCAAACCAAGCTATACGTATAGCATAATAAAATAAAGTTAAGCGGGGTATAAACAAATCTCTCCCCCTTTTTTGGGGTGGGGTATATTTTTTCCTTGGATTTCCCAGCCACGTGGGGGTTGAACATGGATAAAACACTTGGTTTTACTTAGAAATTCAGAGCATTAAAATTTGAGGTATTCTGTGAAAGCAGAGATATTTTATACTTTATTATGGTAAAATATATACAACATGAGACTTACCATTTTAACTGTTTTAAGTGTACATACAGCTCAGTGGCATTAAGTACACTCACTTTGTTGTGCAACCATCGCCACCACCCCCCAAACCAAATTGTCCCCCAAACTGAAATTGCCTGTTAGACAGTAACTACTCATTCTCCCACCACCTAGTCCATGGCGACCACCATTTTACATTCTTTCTCTGTGAATTTGGCTACCTTATATAAGGGGAATCATACAATATTTGTTCTTTTTGCCTAGTGTACTCCACTTAGAATGATGTTTCCAAGCCGATCCATGTCGTAACACGTATCAGAATTCTGCTTTTTGAGGCTGAATAATCATATTCCACTGTGTGCCTGTACTGTTTTGTTTGTCCATGCTTGTGTTGATGGACTTTTGGGTTGCTTTCACCTTTCTGCCTTGTGAATGATGCTGCTGTGAACATGGTTGCACAGATTTTGGTTTGAGTCCCTACTTTTATTTTTTGAGGGTATATACTTAGAAGTGGAACTGCTGGATTGCATGTTGATTCTATGTTTGATTTTTCTGAGGATTTGCCATGCTGTCTTCAACAGTGGCTGTATAATTTTACATCCCTACTAGCAATGCACAATAGTTACAATTTCTCCAGGTCCTTGACCATAATGCTACTTTCTGTTTTTTGTTTTTTTATACTAGCCATCCTAATAGCTGTGAAGTGATATTGTAGTTTTGAACAGTTTATTTTGTATATATAAATATTGCACATAGACCTATCTAGCATGTGGAATTAAGTACTGTAAAATCCTGTTTATGAGTATTTTACCATGAGAATGAGAAGCATATTTTTGTTATTTTAATCCTTGTAGACACAACTTTTTTGCAAATTTAAATATTAACTTATTTAAGGATTAACTTATTAAATACCTTGTTACTATTATTAAAGCGTGAGCATATCATTAAAGTGATATTAACAATTTGAATATTTTATTTTATAAGTTTTTGCATTTATGGTTTAATAATAGGAAAAATTAGTTGAGGAAATTTAAGTTTATCAGCATGTTGTTAATATGAGTTAGTAAATACAGTAAAATATGGTAGATGCTTAATTAAGGAATTTAGTTGTACTTCTGCGTTAAATGGGCTTTTTATTAGCATTAGTTGGAAAATCTAGTTTTCGGTTATTATGAGATTGAATCTCATCTTGATATAGCAATTATTTCTGATTGCTATTAATGAAGTATAGGACTAGGGCTGCCACTTTGAAAAGAAAATTGGAAGTGGCAGAAAACCCAAAAGATGTTTAGCATAAAGCCGGGCTCGGTGGCTCAGTCTGTAATCCCATACCTTTGGGAGGCTGAGGTGAGTGGATTGCCTGAACCCGCAGGTTTGAGACCCACCTGGGCAGGCGAGACCTTATCTCTACAATAAAATCAAAAAATTAGCCGGGTGTAGTAGCGCTCGCCTGTAATTCCGGCTACTCGGAAGGCTGAGGCGGAAGGATCGCTGGAGCCCAGCAGGTCGAGGCTGCGGTGGCCGGGAGCGGCCACTGCACTCCAGTCTGGGTGACAGAGTGAGACTCTAACTCAAAAAAAAAAAAAAAGATGTTTAGCATAAAATAATAGCTTAACGATGGGCATGGTGGCTCATGTCTTTAATCCTAGGACTTTCGGAGGCAGAGGTCAGAAGTTTGCTGGGCTCAGGGATTCGAGACCAGCCTGGACAACATGGCGAGATCTTGTCTCTACAGTAAATCAAATAGCTAGTCTAGTGTGGTGGCTAGTACCTACGGTTCCAGCCACTTGGAAAGCTGAGGCAGAAGGATCACCTAAGCCCAGCAGATGGAGACTGTGGCAACTGTGAGCATACCACTGCATTCCAGCCTGGGTGACAGAGTGAGACTGATTCAAAATAATAATAATCCTAACAATAATAATCATCATCATAACAGTAATAATAATAACAACTTAGTAATTCCCAGGTTAGCAGACTGATGGTTGAGTTGTATTGTATTATAAATTCCAGAGAAAACACATATAAGAAATGCTGAAATATATATTTATTATTTGGCTTGAATATGCAGAAATGCTATACAAAAAAGAATCCAGTGAAAGTTAGCAATTTGTGCTGAGAAATTGAGATAGGGTCTAGTTATTTCAGTTTCTGTAGAACTGGACAGCATGCCTTTCATGCCTATGCTTTGTTTTTTTTCTTGAACTGATGTTACAATGGGGAAAAGGCTTTTTCTTTAAAAGATCATTGGGGGTGTGGTGGCTCATGCCTGTAATCTCAGCACTTGGAGAGGCTGAGGCAAGAAGATTCTTGAGGCCAGGAGTTAGACACCAGCCTGGTCAACAAAGGGAGACCTCACCTCTACAAAAAGTAGAAAAATTAGCCATGTGTGATGACCCACATCTTTAGTCGCAGCTGCTTGGGAGACTGAGGCAGGAGGATCACTGGAGCCCTGGAGTTGAAGCTGTGGTGAGTCGAGATCAGGCCATTGTACTCCAGCAGTGTACAGAGCGAGGCCCTGACTCAAAAAAAGAAAGAAAGAAAATCATTGGAAGATATTCATCTGTGTAAAAATATTTTTAGTTTACAAATGTAGATATATTAGCTTAGCAGAGAAGTATAGCAGCATGATTAGGCCAGAGTGTTTTAGAACTGTAGCTGTGGGAATAGAGGACAGAAGGTGAGGAGTTGGAAGAGAGACTATTAAAGTAGTGGCAGTTAGCAACCAGGTGTAATTTGATTCACTAACAAATACTTTGTGAGGGCCTCTTATGTGCCAGGACCTGGGCGTACAAGGTGAGCTCTGCCTTTGTTCAGCGTGGGAGAAAAACGCTAGCTGATCATTTCAATACCAATGCAGTACCCCCATAATAGAAATAGTCTGAGGTGTGCACACCCTGAGAGCTGAAGGGATGGGAGGGTGGACTAGGGGAACTGGGAGGAACTCCACTCCAGTGACAGTGAGGGGATGCACCATTTACAGACCTGTCAAGGCATGCCTGAGCTCGGTTCTAATAGTTCCTGAGAGGATGGTAGTTTGGAATCCAAGAGCAATTAAAGATCATTTCAAGTGCTTTGGAATATTTGCTTCTGCCTTGCACACCTAGCATTTGTATTATGCATTACCAATACCTGGCCACCTCACTAACCTATACTTTAGTGTGCATCTAGATGGAGGGGCATTGCTTGATAACCACAGTGTCATTATCACACCTAAAACAGCAAACAGATCTTACTTGATCTATATATGCACAAGGCTAAACACAGTTAACTTACTACTTCAGATGGTTTTATGCTGTTTTGTTAATCCCTTTTTGGGTTGAAAAGAAACAAAGACCAGTTTCCTTTTTGTCAATACTTTGATTTCCTATTTTAGCACGTTTATAAACTCAGTTCAGGTGGCACCCTGTGACCCATCAGGAGATAGAAAACTAATAAAGATTGAAGTTCTCTTCCTCATACTTGACACTTTGAAAACCATATCCTTCAGTTTGCACCCTGATATCAGAGAAAATCTGAATGAGGCAGTTGTCTGCCTGTAAAGGCTGGAATCTCTCTTTAAGCTGAAAGGCCAGTCGTTTATTTCTTTTATTTTAAGGCATAATTCTTTCGACTCTATTATTGGCCAATGTGAAAAAGAATAACAATATTCATTGTTAGTCTGGAGTAGGAAATGAGCACTCTGATGGCAAAGTATTTTTGGAGATCAGTTTGGCAAATGCATTGAAAAATTTGAAAAGGTACATTCCCTGTGACCAAGCAATTCTACTAGGAATTTCACTTAATAAAATAATTGGACAGATGTTTGAGGATGACTTAAAAGCAGTACTGAATGTTATAAAGATGTTAATTCTTCTGAAATTGATCTGTATATGTGACATTGTTTATTATGTGAAAACATTAGAAACCATCTAAAAAGAGAATGTACATTGACCTAGTTCAAAGTCTTGCCAGATACACAGTAAAGTGACGATCAGTGTGGGTTCTTCCCTTTGGGCAGGTGAATCTATTCTAGAAATATACCTAGCATGGGAATAGTGTCCTACAATTTACAGCATCTGATACGTCATTATCTACTCCCAGTATTAAGTATAGGCAGTTAGTTCCTGTATTGGTGTCCAACACAGTTAAAAACTAGTACCAGTGTCCTCTGAAATGAACTAGGGCTCCTTAAGATATGGTTGACTCCAAAAGTGGAGCAAGAGATATAATGATAAACCTGGACTATCTTGTTATCACAGGAAAGCATAATGCTACAAAGGTCCACCGGAGTGAGATCAGAAGGACACAGATGTTAATATCGAGTCAGCTCTTAGTGGGTCTCCTAAGGGCCAAATATGGCACAATTTGAACATCAATAGAAATAATGGCTAAGTGACTTTTTTACCTTTCTTTGTGGTAATTTGCATAAGATGTGATCAGCAATCCATAGAAAAATTTGTTGAATTTTTATTTCGTTTTAAGAAATCATATAAATATTGCTGAGCTATTCTCAGGTTAAAAAAAATCCAATTTCAATAATTTGTTTTATGAATTTTTATTATAAATCACAGGTATTTAAAATGTTTTTTCAGAAGACAGAATAAATGTCATCTGAAAACTTTTTTTTTCTTTTTCAGGATGAAGTTCCTGATGGAATTAAATCTGCAAGCTACAAGGTATGTTCATATACTTCTAGATGGATCTTAAAGAAACACTGGAAGAATCCTTTTCCTGTGCTACCTCCTGCCCCCTCTGCTTCCCTTTAGAGTGAAACCCCTTGAGAGATATTTATGCCCTGTGGCTCCAGTTCTTTCTGTTTGTCTGTTTGTTTTTGTTTAACCTTTTATTTAGCAAATATCAAAGACAAGTAAAAGTAGAGAAAAAAACAGAAACTTGTATCCGTCACTCAGCTTCAGTGGTTATCAATGTGTGGCCAGTTTTGATCAGTTTTGCTTTATCTCCATTTTTCTGCTGATTTTAAAGCCACGCCATCTGTGGGATTCTGTTATAGTGGCCTGGACTCTTTAAAACAAGTAGTGCTGCCCCTGTTGGTCACTTGGAGTTAGCAGTCATTGGTGCTGTGGCCTTTGTCATACCTACAAGCTGCCAGGCTGCCTTTTGACTGGTCGTGGAAAACCTGTGAAGCTAATAGATTTGACTTGTGAGAAATATATATGGGAAACAGAGGTTGAATAATCCTCCACAGAGAAAATGGTCTTGCTGCCATTGTTTTATCATTTCCTGTTTAGTGTATATTGACAGCTGTATAGTTATTTTATGGTTATTTTATTCCTTGGTAATGCCTTTTTACTTTGAAAGCCCTAAGCTGCCAGGCTACCTTTTGACTGGTCAGTGGAAAACCTGTGAAATTAAAGGTTTGGCTTATGAGAAATACATATGTGAAATAGAGGCTGAGCAAGTCTGCATAGACAGAATGGTCTTGCTGTAGTGGTTTTATCATTTACTGTTTACTATAAGTTAATAACTGCACTTATTTTATGATTTGGTAATGCTTTTTTTATCTTGTAATGAATCCTTTTAGTTGAAAAAGCTGAAAAAGGAAGTATATCTTTCATGAAAAGTAAAGTGTTGAATTTTCATCTTCATGACAGTTCATCATGATATATAACTTGCACAAAAGATCACCATTTACTATCCATAAGGGCCATATAAATAAATATCACTGGCCATATAGAAACCAGAACACACAAGCCTGCTGATTAAGCCTCATCATCTGCTTTGTAAGTCTGTGGTTATTTTAAGAAGACTCGAAAGACAACAATTTAACCACGTGCAGCTGCAGAGAGTACATTTATATATCACTCTGGGATATGTGATTTTTCATTTAGACTAAATAACTGTTTTAAATTAATTTTCTCAATATTTTGTTATGAGAAATTGGAAACATATGGCAGAGTTAAAAGCATTTTCCTGTGAACACTATTATACTCATCACCTGAATTCTACTATTCACATTTTAATCAACTTACGTTACCATATATCTGTCTGCCATTCCTTCTAGTTATCCATTAGAACATCTTATTTTCTGGATGCATTTTAAAGGAAATTGCAGGCATCAGTACACCTTCTAAATGTTTGCCATTAGCTAGATAGATAGACGTAACTAGAACTATATCATTAATGGGAGTCCAATGTTTGTTTCTATGTACTTTCTTTTTTTTTTTCTTTTCTTTCTTATCATTTTTTTAAGTGACAGAGTCTTGCTCTATCACCCAGGCTGCAGTGCAGTGGTGAGATCATAGCTCATTGCAGCCTCGAGCTCCTGGGCTCAAGTGATCCTCCCACCTCAGCCTTCCAAGTAGCTGGGACTACAGGCGTGCACCACTATGCCTAGCTAACTTAAAAACAGCTTCTTTCAGTAGAGATGGGGTCTTGCTTTGTTGCCCATGTTGGTCTTGAACTCCTGAGCTCAGGGGATTCTCACACTTCAACCTCCTAAAGTGCTGGGATTATAGGTGTGAGACACAGCGTGTGGCCTAACTTTTTATTTTGAAATAATTTCCAGTTTACAGAAAGGCTACAATTTGAGTTGCATTTTTGACACCTTTTTTGTGGATCCAGTAATTTTTCATATTTTGCCGCATTTGGTTCATTATTTTTATAATAATTATTTTCTGAACTATCTGATTATATGTTGAATACATCATTTTTCTTTTACTTTTAAAGAATCATATATGAAAAAGCTTTATTTTTGAAAATAGTTTTGAATTAAGCTGTCTTATGTGTTAACCAATATAATGAAACAAAGCTGTTATTCAACAAAGAAATATTTCCAAAATATTATGCCATTTCATTTATTTTAGGGTTCCCTAAAAAATTACAACATTCCAGTTATTTTAGTGTCCAGTTATTTAGTCTTGTCTCTGGACAGTTATTTGTTTAGTCATCCTGATAATAAGGCCATAATAAACACTCAATAAATATTTGTTGAGTGATTGAAATCATAGCCTCCTGATTCCAGTGTTGTCTTTCAGCTATCTGATAGTGACTGAATGACTGATGTGTTGTGCATTTCCATGAACCACACTCAAGTCTCCTGTGCAGTATATGGGCGTAGTAGTGGAAGAGAAAACTCATGCTCACAGCGGAGTCATTGGAAAGTCATTGAAAAAGTCACAATGCCTCTTGACTACCTGCCTTGTGATTTCCTTACACCTTGAAAATTTTCCTAGTAGGCATTTAGTAGTGAGTTATATAGAACTATATTCTTTATGAACTTAATAGTAAATCATGTTCTTCAACAAAAACAAGAGGCAAAGCCTTTGATTCTTTAGCTTTAGGAGGAAAGTGAGAGCTTACTTTGTTCTAAAGTGTGTGGAGTAAGTACAGTAAGTGGTATTCTATTTATCCCTTTTTCATTTTAGTATTCTGAAGAAGCCAATAGTCTCATTGAGGAATGTGAGCAAGCGGAACGTCTTGGGGCAGTGGATGAATCACTGAGGTCTGACGGCTTTTTTTAGAAGTATTTTATGTTGGATTTCTTGCTTCTTTCATGTCATGTGTTAACTTTAAGAAATAATAACATTACGTGTTTTCTTTAAAGTGAGGAAACACAAAAGGCTGTTCTTCAGTGGACCAAGCATGATGATTCTTCAGACAATTTCTGTGAAGCTGATGGTAAAACATTTTTTATAGTATGCGTTATGTTTGAAATTATACCTAAGAAAAAAATTTTTAAAAATTACTTTAAAAACAAAAGTTTCAAACAGTTTAGTGATTTCTCAAAAAGCTAAGCATAGAAATGACGATATGACTTAACAGTTGCATTCCTAAGTATATGCTCCAAACAGGGACTCAGAACAGATCTGGTATATCACTGTTCATTGCAGCAGTATTCACAGTAGCCAAAAGGTAGAAACAACCCAAGTGTTCATCACCAGATGGGTAAACACAGTGTGACACACACACACACACACACACACACACACACACACACACACACACACACACACACACACGAATGTGATTCAGCTTTGAAAAGGAACGCCACAACATCAATGAACTTGAAGACATGCTAGTGAAATAAGACAGACTCCAAAGGATAACTATGATATGATTACACTTATAGGAGAGATCTAGAATAGGCAAATTCATAGAGACTGAAAGTATATTAAAGAGTATCAGAGGTTGGGGGTGGGGGTAGGGAGTTATTGCCAAAATGACTATAGAGTTTCTGTTTGGGGTGATAGAAAAGTTTTATTTTTTTATTTTTATTTTTATCTTATGTTGGAGTCTCACTCTGTTGCCCAGGCTAGAGTGCAGTGGCATGCTCAAGGCCACTGCAGTCTCGATCTGCTGGGCTCAAGTGATCCTTCTGCCTCTGCCTTCCAAGTAGCTGGAACTATAGGCATGTGCCACCATGCCCAGCTAATTTTTGGATTATTGTAGAGAGGAGGTCTCACCATGTTGCCCAAGCTTGTCTTGAACACATGAGCTCAGGCAATCCTCTCACCTCTGCCTCCCAAAGTGCTGGGATTACAGATATGAGCCACCACGCCTGGCCTGGAAAAATTTTAGAAACAGAGAGTAGTGATGATTACATAACATTGTGAGTGTAATTAATACCACTTAATTTTATACTTAGATGTGGTTACACCAGTAAAATTTGTTATACTTATTTTACCACAATAAAAAAATTAAAAAGAAAACTCCAGTTTTGGAAGAAATTTGCTTCTTAACTTTTACAGTTCTGCATATGTAGCTGTTTATATGTTTGTATATACATGCATTTTGCTTTAATGGCTAGCATGTAGGGATTACAAAAATCTGCTTCTGTTATATTGCTGTTAGATTGTTATATATTTTCCTTGATGATGTTTCTGTTGCTTTTGGCTAAAAGAATATTTAGCCATGAGTCATGCCGGTGATGTCTAAAGCTCAGCCAGAATGCTGATGCTGTAAAAACCAAGGAGCCCTAGAATTCATTAAAATTCTGATCAAGCTAGGTACAGTGGCTCATACCTGTAATCCCAGCACTTTGGTAGGCAGAGGCGAGATGATTGCCTGAGCCCACAGGTTTGAGATCAGCTGGGGTAACTTAGTGAGACCTCATCTCTACAATTAAAAAAAAAAAATTAGCCCGGTGTGGTGGCGTGCACCTGTAGTTCCAGCTGCTTGGAAGACTAAGATGGATCTCCTGAGCCTCAGCAGTTCGAGGCTGCGGTGAGTGTACCACTGTACTCCAGCCTGGGTGACAGAGTGAGACTCCAACTCAAAAAAACAAAACAAAACTCTAATTAAGATTTATGGATTCTCCCATTCTTCTTTTTCTAAGTTGATTTGCTAACCTCTTCCCTGGCTAAATCAAATCACATCATATTGAGTGTTGGGATTTTTTTTTTTTTTTTTGAGTTGGAATCTCACTCACTCTGTCGCCCAGGCTAGAGTGCAGTGGCATGCTCACGACCACTGCAGCCTCAACCTGCTGGTATCAGGCGATCCTTCTGCCTCGGTCTTCCAAGTAGCATGCGCTATAAGCACGCGCTACCACAGCTGGCTAATCTTTTGTCTTTTTATTGTAGAAATGAGGTCTCGCCAAGTGGCCCAGGCTGTTCTCAAACCTGTGGGCTTAGGCAATGCCCTCACCTCGGCGTCCCAAAGTGCTGGGATTACAGGCTTGAGCCACTGTGCCCTGCCTAGTTTTGAGATTCTTCCATAGCTCTTTTGTCATGGACTATTGATCTTCTAAAAATTAGTGAAAATAGTAATGCAGATTATTTTAATTTCAAGCAAAAGATGAAACCTATGGTCCCCTTAAAAGAGAAAGAGAAATTACTTATTTTTAATTTTATGCTCTTGAGAAAAAAATGCTTTGCTTAACGGAAATCATGACCATGTTTTGATATGTGCATATCTATTATTCCTTATTTCTAATTCAAAATCTGAAAAGTGAACTTTTTCCCCCCCAGTTTAGCACAGACCTATTTAGTATGAAAATGCATGTGTTTCAAGGCGGAAGTGTTTATACGATTGATTAAAAGTCGCTTCCTCAGGCCCTGCCCAAATGATATTTAATATATATTTCATGTACTATATGACCTTTGTAAAATCTGAAAAGTTCTCAATTCCAAAACACATTGCATGGGTGTTAGATACAGACATATACCAAGACTTAGACTATTAAGGAGGGGACTCAAATGTTTCCTCAGCCCCCTTATTTTGCCACCTTTTCTACAAGTATTTTTTGACCTCAGACATTGCTATGAGTTAAAACTAAATTTATAGCACTCAGCGAATTATTTTAGGCCTCTGACGTTAGAAAAAGGATGGTATTACTTTGACTTCCATGAAGAAAGTATCCTTTTGAGACTACAATATATAGCTTTCACTGAAAATCAGTTACTTACCTCTTATTTAGTGGAGTTTGGTGAATCATTTGCCCATTTGTATTAGTTTCGTCTGTTAAGAGAAGGTGATTATTTTTAAAAGGGACAGCTTTTTAAGGAATACATAATGTATGGAAATGGCACATGAAATATAGAAGCTGTTTATAAACCCTGATTGAAAATTTGAGCTCTTGTCACTTGGCAAAACATGGTCATTGTAACTTTTTTAATAAGGTTGAAGAGAGATGAAGTATTTGTAATAAGTATAATCAAATGTTTATTTCTAGGTAGAGTTTTTAAAAGTAATCATTTCTTGGTGACTAATTTTCTGTTTTAAAGTACTGGATACTGATCATCATTTGTGTATTTTAAAAATTGGTGTTTTAAAAAATGAATTTATTATAATTTATTACATGTGACAATTGCCTTTAGTATTAATTGAAGTGAGCAGAGTTATCCATCCTGAACTAGATGATTCCATGCTAATTTGTTTTTAAAGATCTTATATTTACTTTTTCTAGTTATTGCAATTACTATTTCTGCATTGGGCTCTCTCAGTTATTTCCAGATGCAGTCATTGTGCTGTTTCTAGAAGCAACTTTTCCCCTAATTTGTGCCTCTAACATACTGTGAATTGAGTAAAAATAATGAAGCTTAGTTGTTTTCAAGAAGAAATAGTTATTTTTTACAGCTTGATGGACAGTAGTGCTCATATTTTTGTAATCTACTTTGGTTGCTTTGAGGCCTTTTTTTTTTTTTGAGTTGGAGTCTCACTCTGTTGCCCAGGCTGGAGTGCAGTGGCATGCTCATGGCTACCACAGCCTCGACCTGCTGGGCACAGGCGATCCTTCTACCTCAGCCTTCCAAGTAAGTAGCTGGAACCACAGGTACACACTACCATGCCTGGCTAATTTTTTGATTTACTGTAGAGATGAGATCTCACCAAATTTCCCAGGCTAGTCTTGAACTGGTCTCAGGCAATCCTCTTGCTTCTGCCTCCCAAAGTGCTGATAGCATGAGCCAGGGTGCCTGGCCTAAGGCCATTTTTGTCCCTTCCTCATTCTTTGTTGGTTCATAGTAAGCTCTGTGCATGAGTAAGGTATTGCTGTAGTATTAAATAAATTCCCAAAGCCATGGGAGGATTAGGGGCCATTTTTTTTTTGTCGTAAAGTTATACACTGTAGGTGACGAGTAAACGGGCCTGGATCTAATCCCGTGCCTCTGGCTTCAGAGCTCTCACTGCTCTGCCATACTGGGTTGCTTCCAAGTCTCCCTTTTATAAGTAATCCTGATACAGAGTCATTCCACATGTACCTTTTGCATATTTAGTGTTAGATCTTTAGGACAGTTTAGTAGTGAATTCTGATGGCAGTCGTCTGAGAAGAAAAGTATTTGGTAACAAGCAGTGTATGATATTAGCATGTCTTCATATAGCTTAGTTAGTGGTAGCTGCTGTGATGAATGTGGAGGGAAAGGTACGTTATATCCTTTGTCTGCATAGCTGATGAAAACTGAATTATCATGTTTCTGATTCTAAAATTCACTGTTTACCATGTCTAAAATGGAGTGTTTTTGCAGCCAGTGTTACAGTCTGTCCACGTGACTGTGTTAGTTTCTCCCCCTTTTCTTTCTCTTGAGAAGCTGTTGTAAAATCCCTCATGTGGTACCTTTGAGCCACTGGAATAAATTCTTGTATATGAGTATTTAAGTTAACTGGCATCAAGAAAGGTTTAATAAAATATTTTGTTTTACAGACATTCAGTCCCCTGATGCTGAATATGTAGATTTGCTCCTTAATCCTGAGCGCTACACGGGTTACAAGGGACCAGATGCTTGGAAGATATGGAATGTCATCTATGAAGAAAACTGTTTTAAGTATGTGTCATTTTAATTTAGCAATTCCTGTAAGATGTGGTTATTTCTCTTTATAAACAAACAAAGTCATGATGATTTAAAATTACAAATCAGATTTACTTTGGACTTAGAACTGCTTTGGGAAAACCCCCAACCCATGCTTTCCTTTAATCTCATGCCACAACAGTCATCAACACAGAGGAAGACTTCTGTGACCAAATGTGTTTTTCCCTACACACCAAGCAGCGGACACCAGCTGGGCATCCTCCAATCTGATTCTGACATTTTTTTCCTGGAGATAATGTCATATGCCACAGGATGAGGGCTCAGTTCTCAAGACTCACCCTCCCCCCAGATACAAGTTGGAGTTGCAAGCCTGGGCCTTCAGAACTTCTGACCAACCTGCTTCAAGTTGAGGTTACCATGACCTCCTCTTTTGATGTTGGAGCGGTTCATGGAACTCAGGAAAACACTGATGTATGCCAGTTTATTATAAAGGATATTGTAGAGGGTACAGATGAAGAGAAGTGTAAGGCAAATTATGAGGGAAGGGGTGTGGGGTTTTCATGCCCTCTCTGGGCTCACCACCCTCCAGGAATCTCTTCCTGCTCCGCTCTCTGAAAGCTCTCTGAACCCAGTCCTCTTGGGTATTTATAGAAGCTTGATGACATCATTCCTTCCCCTAGAGTATAAGGTGGGACCCTCTCTGGGGAGGATCTTAAGACCCATAATCAAAAAGGTGAGGTAAAATTGGAGTCCTGCCTCAGAGAGGGTGTGTGTCCAAGGCCTACCCCTGAGGCCTAATACACCAACACAGTAACAAAACAATGTGACAAGGGCTATAAGATTTATGAGCCAGGAGCAATGGATGAAAATCAATATATAAATATATATCACCATGCCACCGAAACAGCTATTCATTAAACCAGTTTCCCTCTGGGAAACATATAGACATGGGTTTCAGTAAATATTTCCTTTTTCTTTAAGACTGAGAATAGTATTCGAACTTTATAAAAGTATCGTAGGCACTTAGCAAATGTTCTTTGAGTCCATTATAGAGTCTCATTTTATAGACGAGTAACCTAGAACTAAAGAGGCTTACTTCATTTCCCAAGATCACAGTTATTGGCAGGGTATGGATTAGAATCTACAACTCTTAATTCTCCTTTTGGTGCTCTGGAATCCCCTTTTTGTGGCTATAGTTATTTTACTTGCTTTAATTGGCCAGGCGCAGTGGCTCACACCTGCAATCCCAGCGCTTTAAGACTGAGGTTGGAGGATCGCTTGAGCCTAGGAGTTTGAGACCAGCCTGAGCAACATAGTGAGACCTCATATCTACAAAAAAAAAAAAAATTCAAAAATATTAGTAGGGCCTGGTGGTGTGTGCTTGTAGTCCCAGCTACTCAGGAGGCTGAGGCGAGAGGATCACCTGAGTCCAGGAGGTCGAGGCTACAGTGACCCATGATTGTACCACTGCATTACCACCTGGTTGACAGAGTGAGACTGACTCTAAAAAAAAATTTAAATTAATTTCAGAGAATAATTATAATGGGTAATATTTTTTTGCAATCAGTGTATGCCAAGCATTGTTATATACATTTCCTCCTTTAGTCTTTGCAGTATACCTGTGTTGTAGTCATCACTGTTTTACAGACGGAGAAACTTAGAATTGGAGAGGCTGAGTGATTTGTTCAATGTCTAAGGTCTAGTAAATGGAAGAGCCCACTTTGTACTCAACCATTACAGTGGAAGCAGTCAAGTTGATCACTGGGTGATTGTGAAATGCTTCGAGTTACCCACGCCTAAGCCTTGAGGCTCTGAGCAATGTGTTCATTGGTTTTTGGAAATAATTTGTGTCTGTGTGAGTACAGGTATACACATTATGCTGTCTTAAAGATTAAGGGAAATCTGGGAAAATCTTTGGATTTCCCAAATATGGGGATCATACATTTTACTTTTTATAAATCGGGTATAAATATGAGATCAGCAATTACGCACATACCAGCAAAATGTCAGACCTTTGGGTTTTTTGTTTGTTTTTGAGTTGAATAACTTTTCCAGTTGGGAAAGTGGAACGTTTTAATTATTTATTTATTTCTGCCATGTATTTTATTTACATTATCTTGACTATAATTAGGAATGTTTGCCTTGCTGACTTAGGGGTTTACTTTTAAGGCTTTTGTTAATTTTTTTATGTGAACTAGAAGAGGCCATAGAGCATTTGTTAGATTTGTATTAGTTCTGTAGCCATTGCCTAACTAAATTTATGTCCTGATTCCCATAATTTCTTACAATATAGGCAATGAGGCATTAAATTAATTATACTGAGTAATTTAAAATATAGCTTACATATTCCATTCTCAGAATATATCAAGTTGTGCAAATTTTTAAAAATATAAATTGTGACATTAAAATAATTCCTACACTTTACTAATGATACTAATGAATATTTATTTTGGATTTTAAAACACTTTGGTGACATATTATTAACTCTCCAGAAATCTTCTATTTTTTCTATTTTACAAAAAACTCCTTTTATTTAGATTGTAACAAACTTGGCCAGAGGGTAAGTTGATATGTCTAAAGATGACCCAAGTTAGCCGGTCCTGGTCACTTGCCTATAGTCTGAGCTACTTAGGAGGTTGAGGCAGGAATATTGGTTGAGCCCAGGAGCTCGACGCTGTAGAAAGCTAAGATCTCCTCACTGCACTCCAGCCTGGGCTACACAGTAAGACACTGGCTCGTTTAAAAAAAAAAAAAGACAAAAAGATTACCCCAATATATCATTTTTTCCATTTTAATACTTTTAATGCTTATATCGAGTATTTATATTTTTTTGCTTGTTTGTCTTTCAGTTAGGGGTACACTATGTGCCATACATACATAAACACATACATAGATATGTATTTATAATATATATGAAGACATGCTAGTGGCTCTAGGAAAATAACTTGACTGATAGTTTTTCTTTTTTTTGTTTGAAGAAGTCGTTAGGAAATGATTTGCTGGCCACTATAGTGGGAAAAGATCAAGAACTATTATTGCCAAAACAAGTGACAGCCACCTTCCTAAAACAGTTAGAGAAAATAGTTTATAATCTCAGTAAAATGATTTGATTTGGGATGTTAAGCAACTTTCATAGTTAATACTGCTTAAATAATTATAACATGTCTGGTAACATATTTATGTTTTATGCTTTTCATTCTTTGGTTTCTAGGCCACAGACAATTAAAAGACCTTTGAATCCTTTGGCTTCTGGTGCAGGTGAGTCATTGATTTTCATTGTTATATTATTTATCAGCCAGTGAGTTTTGTTAGAAGGAAGGGTGAGATAAATGGCAAGAGTAGTTGAGATCATATAATCCACAGTCCTGTTTCCACAGATGCTATGCCTTATTCTTGTAGAGATTGGGGTTTAAAATATTTGTATTTCAGTAAGGGGGATTTTTGCAATGGTGTTCATGGCATTAGGTTATGCTAGGATGAAGATTAGGGTATATATTCTATACATTTTTGGAGACTCACTAACATGTGTTCAGTTTTTCAATTTTTGCTCATTTTACAGATAGGTAACCAAAAGAAGTTTCAACATTTCCCTCAAACTTGAAACTACTGCATATATTAATAGTCTTATTTCTAATTTATGTATTTGTATCTTATTAGCATTTTTCATAGTCTACCTACACTCAAGTGTGTCTCAAATGCAACTTTTTCTATAAAACTTTACCTGATTCGGAAGTAATCTCTCCTTCCTCATGAAGTAATCTTATGCATGTTGTGTTTCTTCTTGTAGCTGCACAGCATTATTTGATGGTTATTTATTTGTCTGTTGCTCTACTCTATTGCTTTGGGCATATGACAGCATTTATCTGTTTTATCTCTTTTAAAAAAATATTTATTTTACCCTCATCTTCTTTGTGATGGCATGTTTTATCTTTAACATAGAGCCTGACACATAATAGATGGAGTAGTTTATTAGATATGTGATCAATGAAAATTGCTCTCCTCATTGAATGATTTTGTCTGCAAGAGTGAAAATCACTTGTTCGTTCAACAATTGCTTGTCCACCATTTACTATGTGCAAGGTACTATGTAGATACCAGAGGGTATGTAAAATGAAAACTCACAATCCCTACCCAGTCTATAGTATGCAGAATGGTTTGTTGAATAAAGCATTTTGGTGTATGATTTCAGACTTTTTTGTTAGCAATTGTGTATCCCTGTTCTCTTTGAATATGTGCTTACTGACAGAATATTTGGTGTGCTTTTAGCAGATGTGTAAGGTTTTCATTTTTGCAATTTATTAGAAAAGATGCTGATTTCATATAAATAGTAACTATAAATTCCTTCCTGGAAAATAGTGATATTACATCATTCCCTAATTGCAGGCAGATTTCTTTCATACATTAGGAATGAAAAAACATCTTTAAGGCTTTTGGGTTTGCACAGAGTCATATGTGGTGATGCAGTAGAAGCTATTGATTTTGTATCAGATGAAATGCAAATTCATAGAAATGAGGTGATTGTCATATGAACTCACATGATCTGGTGAATTAATTAAGTACCCTCACTTATCTTAAAGATAAATGGGAACAATTTAAATGTCTATCACTAGAGATTGGGTTATGATATAATCACATAGTAAAATACAGCCATTATAAATGTTGCTGTAAATTTGCATTCATTTAAATAAAAATAAAATAAAAAATGATCAGCAGAACACTGCATGGAAGATGTCAAAACATTTTTATAATTTATTTATATAAAAACACAGTATCTCCAAAACTATACACACCATCTGTCTTCTTCTCCTTTTTTTTTTTTTTTTCTTTTTTTTTCTTTTTTTTTTGAGTCAGCGTCTCACTCTGTCACCCAGGCTACGGTCACAGCTCACTGCAGCCTTGAATTCCTGTGTAGCTGGGACTATAGGCTAGCGCCCCTTTGCATAGCTGATTTTTTTGTTTTTTGTAAAGACAGGGTCTAGCTATGTTGCCTAGGCTGGACTCAAGCAGTCCTCCTGCCTCAGCCTCCCAAAGTGCTGGGATTACAAGTGTGAGGCCTCATACTCAGCCTCCTCCTTTTTTTGAATCAGAGTCTCACTCCAGACTGGAGTGCGGTGGCACGCTCACGACCACCCCAGCGTCGACCTGCTGGTCTCAGGCGATCCTTCTGCCTCAGCCTTCCAAGTAGCCGGAACTACAGGCACTCACTACCATGCCCAGCTAATTTTTTGATATATTGAAGAGACGAGGTCTCACCATGTTGCCCAGACTAGTCTCAAACCTGTGGGCTCAGGCAATCCTCTCACCTTGGCCTCCTAAAGTGCTGGGATTACAGGCTTGAGCTACTATGCCCGGCCTAGCCTCTTCTTTTTTTAAAGAAAACATATATTTGCAATGAGTATGTATTTCTTTAATATTCAAACAATGGTGGCATTAAAGAAAAGTGGGAAAAATGAAGACAATTTTTCAATAGTACATAAGCAGCTACACACAAACTGCTGCATTACGTATAATTTGAATCTTATAAAATCGTCTTTGAAAATATTTTTGACTAAGGTTAAATATTTTGAACCCAGCATGGAGTTTTAAAAGCAGTAATACAAATCTTTAACAGAAATTATATTATATGTTTGGGATAAGTAAATATGGAAAAGGGCTCTGCCAGCCAAATAAACCTAAGTCCCTAAGATATTTAAGTGCACTCTCAGATGATGGATTTGATTTTTCTCCCGTCAGCCCATATTCAGTCTTATGTGAGCTGAAGTGCTTTATGCATGCTCCTGAAGATAATGCCTGTTAGTTGAATCAGACATAATTCCTACCTCCGCTAGATAGAGTTGGAGTCACAAGTGTCTCACTCTCAGGTTTTACCTGTGTGAGCGAGCTGATGGACTAAAACTAACCATGATCAAAAAGTCTGTTTTTATGAAAGTGTATCATAACAGGGCAGCTGGAAGGAGTTGATAATAATAAACATTTTTGTTTTGCTTTTCAGGGACGAGTGAAGGTAAGTCTAACTTCTTTGTCACATGTACACATTCAGATGTTTACTATGACATGTTTTATTATTTTTTCTTCCCACTTCTGAGACTCAGAAAAACTTAATTTTTACTTCTTTATCTAAAATTCTTGAGGTACAAGCACAGATTAAGAGAAAATGACTTTTTATGTCTGGGTTCAGGCATTAGAAACAGCCTGCCTCTGCCTCTGATAATTCTGTTGCCTATTTTACCCACTGAATGTGGAAGTCGGGATTAGCCACTCTCCACCTTCCCCACTGCCTCTGGTAGGGAAATGTCTTCCTCTCCTTTACTGGTTGAACTCTAGGGTCTGCTAGGTCTCATGTAGGAAGGTTCTGGGGCATGGTCAGTATTGATCCAGACCTAGTGGTGATTCCAGATCTAGCTTCCAGGGCTTCTGCTGACTCTTGGATGTAGATGTCATTGCCAAGTCGAAGTTGCTTACGGTAATGCTCAAAATGTTAGCATATTTACTTTGTCCTTTTGAGAATCTTTTTGCTTTAAGGATGAGATCAAAATGACTTTTGTTATTCTTAAGACATATGCTTAACAATATGAAAAAGCTTAGTGCTTAACTTTAGTTCATCTAGATGACATTGCTAAAATGTGAAGTATAACTTTTCTCTCCCTCAAAATCCTCTATTTTTTGAACATTATTTTTGTGAGTTGCTTTTGCATTATGTTTAAATAACAGAATACTAAAGTCTTGTAACTTTACTATTTTATTATTGTAGTTTATATTATAGTAACTATAGCAGCTAAATAAAACATTGAATTAGAGGTGGACTGTTGAGAAGGGAAATTGTTTTAGCAGTAAAATTATTTTTCCAAAGATGCCTCATATTTGCTACTGGTAGAGGTGATTCTGTAATTTCCATTTTGGTCAACCTTATTCTACGCTGGGCATTAACCTGGTTCTATGCTATATTGCAGCTATACTAAAGAAGCCAACTTTGGTTTTTCACACTATTTGAAAACCTCAATCTGTCTCTTGTTATCAGAGGAAAGATCATTAACCTTGGGAGCTGTCCTTAAAGAGCCTATCTTATTCTTAAGTATTGATTTTGGCCAAATAGCAAAGGTTGATTTCGATGGCTATCATATTAGGTGATTATTTAACTAGAACACAGTCGGGTCAAGTTGACAAATAGCTATTTCAGAGTTACAAAACTGAACTGAAAATTTCATTGGAAGGCTAGGTCCTAGGCAGTATTACCCAACCCCCAATTCATTGTCAAAAACTTGAAAGAAAAAAAAAAAAAGAACAACCCTGAAGGTTCTTATATGAAAACGATTCGGGTGGGCACGGTGGCTCAAGCCTGTAATCCTAGCACTTTGAGAGGCCAAGGTGAAAGGATTGCCTGAGCCCATGGGTTCAAGACCAGCCTGGGCAACTTGGCAAGACCTCATTTCTACAATAAATATGGATAGATTAGATAGATAGATAGATAGCTGGGTGTGATATCACGCTCCTGTAGTTCTAGCTACTTGGAGGCTGAGGCAGAAAGATCCCCTGAGCCCAGCAGGTCGATGCCTGAGTGACCGTGAGCATGCCATTGCACTCTAGCTTGGGTGACAGAGTGAGACTCCAACTCAAAAATAAAACGAACCCCTTGTACTCCCGTAATCCCCAAATAATTAGTGATGATTACTATGTGCCAGGTACTCTTCTAAGCAGTATGATTTTATTTAATTCTTTAAACAGTCCTAGGAGGTATTATTTTTATCGCCAACTTATTTTTTTATTTTTTTTGAGTAGGAGTCTCACTCTGTCACCCAAACTGGAGTGCAGTGCCCGCTCCCAGCCACCGCAGCTCGACCTGCTGGGCTCCAGCGATCCTTCCGCCTCAGCCTTCTGAGTAGCTGGAACTACAAGGCGTGCGCTACCACGCCCGGCTGATTTTTGATTTATTGTAGAGATGAGGTCTCGCCAAGTTGCCCAGGCGGGTCTCGAACCCGCGGGCTCAGGCAATCCACTCACCTCGGCCTCCCAAAGCCGCGGGATTACAGGCTGAGCCACCGAGCCCGGCTTATCGCCAATTTATTGATGAGGAAGTGAGCCCCAGAGAAGTTTGGGAACTTGACCATGATTTGTAAGTAGAGTTAGGATCCAAGTCAGGCGGTTTAGCTCCAAGGACTACACCTTTAGTTGATCCCTGACACTGCTTCTTTGTTAACATTTTGATGCTTTATATTTAGATATGTATAGTTTTGTCCAACCCTCATGAGAATCACATTGTATTATATTTTTATCTTTATCAACTTGATAGGTAAAAGTGGTATATCTTTTGTTTTAATTCGCTGTTTTTTTTTTTTTTTTTGAGTCGGAGTCTCACTCTGTCACCCAGACTGGAGTGCAGTGGCCGCTCCCGGCCACCGCAGCCTCGACCTGCTGGGCTCCGGCGATCCTTCTTCCCCAGCCTTCCAAGAGTAGCTGGAATTACAGGCGCACGCTACCACGCCCGGCTGATTTTTTTATTTATTTAGAGATGAGGTCTCGCTGCCCAGGCGGGTCTCGAACCTGCGGGCTCAGGCAATCCACTCACCTCAGTCTCCCAAAGGCGCGGGATTACAGGCTGAGCCACCGAGCCTGGCAATTTCCATTTTTTTATTACTAGTAAGACAAAACAATTTTGTCTATTATTACCATTTGTATTTTTTCCTTTGTGGATTTTATATTGCTGTTATTTGCCACTTTTTAAATGGGTACCCTGGCCCTTTTTTTTCATTTTTTGAGTCAGAGTCTCTCTGTGGCCCAGACTGGAGGGCAGTGGTATTACCACAGCTCACTGCAGCCTTGATCTCCAAGGCTCAGGCAATCCTTCTGCCTCAGCCTCCCAAGTAGTAGGATTATAGGTGTGCACCACCATGCCTTGTTAATTTTTTAATTTGTTGTAGAGACAGGGTCTCACTATGTTGCGTAGACTGGGGTCTTGATCTCCTGGGCTCAAGCAGTCCTTCCTCCTCAGCCTCCCAAAGTGCAAGGATTACAGGCGTGAGCCACTGCACCTGACCTCTAGCTTTCCTATTCAGTTCATGAGTGCTTTATGTATTTAGGGTATTCTCCCTGTGTTGTGTTTGCAGCATGCACTTTACCCAGTTTCTTTCATTTTGCTGTTGTTGATGAAGTTTTCTGACAGATCTATTTTAAGTTTTTATATGGTCCAATTTATTGTTTATTCCTTCATGATTCCCTCTATTACTTATAGGCTTATTTGATTTCTTACATTATTTTGAGCAACTTTAGTAAGAAACACTGTACAGTGTTTACCATCTCTCCAGCTAATGCATATGTGAATCTTTAAAGTATTTTTTATGACTTTTATTTAATATTTAATAAACATTTTAGGATATTGCCATGTTCTACATTTTTATGTTAACAGTTGTATGTTATTTTATTATTTAAGTAGTTATACAGTATTTTATCGTGTTAACTTAGGCATTGTTGTACTTACAAAATTACCAAATCCAAGTATATTAATAGTGATCTTATTAGGTCCTAGAATATAAGTGGTATTTCGTTTTTGTAACATTTCCCTGAATTGCTTTTTTGAAATAGTGAATGACACGTAATACTATCAGCTACATAGACATAATAAATACACCTGTAACATTGCTTGATACTTTTAATTTATTTTTCTAATTTAAAAAGCATAGCATGAATTCTTTTTTTTTAAATATCATGAATCATTAATTTTCATGGCATGAATTGTTATCAAGGCTAGGTATTTTCCCATTGTTGACTGATTTACTATTTAAATTCTGAACTTTTTCTTTTTCTTTTTTTTTTTTTGAGTTGGAGTCTCAGTCCATCCTCCAGGTTGGGGTGCAGTGGCATGCTCACCGCCACCCCAGCGTCAACCTGCTGGGCTCTGGCGATCCTTCCGCCTCAGCCTTTCAAGTGGCCAGAACTGCAGGCGTGTGCTACCTCTCCCAGTTAATTTTTTAATTTAAGTAGAGATGGGGGTTTCGCCAAGTTGCCCGGGCTGGTCTTGAACCCATGGACTCAGGCAATACACTTGCCTCAGCCTCCCATAGTACTGGGATTACAGACTGAGTCATTGAGCCCAGCTTTAAATTCTGTATTTTGATGTCATATGAAATACTTTAACCAGAAAGTTATGAGCGGAGCTACCAAAGGTAATGCTTTTAAGTACTGAGTAGCAGAGTGGTACCTAACTGAATCATGGACTGTTCTTTCTTTGGTGAAATTGCAAATAAGACTTGGATCTTTATGTTAAATAACCTTTAAATTGCCATTTAGCAAAACTTGCTAGAATTATTTAAAACTTTTATTTTGTATTTTGTGACTTAGTTTTCTTTTATTTTCAGAGAACACTTTTTACAGTTGGCTGGAAGGTAATTGGAAACTTTTAAATACTTTTAAATGACACCTTTGTCCTCATTAACAAGACATGAAATTAATTTTATATATACAAGATTCACTTATTAAATTTTATTTCTAAATCATTGACTTACTATTTTTAGGGCTCTGTGTAGAAAAAAGAGCATTCTACAGACTTATCTCTGGCCTACATGCAAGCATTAATGTGCATTTGAGTGCAAGATATCTTTTACAAGGTATGTGAAATTTACTTTTATTCTTTTTATCACACTTATGTTCAGGTATTTTCAAAATCATCTTGATGTTTACCTGAATGGGAAAAGATTGACCCAAATGAACGTTAGGCAGTAAAAGTCCATTCTGAAACGGTGGTAGTCAGGAATGTGGGGACTGCATGCGGTGGACGAGTTAGGCTTGTTCGTAGCTCCTTTTACCTGCTTTTAAGAAGCCGCTCAGCCGGGCTTGGTGGCTCAGCCTGTAATCCTGCACTTTGGTAGGCTGAGGTGAGTGAATTGCCTGAGCCCGCGGGTTCGAGACCCACCTGGGCAACTTGGTGAGACCTCATCTCTACGACAAAAAATTAGCCAGGCATGGTAGTGCATACCTGTACTTCCAGCTGCTTGGAAGGCTGAGGCAGAAGGATCGCCAGAGCCCAGCAGGTCAACCCATCAAGGCTGCGATGGCAGGGAGTGGCCACTGCACTCCAGTCTGGGCGATGGAGTGAGACTCCAACTCAAAAAAAAGAAAAAAAAGAAGCTGCTCACTGATTTCTGAAAGAACTAGAAATTGACCTTCCGTATGACCCAGCAATCCCCCTATTGGGAATATACCCAGAGGAAGTCATTCTAAAAAAAAGATATTTGCCACACATGTTGTTGCAGCTCTATTCAGAATAGCAGAAACACAGAACTAACCATGCTGCCCATTGAAGCTGGACTGGATTAAAAAATGTGGTACATACATACAATGGAATATCATGCAGCCATGAAAAAGGACAAACATGGACTTTGTAGCATCTTGGATAGATTTAGAGTCTGTCGTACTCAGTGATCTATCACAGATACGAAGGACAGTGTACCATATGTTCTCACTCATAAGTGGACCTTGAACAATTATCATAATACTATAAGAAAGGGATTGGCAGTGGTGGGAAACTCACTGGGAGAAGGGGTGGGATTGGCAGTTGAGGGAAACTGCTAGGGGAGGGAGGGGCACACCTTATCAACAGGGGTACCTGCATAATGAACATTTGTATACCTAACCCTGAATTGTACCCCACATCTTTAAAATTAAAAAATGGAAAAAAAAAGAAGCTACTTACAGTCATATCCATCTCTTTGGAAATGTTTTTGTGTGTGGGAATTTAAATAACTGCTAACAGCAGTTTATTTGTTGGATATTTTTAGATTGGATATCTGTATCAGATCTATTATCTGTGTGCCAATGTTAGGCCTGGAGTTTTAATATGTAGAAGCATTTCCTGCTGCTCTTTATCCTTCAAGAATTCTGTTGAAAAACGAGCCTATAGTTAATTTTCTTTTTTTTGTTGAGTCGGAATCTCACTCTATTGCCCAGGCTGGAGTGCAGTGGCTCGCTTATGGCCACTGCAACCTCTACCTGCTGGGCTCAGGTGGTCCTTCTGCCTCAGCCTTCCAAGTAGCTGGAACTGCTGGCATGTGCCACCATGCCCAGCTTATTTTTCTTGATTTATTGTAGAAATGAGGTCTCACCAAGTTGCCCAGGCTGGTCTTGACTCCCTGGTCTCAGGTAATCCTCTCACCTTGGCCTCCCAAAGTGCTGGGATTACAGGCTTGAGCCACCACACCTGGCCCTTGATTTTCATTAGTTCCGTATTTCTTCTGAAATTAAAGCATATCTCACTTCTTAGAAACAAATTAGTTACTTTGATTTTAGAAAGCACTTTAGGCTGGGCACAGTGGCTCAAGCCTGTAGTCCTAGCACTTTGGGAGGATGAAGCAAGAGAACTGCTTAAACCCAGGGATTCGAGACCAGCCTGGGTAACTTGGCTAGACCTTGTCTGTACAATAAATTAAAAAAAAAAAAATTAGGTATAGTAGCGCATGTCTGTAGTTCCACCTACTTGGAAAGCTGAGGCAGAAGGATCGCCTGAGCCCAGCAGGTCAAGGCTGTGATGTCTGTGAGCGTGCCACTGCACTCCAGCCTGGACGACACAGTGAGACGCCAAGTTAAAAAACAAAAAGCACGTTAAACTGTTTAGTGATTTCAGAGTGTCATTTTTCAGTTGCGTATTTTAGTTTCATTAATGTTTATATTTAGAAAATTGATTTTTATTAAAATCTTTCTCAGTAAAGTGAAGTCATTTTGCCTTTAAGGATGGGTTCTAGAAGATAAAATATTAATACAGAACTAAGGCTAAGTTATGAAAAACCATTTTCTTGGTTGTTTTTAGTATATATTTTAAAATGCAAAGTTAAATTCACTTCTACAGGCAGATATAACCTAATACAATTAAAATAAACATTACTTGATAATAAAGTTCAGTTTTTAATATTTAATTCTGTTTCCTTCCCAGATACCTGGTTGGAAAAGAAATGGGGACACAACATTACGGAATTTCAACAGCGGTTTGATGGAATTCTGACTGAAGGAGAAGGCCCAAGAAGGCTTAAGAACTTGTATTTTCTCTACTTAATAGAATTAAGGGCTTTATCTAAAGTGTTACCATTTTTTGAGCGCCCAGATTTCCAACTCTTCACTGGAAATAAAAATCAGGATGAAGAAAACAAAATGTTACTTCTGGAAATACTTCAAGAAATCAAGTAATTATATATTAAAATTCATACATTAATAGAAAAATGATGAGTGGTATCCAAAATTAATCCTTAGTCACTTAGAGAAAGGAAAACTATTTAAAAAATAATTAAAAGCTAATTTTGCTCATAGGCCTTCACACAGATTGAGGTTAAGGTCAAACTTCTATATTATGCAATTATTATTTAAATTTGAGTTTAAGAATTTGTTTGGGGGCATCAGAGTACTGGTTTTACTTTGATTATTACTCTATTTTAATTATATTATTTATCATGACCAGTAAAATGTTTTATCAGCAGGACTTTTAATATTTGTAATACATGAAAATAAATGTTCTCTTTAAAAATGCAGGTCATTTCCTTTGCATTTTGATGAGAATTCATTTTTTGCTGGGGATAAAAAGGAAGCATACAAACTAAAGGTAATTATTTTATACTTTTAGATACAAACTGATTAACACTTAAGCAATATGAATATAAACCTATGCATTATTCATAGAAGTAGAGAGTGGAATGATAGTTACCAGTGGCTGGGGGAGGAGGGTGGGTGGGGAAAAGGGAAATGTTAATCAGAGGGTACACAGCTTCAGTTAGGGGGAATAAGCTTTTGTGAATGGTAACTATAATAAATAATAATGCAGTGTATATTTCAAAATTGCTGAAAGTGTGTGTGTGTGTGTGTGTGTGTGTGTGTGTGTGTATTTTTTTTTCCTTTGTCAAAGTTTTTATTACCTGGTGTTTGAAATTAATAATATTTTAGTTGTCTAACACTTTCTGAACATACCAGGTTAATCAAAATGTCTCTGTGTGGAAAAATAGCAGGTATAATTTAAAAATCATTTGATAATTCTTGAGAAATCTTTTTTTTTTTTTTTTTTACTTTTAAATTTTTTTATTTTAAAATTGTGGGATACAATTCAGGGTTAGGTATACAAATATTCATGGTACAAGTAACCTTGTTGATGAGGTGTGCCTGTTCCCTTCCCCAGGCAGATTTCCACTATTGTCAATTCCACCTCCCTGCCCCCCCATCCCCACATTTTCCCACTACTGTCAATCCTTTTCTTATACTATTATGATAGTTGTTCAAGGTCCACTTATGAGTGAGAACATGTGATACTCAGTTCTTTGTTTCTGTGAAAGATCACCCAGTATTATAGACTCTGATTCCATTCAGGTTGCTGTGAAGTTCATGATTTTGTTCTTCTTTATGGCTGCATAATATTCCATTGTGTATATGTACCACATTTTTTTTATCCAGTTCTTTTTTGATGGGCCGCATGGTTGGTTCCAGGTTCTTGCTATTGTGAAAAATGCTGTGATAAACATACGTGTGCAGGTATCTTTTTTTATAGAGTGATTTGGGTTCTTCTGGGTATATTCCCAGTAGGGAGATTATGGGATCATATGGATGATTGATTTTTAGAACTTTTAGGAATCGCCACACTGTTTTCCACAGAGGCTGTACTAGTTTACATTCCCACCAAGAGTGTAGAAGTGTTCCCTTTTCGCCACATCCTCTCCAGCATCTGTTATTTTTTGAGTTATTGATAATGGCCATTCTCACTAGAGTTAGGTGGTATCTCAGTGTAGTTTAATTTGCATCTCCTTGATGACTAGTGAGGGTGAACATTTTTTCATGTATCTCATATGTTGGCTGCTCATATGTCTTCTTTTGAGAACTGTCTATTCATATCTTTTGCCCATTTTGTATTGGGGCTGTTTGTTTTATTTCTTTTCAACACGTTGAAGTTCCTTATAGATCCTAGATGTTAGGCCTTTGTCAGACATGGAGTTGGCAAATATTTTTTCCAAGTCTGTGGGCTGTCTCTCTGCTCTCTTGATGGTTTCTTTGGCTTTGCAGAAGCTTATCAGTTTGATGAGGTCCCACTTGTCTATCTTATCTCTTATGGCATGGGCACTTTGGGTTTTGATCAGGAATTCGTTGCCAGTTCCAACTTCCATAAGAGTGTCTCCTGCATTTTCTAAGGTTCTTATAGTTTGAGGTTTTACATTTAGGTGTCTGATCCATTTAGAGTTAATTTTTGTGTATGGTGATAGGTAGGAATCTTGTCTGAATCTTCTGCATGTGGTCAGCCAGTTTTCTCAGCACCATTTACTGAATAGGTTTTCCTCTCCCCAGTGGTTGGTGTTGGAAGCTTTGTTGAAGATGAGTTGGTTGAAAAATTGAGGTTTTGCTCCTGGAATCTCAATTCTATTCCATTGGTCTATATGCCTGTTCTTGTACCAGTAGCAGGCTATTTTGATTATTGTAGGCTTATAATAAAGTTTAAAGTCTGGGAGTGTGATACCTTCTTCTTTTATTTTTCCTGAGGATTGTTTTGGCTATTCTTAGTCATTTATGTTTCCATATGAATTCCTGTATTGTTGTTGCTAGGTCTGAAAAGAATGTTGCTGGTAATTTGATGGGTATTGTGTTAAATCTGTAGATTGCCTTAGGTAGAATGGACAATCTTAACAATGTTGATTCTTCTAATCCATGAGCATGGAATGTTTTTTCCACTTGTTTATGTCTTCTTTGATTTCTTTGAGCAGTGTTTTGTAGTTTTCATTGTAAAGGTCTTTCACGTCTCTGGTTAGGAAGATGCCAAGGTATTTCATTTTTTGTGTGTCTATTCTGAATGGAATTGTGCTTTTTATTTGGGTTTCTGTTTGTTTATTATCTGTTTATAGAAATGCGATTGTCTTTTGCCCATTTATTTTATACCATGATACTTTGCCAGAGTCCTTTATCAGAGCAAGGAGGTTTTTGACAGATTATCTTAGGTTTTCAAGTTATAGAATCATGACATCTGCAAAGAGAGACAACTTGACTTCCTCTTTTCCTATTTGGATACTCCTGACTGCCTTCTCTTCTCTGATTGCTCTAGCTAGAATTCCAAAACTATGTTGAACAGGAGGGGTGAGAGTAGACATCCTTGTCTTGTTCCAGTTTTCAGGGGAAATGGTTCCAATTTCTGTCTGTTTAGCAGTATGATGTGCTGGCTGTGGGTTTCTTGTAGATGGCTCTTATTATTTTGAGGTATGTTCCATCTATGCCTAGGTGTTCGAGAGTTTTTAATCAAGAAGGGGTGCTGGGCTGGGTTCGGTGACTCAGCCTATAATCCCAGCACTTTGGGAGGCCGAGGCGAGTGGATTGCCTGAGCCCACGGGTTCAAGACCCACCCAGGCAACTTGGCAAGACTTCATCTCTACAATAAATAAATAAAAAAAATTAGCCGGGCATGGTAGCACGTGCCTGTAGTTCCAGCTACTTGGAAGGCTGAGGCGGAAGGATCACTGGAGCCTGGCAGGTCAAGGCTGTGGTGGCTGGGAGCGTGCCACTGCACTCGAGTCTGGGCAACAGAGTGAGACTCCAACTTAAAAAAAAAAAAGAAGGGGTACTGGACTGTATCAAAAACTTTTTCTGCATCTAATGATATAATCATGTGTTGTTTTTTTTTTAACATCTGTTGATGTATTTAATTATGTTTATGGTCTTATGAATGTTGAACCAGCCTTACATCCTGGGGATGAAGCCTACTTGGTCATGATGGATGATTTTTGAGATGTGTTGTTGAATCCAGTTTGCTAGAATCTTGGTGAAAATTTTAGCATCTATGTTCATCAAGGATATTGGCCTGTAGTTCTCTTTCTTTGTTGGGTCTCTACCTGGCTTGGGTATAAATGTGATGTTAGCATCATAAAATGATTTGGGGAGAGATCCATCTTTCTCAATCACCTGGAATACTTTCAATAGGATTGGTATCAGTTCCTTCTTACATGTTTTGTAGAATTCTGCTGGAAAGCAATCTGGTCCAGGGCTTTTTTTGTAGGTAGTTTTCTTATGACATAGTTGATTTCCTGGATTGTTATTGGTCTATTTAGGTTCTCGATTTCTTCTTGTTTCAGTCTAGGGAGGTTTTGTGATGTTAGAAAGCCCTCCATTTCCTTTAGGTTTTCAAGTTTGTTTCCATTCAAGTGTACATAGTAGTCTGATAATATTTTGTATTTCTTCAGGGTCAGATGTAACTTTAACTTTTGTTTCTGATTGTGTTTATTTGTGCTTTTTTTCTCTTTTTCTTGGTCAGTCTAGCTAGGGGACTATCAGTCCTATTTATCCTTTCAAAGAACCAGCTTTTTGTTTCATTGAATTTTTTTTTTTTTTTTGTATTATCTTTTTGTCTTGTATGTCCCAGATTTGGGCTTTTATTTTTGTGATCTGGATTCTTCTGCTGAAGGTAGGGTTTTGATGGTCTTGCTTTTGCAGCTTCCTTAGTTGCTTGTTAGGCTGTTAATTTGTGATCTTTCCATTTTCTTCATGTGCATTTGTAGAGATAAGAATTATCTTCTTACTACTGCTTTCATGGCATCCTAGAGATTTTGGTAAGATGTTTCTTCATTTTCATTTGTTTCCAGATATCTTTTAATTTGTTTTAATTTCCATATTGACACAGGAGTTGCTTAGCATCATGCTGTTTAGTGTCCATGTCTTTGTGGGTTTTGGGGGAACTTTGTTAGTGTTGATATTTATTTTTATTCCACTGTGATCTGAGAAGGTACATGGCAAACTTTCAATCTTATGAAATTTGCTTATGCTTGATTTATGGCCAATTATGTGGTTGATCTTAGAGTACGTTCCATGTGGTGATGAGTAGAATGTGTACTCTGTGGTCGTTGGGTGGAGTGTTCTGTAGGTATCAATTAAGTCCATTTGGTCAAGAGTCACATTGAGGTTCCGAATCTCCTTGCTGATTTTTTTGTCCTGATGACCTGTCTAGGGTTGTAAGTGGGGTATTAAAGTACCCAGTTATTATAGTGTTAGAGTCAATATCTTTTTAAAGTTTGCCTAGAAGCTGCTTTATGAAAGTTGGTGCTCCTATGTGGGGTACATATATGCTTAGGATGGATATTTCTTATTGATGGATTGAACCTTTTAGCATTATATAGTGATCTTCTGTATCTCTTTTATGTTTTGATAACTTAAAGGGTATTTTGTCTGATATTTAGGTCATAACTGATGCTTTCTTTTGTGTTCCATTCAGCTATAATTTTGCTTCCCACCCTCTTCCTTTGAATCTGTGACTGTCCTTTCTGGTGAGATGAGTCTCTTGGAGACAATATATTGTTGCCTCATGATATTTTATCCTTTTTGGCATTCTGTCTTTTCAGTGGTGCATTTAGTCCATTCACATTCAGGCTAATTATTGAAATGTAAGAGTTTATCTCTGTCATGAGGTTCTTATAGAGTTGTTGTTGTTCCTGTTTGATGTCTTTCTATTGATATTTAGGTTGATTCATGTGCGTTTTCAATCTTTTTCCTGCACTCTTGTAAAGAACGTTGTTGTTCTTTTTTCCCTTTATTCTGTGTTGAATACTTTCTTAAGTGTTGCTTGTAGAGGTGGTCTAGAGGCAGCGTAAGTTCTTAGGGATTGAATGTCTGGGAAAGATTTTAATCCTCCCTCACTAATGAAGCTTAGCTTAGCTGGGTAGGTTATTCTTGGTTGAAATTGATTATCTTTGAGAACTTTGAATATAGGGCTGCAAACTCTCCTAGCCTGAAGTTTTTCTCTACATTAATCTGCTGCTATTCTAATTGGTCTTCCCTGGTAGGTAGTCTGACCTTTTTCTCTTGCTGCCTTTAGGATTTTTTTCTTTTTTTTTGAGTTGGAGTCTCACTCCGTCGCCCAGACTGAAGTGCAGTGGCCACTCCCGGCCACACAGCCTCGACCTGCTGGGCTCCGGCAATCCTTCCGCCTCAGCCTTCTGAGTAGCCGGAATTACAGGCATTCGCTACCACGCCTGGCTGATTTTATGATTTATTGTAGAGATGAGGTCTCACTGCCCAGGCGGGTCTCAAACCCGCAGGCTCAGGCAATCCACTCACCTCAGCCTCCCAAAGGCGCGGGATTACAGGCTGAGCCACCGAGCCCAGCCGATTTTTTTCTTTTATACCTACTTTGTTTAGGTGAATTTTTCTGTGTCTGGGAGTTGGTCTTCTCATTTGTTTTCTAGCAGGGGTTGTCTGAATCTCTTGTGTTTGAATTTTTGCATCACTGATGAGATGAGGGAAGTTTTCTTGAATAATTTCATGGAATGTTTGTTCCAGGGTGGTCTCTGTCTCTCTTTCTGCCTCAGGAAGTCCAATTACTCTTAGGTTTGGCCTCTTGAAATAATCACTTATTTCTAAAAGGTTTTGTTTTGTCTTTTTAAGCTTCTTTTCTATGTTTTGGCAGTTTGGGTTAGTTATGTATTTTGGTCCTCAAGCTCTGAGATTCTTTCTTCTACTTAGTAATTCTGCTTTCCATGCTTATTAGTTTGTTACTTATTTCAATCACAGTATTCTTTACTGCTGTTATCTCAGTTATCACCTCTTTCCTATTTTCCTCTTGTCTCTCCTCAATCCTTTTAATTCTCTTCTATTAATATCTTGATGTCTGGGTTTGTAGTATGTGACCAGTCATTCTGGGGGCTCTTCATTTTTTGTGTTCTGGAGTCTGTTTTCTTAGTGTCTGTCCTCCCAGGGGTCTGTGTGAGACCCATATTCTTCTTTTGGTTTTTCTTCATGTGTAGATTTTCCTGCCCACCTTTTCCCCGCTTTTCCCCCCTCTTCTTTAATTCTGTTGTTCAGGGATGGCGGGGTTGCTCTTACTTCTGTTTGCTCAATCTCCTTTTCTTCCTTATGTGGATCCTCTAGCTTTGTTCAGTTCTGAAGCTGGACTGTGGGTTGGGGACTGTACTTTTTCTGAAGTTTTGAGATTTAATTGAGGGAGGAGCTATGATTCAAAATCTATCTGCAGATCCCCATATCCACCGACAGGTGTATGTGTACCCTGGAACCCACTTCCCACTACCTTGCAGTCTATCCATGCAGTGGGGGAATAGGTTTACTCCCTGAATGCAAAATGGGGTAAGAAAAAGGGAAAGAATGGAACAAAGAAGTGGGGGAGGAAAGAGGAAGATGGAGAGAGAGAGAAGAGTAAGAGGGAAAACAGATAAATGTACTGACTAACAAATGGAAAGAGACACAGAGACAGAAAAGAGTAAAAAAAAAAAACCTAAAACATAAAACATACAAACACACAAACCAACCAACCTCCTTATTGATGTACTATATTCCCCTACAATCAGGAAGTCTAAAGAAAAAAATAAAAATCAGTAAAATAACAGAAACAAAGCAAGTATGAAAATGTTATCAAAAAACAGAAAGCAGAGAGAGAAAAAATACAAAAATGAGCAAAACAAACAAAAAATAAAAACAAGGAGCCAAGCTCTCTCTGAGACTGTTGCTGTGAGTCCAACGTACTTTTAGCTCTGATCTCTAGCTCTCATTGCAGGCTGGTAGCAAAGGTTGCTCACAGCTAGGGTCAGATGCCCCAGGCCTGCTGTGGAAGGAGGGTGGATCATATCTGGACTCAGCCGGCTTGCTGCCTGTCAAGTTTGCGAATCAGATCTGACCTGTCTGTGTCCGCTCAACCATGGGGAGGGGCTTCTGTCTCTCCCAGTTTGATGTGATTACCTTAGGTCCCAAGTTGGAGGCTGAGCGGAGCTGAGTGGGGCAGTGCAGGTCTCTGCCACTCCCATGGGACTCGGGGCTTCAGCCAATCTCCGGTCTTGCAGCAGCTGGGGGCTGAGCCAGGGGAGGCAGAGTGTGAGACAGTCGGACGCTGCAGGCTGGCATGGTATGGGGTGCCGCGGGCGGGGTGGTGCAGCCAGCGAGGGAGCCTGGAACTCTGTGGGGCCGGGCATAGGCAGTGCCTGCAGAGCGGTGCTTGGGGCCAGGGGCTTCCAGCCTGCAGCCGGCGCCACCCGCTGAGGAGCAGACCGGCAGTGGCAGCAGCGGCAGCCACCTGGGGGAAAGCAAAAGTCTTTATGGGCACTCACTCCTGCGGAGACTCTCACAGTCCGGCCGGTGCCCTCGTAATCTTGCTGGAAGTCTCCGGAAGGAGATTTTAAAGTTTCTGTCACAAAAGAAGGACTAAGTATGTGAGCCGATGGATTTCAGTTAATTAGCCTTAGTCATTCCACACTGTAAACGTACCAACACATTACATTGTACCCATAAACACATGTGATTATGGTCGATTAAAAAAATAAACCCATGTATTTAACAGTAAATCTTGGCATATATCTTGAAATTATAAGAAAAATTAGAGTCGTAATCTTTTTTTTCCTCAAAAAAATGAGGTCCAAAGGCAAGTCCAGCTTCAGTTCTGTTTTGCATTATATTCAAAATAACAACTGATGTCTGTTATCGCTATACACACTTTATAGATGGCTTTCATACTGATGGTGCTATATAATAAATAGAGGTAATAAATTAAAGGGAAGGGATCCAGTGCATGAGTGGCAGTGTTAGTCTGTCTTTGGTGAAGAGGATTCTGAAAATGGTGTTGGCTAAATTAAAGTTTTCTTTAGCAGAAGAGGGTGCAGTGTGATGTTTTGTCATTCATCTTACTCGCTGGGAATTAAAGGCAGTGAGGAATTGACAACATGCTTTGGGGGAAAGAACAGCCTGATGATACCCTACAGAATGGGTCTGGTCATTGCCTTACCTCTTTATAGCGGTGTGACCATCTCTGAGCATGTATTTGCCTCAAAGTACTACAAATATAAATACTACTAGGAAGATTTATCAAACATTCATTATGTGCAGAACATGATTTTTGTCATTAAAGGGAGAGAAAGCTCCTACCTTAAGGCTTTTCCAGAGGAGTCTAGTAAAATTATATTACTGTTCTCTCTTTCAAAGCTACTGTAAGAAAAGGCTAGACTTAGTACTACTGGGCTTGATCTGATTTCATCAAAATATTTGTAACAGTCTTCCTCAGCTTCTTATTCCTTGTTTCTTTCCAAAATGAAAGAACCTGATTTTAAGCAGTTTGCAAACAAAATTTTTTTGCACTTAGTTTTTTGCTGTTAGATAATAGGCTATTCTTGACTTCCTATCTACCTCCTACTGAAAGCACTCTTGCTACAAATACATACCTCATTGCTTATATAATCTCCCAAACAGCTTCCAGGAACTTGAAAGTGAGGGGCAAGATGCTGCAATGAGACTTCTTTTTTCTTACTATTTTCAATATGTTCCTTATTTTTAGTTTACTTGCTAGTTTACTGGAAAGTATGTTGGCATCAGCTCTTCTTAGATTATGCAGACTAGAAATATTTCTCACAATATTTTAATTTGATCAAAACCCTGAAACATGAGCTTTAATGTTCTGTAAAGTTTATTTAGATAATTTATGTAACAGACTTTTTCTGAATCTTTTAAGAAAAGATGTAAAAAAACAATATGAGATTGACTTTTTTTTAAAAAGTAGTTTCATGGATCCAACAGTCTCATTTCTAAGTTCATTTTAAAAATTTCATCTTGTCTCCTTAATATTCTATCAGTGCATGGCTAGAAATAGAGGACTTGCATAAAAGAATTATTTAGTGTTCAAAAGAGAATAGGAACTCACTTGAAGACTTAGAGAAAACTTGAGAATTTGGACAAGAGTTGGTCAGTTGGTTTCCCTGAATATAAATTGCAGGGTATAATCACAGCATGTTTGATCATTATATTGACCGGCTGTAATTTACAGTGATGGCTCAAAACTGTGTGCCTCAACAAGGAAAAGTCATGAGTGATTTAGGTTCTGGCTATTTTAGGGATCATAAATTCTTCTAATCTGAAATAATTTGGGTATACACTCAGGCTGTTCAATGATTGCCATTTGTGGAAGTCATAAGGATTTTCTCCTGATCTAGTAAATTTCTAGCCTACTCATGGTTCTACCATGTTAACCATCATCTGTGTCTGGCTTTAATTTGACCGTGTTTACTTGGCAGTTGTAGGCAACCATGCCTGTTTTCTATTCACACCACACAAAGACTTATGTAAGAGCCGCCACATACAAGTATTTGAATTAACAGAGATTCAAACACTGAATTTAGACAATGGCTACAAAAGCAAGCATCATCTTTTCACAGAAACTTCCAGCCTCTGCAAGTATGAGTCTCTCTCTCTTTTTTTTGAGTTGGAGTCTCACTCTGTCGCCCAGACTGGAGTGCAGTGGCCACTCCCGGCCACCGCAGCCTCGACCTGCTGGGCTCCGGCGATCCTTCCGCCTCAGTCTTCCGAGTAGCCGGAATTACAGGCATGCGCCACCATGCCCGGCTGATTTTTTTTTTTAATTTATTGTAGAGATGAGGTCTCGCCTGCCCAGGCGGGTCTCGAACCCGCGGGCTCAGGCAATCCACTCACCTCAGCCTCCCAAAGGCGCGGGATTACAGGCTGAGCCACCGAACCCGGCTCTTAAAGTCAAAAACTTTCAAGACCTCTTCCCATGACAGTGTATTTTTAGTATCTATTGATTGTGAAATGTGATTGCCAAAAAGCAACTATGCAGTCACCAGCACTTGTTAAATACAAATTGTTTTATTGATAACATTTATATCCATTTGCAAATTTATAGTGCAAATGTGTGAACTGTTTATTCTGTCTATATTCATCTTGTCTCCATGTGGATTTTGTAGACCCTAATAACAACTATTAAGTCCTACAGAGGTCGACAGCTCATAAAATGGAAACATGTACTTTAGAGAAATTTTGTTACTTTGTTATTATAGTTAAAAATGTGATTTTTCTGTAAGACAAGGTCAAAACACTAAAGGAAACTCAAGTCAAATCACAAATTTTGTCTACAGTAATATTGGGTAGTTTGTTTTGAAGCAGGTTTAAAATTAGTACCTCTTTTTGAACAGGTACAGAAATACAAGGTAGAGAATATTGTTAACATATGGTAACATCAATATTAATCATTTGGGCTTTGTACTAAATGAATAAAGATACAAGATCTGGGATCCTGTTGAAAGTCTTTTATGTGTTAACAGCTGTTTGAAAGTCTCAAGCTGAAAAAAGCATCTGGGAAAAGTGTCTTAAGAGCAAATGGAGGTCTGCTTTAAATAATGGGTTTCAACCTTTGCTGATTTTATCCCTGTTCAAGATCTGTAGTCCTGTTCTCGTCTAGTTGAGCCCAGTGTGTGTTTTTTCACATTAAAAGAAAAAAAAATGCTATCTTCTCCCTAAATTATAGGCCAGTGGTATAGTGGATGTTCTATCTAGAATGTATGTCAGATTTTTTGCTTGAAATATGATAGCCTTGTGATTCCACTCTGTGTTTAGGGCAGAGGGAGTCACTTGCAGGATCAGTTAATAATGTCCGTTGGAGTAGAGGAAGGATGCGTTCTTGGCTTCTCATTTCCATTTTCCTTGGGACACACGCTACTTTTGGATGAGCTGGACGCATGTTGCCTTATTAATGCAAATGCTATCATACTCTAGTGTTCATATGTTAAAAGCATAAAAACAAAAACAAAATCATCAACACCATATTCAGCATGTAGCAGAGGGCAGGGTATAGGACTTTGGAGAGAGATGTATGGGCCTCAGTTGTACTTGTGATGGTTTATTTCTAAAATTGGAAGTGGGTAGATACATGGATGTTAACTATATTTTGTATATTTTTGCATGTTAACAATGTTAATAATAATAACAAAAGATCTGATTGTTTTACAAAAGATCTGATTGTTTTACCTATTTAATACCAGAAAGAAGGGGTGTAATTTAACGATTATGAAACAAACAAAAAAATATTAGTCAGGTGTTGTGGCTTAAGCCTGTAGTCCCAGCTACTCAGGAGGCTGAGGCTGCAGTGAGCTATCTTCACACCATTGCACTCTAGCCTGGGCGACAGAGGTAGACTCTGTCTCAAGAAAAACCCAAAGGATTTTTTTCTCTTCCTTCCCTCTCCCCCACCCTTCTTTCTTCTAATAAATGATGCCCTCAAACCCCTGGCCCCCCATGTTGACATATAATTAGCAATCACATACAACAGGGTACCTCAGCTAAGTTACCTTTGTATATTTTTGTATGTTTTGTAGTTTGGCTTTGGAATTGGGCAGCCCTGGGTTCTCAGTTTGCTGTTTACTAGATGTGGGAATTTAGGCAAGTTATCTAACCTCTCTGAATCTTTTTTTTAAAAACGTAGTAGGTGTGGCTTACAAGAATATCTATTTTTGGATTTGTTGTAAAGATTAGATTATATATGTAAAGATTCTGGTGTGTGGGAGGTGCTCAGTGAATGTTAGTTCTCTTTCCCTTTTTCATACCCCACAGTACCTTGCACAGTGTTAGACACATAGAAGGCACTCAGAAAATACTTATTAGTTGACTATATATTACATCTTAATAAAATTTTGTGAAATTATTTTTAGGAGGACTTTCGACTGCATTTTAGAAATATTTCAAGAATCATGGATTGTGTTGGTTGTCTTAAATGTCGACTGTGGGGAAAGCTTCAGGTAAGCAAATCTAGCTAGGTTTGTGTCTCACTGATCCTTTGCATGAAGAATTTTCTTATTTTTCTTTGTTTCTTATTTTTACTATAGACTCAGGGTTTGGGTACCGCTCTGAAGATCCTGTTTTCTGAGAAATTGATAGCAAATATGCCAGAAAGTGGACCCAGTTATGAATTCCATCTAACCAGACAAGAAATAGTATCATTATTTAATGCATTTGGAAGGTTAGTTGAATGTACTGAAATTGTTTCTGCTAGCCAAGTAAGCCTAATGCAACACATATACTCTCATATAAAACTGGGTAAGGTGTATCCTTTTTACTGAAATTATTTCATTGCAGAATTATATGATCTTGAGAAATATTCACGTATATAGACAACACACAATCATTACATGATATTCTTTATTTTTATCTATTGACTTTTATAATAATAAACTTACTGATTAGACTTCAATATTCATCTTACTGAATTTGTACATTTTAAAAAGTTGCTTAAAAGCGGTTTTTTGTGCTGTCCAATTTTTGTGAAGTTCCTAGAAAAACCATATATTGTTTAATAGAAGCATACATGTAAATTTATCTGTGACTTCACCACTATATAAAATGATTAATAATTCTTTTCTCTCTTTTTTTTCCTTTTGAGTTGGGTCTTGCTTTGTCACCCAGGCTAGAGTGCGGTCTCATGATCATGGCTTACCACAGCCTTGACCTTGACCTCTGGGGCTCAGGTGATCCTTCTACCTCAGCCTCCCAGAGTAGCTGGAACTCCAGACACACATCACCACACCCAACCAAATTTTTTTTATGTGTGTGTGTATGTAGGGGCAAAATCCTGCTATGTTGCCTAGACTGGTCTCGAATTCCTGGGCACAAGTGATCCTTCTGCCTTGGTCTCCCAAAGTGCTGGAATTACAGGAGGGAGCCACCGTGCCTAGCCAAATCATTCATGTAAAAATAATTCTTTTCCATCAAAATGATTGGATGAAAAGCATGAAATAAGGAACTTACATAAATATTTAAGTCTAGATGCATTTCCTTCTGGCCTATCATGTAAATGATGCCAAGATTTATAAAAATTAACATTTTTTAAAGGACATTTCTTCACTTAAAAAAATTATGATTTAATATTTTGGAGCTTAAGATGATTGACATTCAAAATTGTTTTTCTAGCACCCAGGAGTGTGACAGTTATAGTTCATTGAGTATTCTGCTACTGTTTTTCATGGTACAGAACAAAGCTAAAGTGCACTTAAAATAAGGAACAAAATTTACTTTTTATAAAAATTAGTGAAAACAATGTGGTCACACTTTTATTATTCTTACTCTTTATAGGCCAATAGCTTTGATTCTTTGTACACTCACTAAATATGGTGTGGTCTAAGTATTCTTATACTTATGCTATTTAAAATGTATATTTTAATATTTCTATATTTCTATACGTTATATTATGTACTTTAATACTAAGCATATCAACATACTTAGGAATATTAAAGATATGTAAACATTTTAACTTACATACTTATGCATTTTGTACCAAATATGCATATATTTTAATACTTTAATACTAAGTAAATAAATATGAATACTTAAAATATGTAAATATTTTAATGCCTATGTACTTTATACTCATGTAAGTTAATACTTTAAAAGTAATTTCTGGACAATATTTTATTTCTCCTATGTCAAATTAAGAACTATGTTTATGCACTTTTGCATTTGTTGAAATAAATTGCTTAACACTTTTTCTATGTTTTGTGAATGCAAAGTGGATAGCTTTTACAGAGAAAATTTAATTAAGATTGTTTCTGAGTGAAATATTTTTTGGTTATAGAATTTCTACAAGTGTGACAGAATTAGAAAACTTCAGGAACTTGCTACAGAATATTCACTAAAGAAAACAAGGTGAAATGTGCCTGTTTCTGGACATTGAAGGCCAAAGAGTGGAATTTCATTCAAAGCAATGATGGTCTTAAGCCAAACATTTTATATAAAGTTGCTTTTGTAAAAGGAGAATTATATTGTTTTATGTAAACAAATTTTTTAAAATTGTGCTATGTCTATGTGTAATACTGTTGTGAGAAGTACTTTGATAATGTGGTACAAATTTTAAAGTTTAACATTGAATAAAAGGACTGTCACATTCACATATGATAAAAATAAGTGAAATTTTTAAGTCTACCAAACTAGAGTTTTGTGTTAAATGATGTAATATAAGTACAACTATGGCAAATGTGTCAAGTGTTTAATATGAAAATGCTAAGAAGCCTCATGACCCATAATTAACAGCATAGAATTTTTCAATACGTTTAGAGTTGCTAGATTTAGCAAAACTAAAGAATGCCCAGTTAGATTCAAATTCCAGATAAACAACAACTAGTTTTTTAATCTAGGTATGTTGCATGCAATATTTGGGACATACCCTAAAAAAAATTAATTATTTGAAATTCAAATTTAACTGGGAGTCTTATGTTTTACCTGGCAGCTCTAAAATACATTCGTATGAAACAAGTCAATTTTAGAATTATATTTCTTTTGATTGAGTTGTTTTTATGTGTAAAAAGGTATAATAGCAATTCAAAGGCACAGAAGATTTCTAAACATTGAAAACATTGAAAAGTTGAACAGATTATATATTTTTTCTCATAATATGTTCCCTAATACTGAAAAAAAAATTGGGGGGAACTTTATTTTTATATAATTTCAAAGTAACAGAAAAGTTTCAAAAATAGTTCAAAGAAGTCTCTTACTAGTTCATGTGTTTTATGTTTCATGCTCTTTCTGTATACACACACAAAGTTTTTTTCCTCAATCATTTGGAAGTCAGTTCCAGGCATTATGCCCTTTTAACCTTAACTATTTCGGCATGTAATGCTGAATAATTTTTTTAAATGATTTTTTTTCCAGAAAAATAAGACCTCCCACAAATCTAGAATCATAAAGGAATCATTTTAAGTTCCAATCTAATATTCCTTTTGAATTTTGCTGCCTTTTCAATGCTTGATTTGTATAGTGACAGAACATGTGATTTCTTATTTTTATTTACAAAATTTGTTTAGAGATGAGGCTTTGCTATGTTGCCCAAGCTTGACTTGAACTCCTGGACTTAAGCATCCCTCCTGTCTCAGCCTTCTGTGTAGCTGAGACTACAGGTGCATACCACTACACCTGGCTTGATCTTAGACTTTTTTAATACAGGAAGTTCATTTCCTTTGCCTTCCCAAGTGAACTGTATTTGGAGGATTTTTTATCAGTGGAAGCTCCTTAATGATAAAACTAAAGGGACTTAGGAACTTACATCACATAGTAATTATAGGGAAAAAGAACAAGCAGACCTCAAAATCATGTGCCCTCTTTATATGTCTTAGCAGGTATAGCTTGTTGAAATGTCACATTATTAGTAAAGCAGGGTTTATTTATAAAATGGTTTAGAACTGTCACTTTACACTGCTGTATACTTTTTCTTTGTGTCCTTAAGGCCTGGTACAGTGCCAAGTGCATAATTGTTATCCAATAAATATTTGTTGAATGAATGTATGAATATGTATTCAGTATATTTTAAGTGAATAATCACAGAACTAAGTTTAGTAATATGTGTTGTATTTTCCTTTTCCCCTCATTTTCATGAATAGGGTGGGAAAAGAAAGACATTAACTTACTGTCAATCTTCTTGGAGACTCAAGGACTATGACGTGAAAAGCGTGTGTATAGTTCAAGGATGTTTGTAGTACTCTGAAAATATGGTAGAGCCGTTTTTTTGTGTACTCCTCTCTAATTCTCATCATATCTCTCTTTCCTTTTTTTTAACAGCCAATTTTTTTGAAAGAGTGTTTCTACCTTTCCTTTCTTTCCACTTATTCCTTAACTAAAATCTGGCATTTAGCCCTGTAGTTCTTAACAGTCTCTTCCTGTGAAGTCTAAAATCTTAATTCTAAATTTGTAGTTCAGTAGTTCAATTCACAAACCATTTCTCATTTGCCTTTTTTCTGCATTTGACACTTTTGACGACCCCATTTAAGAGTCTTTGTCCCCTTGTTTCCTTACATTTTGCTCACTCCCAAGACTCTCCTTTTTGGCCTCGCCATCTACTCCTTCAGCGTTATTCCTCAGGCTGTCATTCTTGCTCTCTTAATTATGATACAATTTCTCACTCTGGTAATACCTACCCGATGATTCCTAAGTCCTTATCTTTAGCCCTAACTTCAGTCCAACTGCTTATTGCACTTGACGTGATTTCCCCCCAGACACCTGTGTGTGTGTCTTAAAACAGTCAGATTCTCCCCCAGACCTATGGTTAATTTCAGAACCATCATCTCCCAAGTTTTCTCGACTCATTTCTCTCATCCAGCTTCTCCTTGTCAACCAGTGTCTGCATTCTACTGATTCTATCTCCACCTCTCTGATGCATCACTGTCTTTCCATTTTCACTGCTGTCATCTGAAGGACTACACTAACCCGTCTCCCCATGCCCCTGCCTATCTCCTCTTGCTCTACAATGTAACCAGAATAGGCATTCTAGAAGCACTCTGATAATGTCACACCCTGCTTAACCCCCTTCAGTGGCTTCTTGAACCTTCATGAGAAAGCCAAACTCCTTTGCTTGGTGCACAAGGTCTTGTGATGTGTTACTCTCACCCAATATTCCAATGAAACATACTTACAGTTCTTCAGAAGCCCTGTAGGACCAGGCCGCCACACCTTGGTAAATGCTGTACTCTGCATCCAGTGCCCTAGCCATCCTTTCCCACCTGGAAAATTCCTCTGCATCCTGCAGGCTCAACACAAGCATCTCCTCTGTGAAATCTTCCTTGTTTCATTCAGAGGGTCATCTAACTGGCTCTTTTGTGTCACTGTAATTACAGCCTACCTCTACTGCATGTCACTTACTGTACATATTGTTTTTATTTTTTACAGTTTCCTTTACTAGAATGTGAGCTCCTTAAGGGCAGGAAAAGGAACTTCATTCATTTTTTGCATCTCCGTAGCACAGTTTTGGCCTATGAACATTAACAAATGGTTGTGGAATAAATTGCTTTTAAAGTGACAACTTTATTATATTAGAGGTCCTAATATACTTTACTCCAAATATTTTATCTTCCTTCACTTTACAGCAAAGGTTGGTAAACTCCCAGGGATTTGTAGACTTTATGGAGTCAATAAAACGGAAAATGTATTCAAAATTTGGTGTGGTTTTTTTGCGGCTCCTGAAAGGGGTCTCTTCTGAGGAGGGGAAAGGAACTCTTCTTTCACGGGAAAAGGCAGCATCACTGAAGAATTTCTTCAGGAAGCAAAGAATAGATTCCCAGGATTATGGACTAGATAAGTCGATTCCTATTTAAGATTCTAAGGAGAAGGGGAGAGATGCTATAAGTTATTTCATATGATTTTTCTTAATGTTTGCATAAATGTGTTCTACCTAATAACATACTGACATTTTAAAGTAAAGTGTATGGCACTTCAAATCCAATTGGTGTATAATATTAAGAATATGCTGCCGGGCTCGGTGGCTCAGCCTGTAATCCCGCGCTTTGGGAGGCCGAGGTGAGTGGATTGCCTGAGCCCACGGGTTCGAGACCCGCCTGGGCAACTTGGTGAGACCTCATCTCTACAATAAATCAAAAAATCAGCCAGGCATGGTAGCACGTGCCTGTAATTCCGGCTACTCGGAAGGCTGAGGCGGAAGGATCGCTGGAGCCCAGCAGGTCGAGGCTGTGGTGGCCGGGAGCAGCCACTGCACTCCAGTCTGGGCGACCAAGTGAGACTCCAACTCAAAAAAAAAAAAAAAAAAAAAAGAATATGCAAACGTGCTGAAAAGAAAAAAAAAACAAACCCATTAGAAAGTGGGCAAAAGATATGAACAGACACTTCACAAAGGAAGACATCCGAGCGGCCAACAGACACATGACGAAATGTTCAACCTCACTAATCATCAAGGAGATGCAAATTAAAACCACACTGAGATACCACCTAACTCCAGTCAGAATGGCAATTATCAACAACTCAAAAAATAACAGTTGCTAAAGAGGGTGTGAGGAAAAGGGAACACTACTACACTGTTGGTGGGAGTGTAAACTAGTGCAACCTCTGTGGAAAGCAGTGTGGCGATTCCTAAAAGCTCTAAATGTCAGCCTCCCATATGACCCTGCAATCCCCCTACTGGGAATATACCCCAAAGAACTCAAATCACTCTATCAAAAAGATACCTGCACATGAATGTTTATCGTAGCATTGCTCACAATAGCAAGAACCTGGAAGCAACCATGCTGTCCATCAAAAGAGGACTGGATTAAAAAAATGTGGTACATATACATGATGGAATACTACGCAGCCATAAAAAAGAACAAAATATGAATTTTGCAGCAACCTGGATGGAACTAGAGTCTATAATACTAAGTGATCTCTCACAGAAGCAAAGATCTGAGTATCACAGGTTCTCACTCATAAGTGGACCTTGAACATCTATCATAATACTATAAGAAAAGGATTGATAATGGGGGGGTAGTGAGGGAAAGGGAGGTGGGATTAACGGTAGTCAATATCTGTCCGGGGACGGGGAGACACACCTTATCAACAAGGGTGCCTGAACGATGCACATTTGTATACCTAACCCTTAACTGTACCCCACGATTTTATAATAAAAAATATGTTTTAAAAAAAGAATATGACACCTAGTTGTAAGTAATTATGAGATGACTAAAAGCAAACTATCATTTGTAAGTCTGTTTTTCTTTTTTGTGGTAGCACCAGCCTTCTTATCCTTAGGTGATAGAGACTCAGTCCATTAAGAGAGATTAAGAAAACCAGACCTCCAAATAAAAGCACAAACACTTTTATTTTTAACAGTAGTGCTTTGTTACAATCTAGTGAAACAAGTAAATACATTCATTGGCCACAGCTATACTTTTACAACCAGTTTGAAACTGATTATATAGCTGAGAAACACTGTTAAATGATTTTAAAAGGCAGCTATGCATAAAAAAGCCACTTTAGCTATAAATTACGTCTTCCATAAAACTACAACCAGCTACAGTGAATGGTAACAGCTTCAAAATTAATGGCCACCCAAGTGAAATGATAAAAACAAATAGTGCTAATCTCTGTAGAATTATACACTTATGTAATGAAATTCACTTTTCTAATTAATGAACAAAAAGAAGGCTTGAAATTGTCATCATGTGCTTCAGTGCAAATGAACAGGGAATCGGTAGCCCTTTGATTTTATAAACAGCTCCTTCTTTCGAGACCAAACTTAAAGTGCTCCTAGTGCTTTGGAATTTTTAAGCAAAAAAAAAAATTGGGCCAGAGTTTATCTTTCTTTGTCTTTGGTGATGTATTGGATGAGAGGTGTATAAGGAGACAAATGCAAGAATTTAGGTACCCTAGTCAGTGGTAAGAATAAACTTACAAATCTCAGATTTGGGCCAATCAACTAATGCAGCTGAAAGAACCAAGTTATTTTTATCTGAAACACGTTTAAAAGTAATTTTTGTTTATCTGGTCAAATAGGAACATTATCTATGGAAGCCTTATTAGAAAAACTTTATCACCTTGCACCCCAAGGATTAACAAAGACAGTACAGATCTTTTCAGACAGCTTTAAATAATTAGATAGCTAACATTATTAGCAAAACAAATAGTTGGCATTCTGAAAAGAAATCTAGTAGCTGAAGTCATAACGAAAATACAATGCTATGGTGTCATGTTAATAACGAGGATAACTTCCATACTACACACTTTTAAATAATTTGGTTACAATGAAAGAGTTTACGAACAAACTCAAAGTAACATTTACAACTGTAAGTCTAAGCTTCTGATTGAATTTAAAGTCATTTTGTATAAAAAAAGAAATTTATTTGGCTGTATACCAGCCTCCCAGAAGATAAAAAGCATTGACATTTTTCCCCCTTAGGGTTTCACCAAATGTTACACTTTTGTGAAATTACAGCATCAGCTGTCAAAAAGTTGAAATATATTTTAATAAGAGTAGAAATAAAACCACTTTCTGATCAAAGTAGAAGACAGGAAAGGACAGTTGTAATTAGTTCCAGTTCTGAAGAAACAAATCAACAGACAACTATACAGTTAGTCGTCTTAAGCACGTTGTGACAACTTCTCATTGTTGCCTGTTCCCTTGGCATCTTGAGGTATTCAGCATCTACTTCTTTCCATGTAGACACTGGTAGAAAGTGCATTTTAAAACTCTGTATTATCTTAGACTAATATATATATATATATATATATATATATATATATATGTATATATATACATACATACATATATAGGATTTGGGATAGGACATTCAAGACAGTTTTAATATAATTCTGAAAGTATTCCAATATTGTCAACCTATGGTTTTATACTTACCTAGTTCATACATTTACTTAAGTTTGCTCATTTAGTCTAATGCTGGAAATAATTTGAATTCAATTTAATTTGGCTTTGCCCATATACAAGGTATAAAAAATGTGAAAACTATAGGAGAAATTATATATGTATTACAAAGTATTGCACTTGAGTTCACTGCAATAATGTATCATGACTTAATTTACCTGAGGACAATACTGATTCAATAAGTAAGACCAGCTATATCTTGCTTCAGATAAATCGAATGCTTTTGAAAATGTATTCATGTTTTAACTTACAATTGTACATTTTATGAATAATTCTTAAATGCATTTGTAAACTTGTTTAGTCCCAAGAAGTTTCTACCAAAATCTCCCTATGCAAAAGTCACTATTGCTTTCTTGAAAATCATGCTTAAACTACAATATATATTTTAATTATACAAAATAATCACTTGACCAATTCTACTCAAAGTAGCCACATAGTTTTCACTGATATATTTTCCTCTTGAAGTTACTGTGGCTTTCCAAAGAACACTGCTGGTCCTCACTGTAATACATTACTATTATCATTTGTTTAAAATGATTGGATAATGTCAAGTGATATTTTTAAATCATGCATGAAAGAACTATCTTCAATGATTAAGTATTTTTAATAGATTTTTATAAAGAATGATACATTTTGATGCCTTAACTCTGTGCACTGTTCACACTACAATTTTTATTGGGTAAGAATTCCATATAAAGTACATCACTGAATAGACAAGCTTTGATTTTCATAGGAAAATTGCCTTCCAGTTTGGTGTACAATATAGTATTCCAGTGTGAACACGGGCAAGTGACTTTGGGGACTGCAGTGTACTCTTAAGAACAAAGATAAAAGTGCAAATATGCATTTGATGTTCCAAAGTCAGGATATTTGGAGGCCCATCAAGTGCCTTAAGGTCTAATCTCTCTTTTCTGCTACTCCGAACTTTCATTTTACTTCATTTTAGTATGAGGCCAAAAGTAACAGCTGTGCTCCACCAAACACAGCCATATTTCCAGATTTTGTTTTCATTTGCCATAGATAATGGAATGTTTATGTAGACGGAATTCAAACACATTGAACATACACATTCATGGAAAACAATTCAATAATCACAACTTGGTACTGCTGCCAGTTTCATGGTGTCACATATAAGCTATGATGAGTGCTCATATCTAAATTACTACAGGTAAAGAGCAAAGGTGCAGTATCTGCCATAGGTCCATTCAGGTGGGGAGGGACTGGGTAACTGCTGCCGCCACACCCAGCCATGGTGCCATACCAGCCCAAACTCTGGGAATTGGACAAACTGCAACAAAAAAAGGCAGAGAAGCCATCGGACTGTGAGCAGGATATGAGAAGTCACATGGAATTTTCTGAACATTTTCAATGAATTTTGTAATACAGTTGGTATCAATATACTGAAATGTGTTCTCTGCTAAATAACACAATGCCTTTCTACAAAATTGAATGACTTTCATCTAATTTCCTTGATTCTATATCACATTGTATTACAAAAGAATGAATAAATGCCAGAACTGTAGAACTGGATGATCAGATAATAATAATATAGTCCTTATGTGCTAGGCTCTATTCCAAGACACCTATGTATGAGTATGTATATATGTACGCACATACACTCATTTAATCCTTATAACAAACCTATGAGATAGGTCTGTTATCATCTCTATTTTTATAGGCTCAAAAAACTGAAGTAACTTGTCCAGATGAAGTTAGGATTACAGAGAATGTTGTATCAAGCTGAAAACATTGTGTAGGTATGCATTAAAGTTTTCTCTCTGCCCTGCGTCACAGCTAAGAATATACTAGTTAAGGACTCGCAGTAGTTTAGGAACAAGGAAGGCCTGGGAAGATTTATTTTGGCACTTAAGCTTCCCAATAATTTTACCTAGGGTGTCTCAGCATTTGGAACAGAACTAAAGATATGGAAACAGATAAATAATCCCTATTATAGTATGTATTTCCTGCACATCTCCCTCCCCAAACTGGCCTGAGCCAATAAGCACTCCTGAAATGAAATGATACTATTTTACTCCCAAAAGGATACAGGCTTTGAGTGAGTGTCAGGTCTTTACAGTGCAGGTCCCACTGTGGGTTTAACATCTACTGCTTGAAGCGCCAATATTATAGATCTTATTTGTTGACATATGCCACCAAAGCTTAGATTCGTTCTACTCAATCTTTTCAGTAATAATTCAGGCTGAGTGACTTTTGTTACATCTACCTTCCTTCTCTTGAGCTTCCCAGTCTTGGCAAGTCATCATCACTGTCGTATCGTCTTGGATTGTCAAAAAAGTAAGCTCTGGAACTATAACTGTGACTATGTATCATGCCAGCAGGTGCCTGTGAACAAAGTATTAGATAATATGTGAAGGTTCACTTTTGCGTTAAGAGAGGAGGAGAGAAACTGTTAAAAGTAGAAAATCAATATAAACATCCATAATTTTTGAAACTAAGGAGAAGCATTGGGGAATATCATGATATCATACCAAATTCTGGTTTAATCTCTGTGCCCGGAAAAACAGTACCACTGACCATGCTGGCACATGTTCCCACAGAAAGAGGACCATTCCAAACACTACATATTCTTCTCCACTTATGTCTTCTTCATGAGCCTGTAAACAGAGCATGGCAGATGATTTTTATGTCTGTTTAGTGTGTAACAATCACCCACCACAATTAACTTGTTTCAGGTCTGGTAAGTTAAAATAGGCCAACCCTGAGCACATAAACTCTAACATCTTCTATATTTGTAATTTCTCATGGAATGACACTTTTCCTTTAAAGAACTAAAACGCTTTGAAGTTATGCAGAATAAAAAGCTGCTACTTTTTTCAATACATCAATTTATTAAAATAATTTAAACTATAGGTAATATGGAGTGTCTAATATTTAGGCCCCATGGTCTAAAGAGAGTGACTTTTTTTTTTTTTTTTTTTGAGTTGAGGTCTCACTCTGTCACCCAGGTTGGAGTGCGGTGGCACGCTCATGGCCACTGCAGCTTCTACCTGCTGAGATCAGGCGATCCTTCCACCTCACCTTTCCAAGTAGCTGGAACTACAGGTACATGCCACCACGCCCAGCTAATTTTTTGATTTATTGTAGAGATGAGGTCTCGCCAAGTTGCCCAGGCTGGTCTCAAAACTCTGGGCTCAGGCAATCCTCTTGCCTCCCTCCACCTCCCAAAGTGCTGGGATGACAGGTGTTAAGCCATTGCGCCCGGCTCGAGAGTGACTTTTAAAGAAATGACTGTTCCAGCTGTTCTCTAGGCAAAACAATAGCATTTACTCTGAGTTACACCTGTAGAGAAACATAACATGGGAAGTCACTCAGCTCAGGTGCTACTTTAAATATGGTTTGGGGCCTGCCCTACATGTTGAATTTGTTTCTATCCTACCAGATGTTGGGAGGGGGAAATGGGAAAAAGAATGAAGACAATATACAACATGAAACCACATGTGAAAATTTCTTCTTTTTAAAAAGGTAAATGAAAAATAGTATTACAGCATGCCATAAATTCTGAACAAAGTTGAATTACTATAAAGATATGACACGTAGTTATGTCAGACTGTACATTTAGGAAGGGGATGGAGAATTCTGGGAAGTTAAATTTGCATAGAGTACTGAGAATTACTATAGCAAACACCTGGACACACAAGGAACTATAAATGCTCTCTGATTATTAATACTAATAATGCCAGATTTTTATAAGTCATTATTTAAACATCTGTACTTCAGGCAAACACTAAAGTTATATGTAGTTCTTGGCTAGGGGAGAGTTACTTTCATCCTAACAAATTAAAGACCCATATTCAACGGCTAATTCGAGGCAATTAATTTACCTAGAGATATTTAAACACCATTATTTAAAAATGTATAAAATAGGTTTATGACCAATAAGCTTATGATACTGTTGTTATTTACAAAAAGATAATAAAATACTCCTTTGGGAAGAGTTCTCTCTGAGGAATGATTTCAAGTATCATATATAAATAAAATGTTCTTCTAGTCGAGGGTAACTTAATGATCACACTGTTAGATTAGCAATATGTGGTAGGTACTTACCTTATCTGAAAGGTTATCCCAGCCATAATTAAATGGACTTTCTAATGTATCCTGAGATACGGTGATTACCACCAAATTATAACAAGCTCTTGAAGAGTAGAGGAGGATGACTACAGAGCCTACGACAACAGTCTGGCACAGAGACATACCCTAAAAGAAATAAAAATCATCTCAGCATTCTACACGTGTCACAAAAAGCTATTTACCCACAGATGATGTGTTCACTTCTTGCCATGCACTCCTGGAAAGCGCTGAGTGGGCACCTGCTGAAATAAACTTCTGTTTACCATGCTTTACAACTCCTGTTCCTAGATCCGTTTGTTTAACATGTGTAAATGGATATGTGTAAGTTCTTGGCCAACGTGCCAAGTAGCAGCAGCTGGAGGAAGATTTTGTTCTGTCAAGGTGGCCTTACTCCCTTAATATATGAATAAACAAGTTGGTGAAAGATCCGAACTTTGGTTTAGTCATAATGAAAATGGAAAACATATCAATTTGATATGCTTAATCTCTGAAGCAAATTAGAACAGAAATACAGTTCCTAGGTTATTTGCTTTCATTCCATTAGATTCTATTAGAGAGTGAATGTTAGTTCTCTACTGATGCCATTATGTTGATGACAAAATGATGGAGGCACCAAATGTACTTTCTAATCCGTAATATTTTAAGACTATGGCTTTCACCATTTCCCTCAATACAGAAGGCCCTGCCGCTTAGTGGTTCTCAACTGGAGTATATGTATCAGAAAGGAGTGTGGTATCACCTCTTAGGGGGATTCTTAACCTGAGATCTGTATTTCAATATAATCAGTTTGAAATCCTATGTATTTTATCTTACGCATTATGAACATTACTCTGAGAGGTGACACCATTGCCAAAGAGATCCTTTGCCAGGAAGCACCTAATATGGTGTTTTGGAAGTCATATATGATTAAGGGGCCATTATGGCATTTAGTGCACAGGGTCCTGGGATGCTAAATGACTTGCAATTCGCAGAAGAGTCCTGCACATAGAATTGCCCTTTGACATTCATAACTTTCAAATGTCCTCCGGGACACTCATGAAGATGAAAAGTCTATTTACAATGATCTGAGCCAGAACTTGTTTCAAACATAAAAATGTTTGCATAGTTTAGATGCCAACATTTCCAGAAACTCATAGAATATGTAAATTGATGGAAATCTGTACTTTCTTTTGCTCAGGATCTTTTAAAATGGTTATACAATTGTTATCTGTGAAAGAAAAAATTCGGAAGTTAAAAACACATACATAAACACATGTATATGTATCTTTGTATGTATGTTGTTCAGGATTTTATCAGTTGTTCAAATACTTCAAAAAATCATGACACTGACAGCAATACTGCTTGTGGCATATAAGTAACCAATGCAACACACCTGTAATATTTGTAGCTGCCCCATTCATGGTTTCTATGTCTGATTAAAACATCTGGCTATTATATCATGTCCCCAAATCTATATATTGAAATATTTATTAATTACTTTCATTTACTCTTTACATCACAACTAGGGAAATAACACTGAATTTTGTGTGTGCAGGTAGGTTAAGTCTATTGACTTCAGAACAGAAACAGGTTGTTTAAAATGTTTATTAGAAGGGTGCATGAGCTCTGCCAGGATTGAGAAATGTTATTATAACTGATTTCCTCATTACAATACATTTTAGAGGGGTATGAAAAGAATGCCTTCTTTGAGCTGACCCACTGCCGTCATAAAATGTATGAAAATTAATAAAACTCAGTGAAAATTAAATTTAAAAACCAAGGCTAAGATTTTCTGTAATATGCATTTTTATTTTTGTGAATCTAATAAAAAGTAACTGCTGTCAGTAAAAAAGTTAATCTAAAATTAACCCAGATCTTTTCTTTTCTTTCTTGGGGGGGTCAGGGCCCCACTCCGCTGCCCAGGCTGGAGTGCAGTGGTACGCTCACAGCTCACTTCATCCTTCTGTCTCAGCCTTTCCGGCAGCTGGGACTGAAGACACGCATCACCACACCCAGCTAACTGTATCACTGTTAACCACAGAGATGAGATCCTGCCGTGTTGCCCAAGCTGGTCTTGAACTCCTGGACTCAAGAGCTGAGATCATAGGTGTGAGTCACCGTGTTCCCGCCCAGATCCAATTTAAAAAGTACTAAGCTATTAAAGAAAAGTAGGGCAACAGGAATAAGAAAATAGAATGCTGTAAGCATTGCCATCCTCTAAAATAACCACAAAACTTTACAGTCACTGTTTTGAAAAAGAAAACAATGATTAGAAACATGCTCTATAATGCAGAGGGATGCTACTTAAACTTGTAAATACTATAAAAATTTTTCTTAAAGGTTGTGAGAAAAGAGCAAAGAATCCATAATACTAAAGCAATTCATAAATAAAAGTAAAAAAACAATTTCTATTCAAATTGCATACATAAAACAATAGAGGAAACCTAATGACTTAGAAAACAAAATAAGATTAATATGGCAAAATACAGGATTACAGAATGAAAAATAATGATTCAGTAACATGGAAAGTCTTACGAAAAAACTGAAGAAAACCTTCTTACAATAAACAAAGTTAGAACAAATAATTCTACTCAGAAGAAATCCTCAAAGAACCATCCTCCTTCCCCCATGTCCGACACCTACGCACCACTTTCTAAGTTCCATACTTGATAAGGGCTCCTAAGCACTTTAGTTTCCATACCATTAACAAGAGTTCAGTATGTTTAAGGACACTTTTAGAAAGGAGATATGCAGGAACATTAACTTATCCGTCATTCAGTACTCCTGTGTAACCCAACTCTCTGCCAAAATATAGAACATTATAATCACTCCAAAAAGTTTCCTCATACACCTTCCCCATCAGCCCAACACTCAGAGATCAATACATTCTGGCTTTTGTTTTTACCACCATGTCTGCCTGCTCTAGAATTTCAAACAGGAATAGGTGGAATCAAGCATAAGAGCCCCTTTGCAGGTTCCATTTGCTCAGCACAATGTTTTTGAGATTAATCCACATCTCTGGACGTATCCGTATTTAGTTTTTTTTTAGTTTTTATTTTTAAGATGGGGTCCATTTCAAGGTTAGGCATCCAAATGCTCATTATGCAGGAAGCCTTGTTGATGAGGTGTGTCCTCCCCGCCCCTCGCAGTTTCCCACTATTGCCAATCCCTTTCCTATAGTATTATGATAATGGTTCAAGGTTCGCTTTATGAGTAAATGTGATACTCAGTTTTTTGTTTCTGTGATATAGGTCACTCAGTATTATAGACTCTAAGTCCATCTAAGTTGCTGCGAAGTTCATAATTTTGTCCTTTTTTATGGTTGCATAGTATTCTATGTGTATATGTACATTTAAAAAAATCCAGTCCTCTTTCAATCGGCAGCATGGTGGGTTCCATGTTTTTGCTATTGTGAATAATGCTGCAATAAACATGCGTGCGCAGGTATTTTTTTCAGAGTGATTTGAGTTCCCCTGGGTATATTCCCAGCAGGAGGATTGCAGGGTCGTATGGGAGGTGGATTTTTAGATCTTTTAGGAATTGCCACACTGTTTTCCACAGAGGCTGTACTAATTTACACTCCCATCAAGTGTAGAAGTGTTCCCTTTTCCCTGCATTCGCTCTAGCATCTCTTGTTTTCTGAGTTATTGTTGGTGGCCATACTGACTGGAGTTAGGTGGTATCTCAGTGTGGTTTTAATTTGCATTTTTTTAAATGATTTTTCATTTTCGCTGACTTTAGGTCTTCAATTTCTCTCAGCAATATTTTGTAGGTTTCAGTTTAGACACAATACTTGGTTTTGGGAAAATTTATTTATAAATATCTTTTTTTTGGCTACTATTGTAAAATAGTGGGGGATTTTTGAATTTCATTTTCTAACTGATTCTTCCTGCTGTGTGTAAATATTCAATGTATTTTTGTGTTTTGACATAGTACCCTGAGAACTTGCTAAATTCACTTATCAGTCCTAGCAGTTTAGTAATTTCCTTAAGATGTTCTCCATAAATGAACGTGTTATCTGCAATTAGAAACAATTTTACTTCTTAATTTCTAATTCTATACCTTATGTTTCTTTTGCTTTCTTTCTTTTGCACACAAGGGTCACCTCCCGCCCCTGTTTCTTTTTCTTACCTTTCTGAAATATTGATTAGAAATGATGAGAGCTGACGTTTTTCCTTTGTTCTCAATCTTAGGGACAGAGCATTCAATATTTAAGTATGATATTGACTGTAAGCTTTTAAAATAGATGCCTTTTATAATGAAATTGAGGAATTTATCTCTTCTTAATTAGCTGAGAGGTTTTTTTAAATCATGAAAGGTGCTGAATTTTGTCAAATGCTATTTCTACATTTATTGAAATGATCATGTGATTTTTCTACTTTATTCTCTTAATATAGTGAATTACACTAGTTGATTTTCAAATGTTAAAACAATGTAGCACTCCTGAGATAAACTTCTCTTTGTCATGATGTATTGTCCTTTTTATATGTATTAGATTTTGTCTCTAAGTATAAAGGATGCTAGTCTGTAATTTTTATTTACATTTATCCCTTGGTATCCATAAGGGTTTGGTCCCAAGATCCCTTTATATAAAATGGCAGAGTACTTATATATAATCTATACATATTCTGTACTTTAAATTATCTCTAGATTACTTATAATAATGCAAATACTAGTTATTCTGCATTATTTTTTAAAATTGTATGATTTTATTATATTGCTTTTAAATTTCTATTTATTTTAATATTTTAAGGTTGGTTGAATCCATGGATGTGGAACCCACTGATACAGAGGGCTGGCTATATTTTGTAATATCGTTGCCAGCATTTGTTAGCAGGGTAATGCTGCCTCGTAAAACTTAAGTAATGTTCTTTCCTCCTTTATTTTCTAAGAGTTTATTTAATATTGGTGTTATTTCTTCTTTAAATAGGCAATAGATTTAATTAGTGAAATCATCTGGGTCTGTAGTTTCTTTGGAGGGAAATTTTTGATACAAAATTTAATTTCTTTAATAAATATAGAGGTAAGATTTTACATTTCATCTTCTATCAATTTTGTTAAGTTGTATTTTTTAAAGCACCTGTCCATTTCATCTTAGTTGTCAAGTTTATCAGCAAAGACTTGCTAATAGTATTCCCTATTTTCTTTTAATGTTTATAAGATCTATAATTAAATCCTCTTTCATTCTTAACATTGGCTATCTGTACTTTCAGTATTTTTTCTGTAGAATTAACTGGTTTTAATTTCTCTATGTTTTTGTTTGTTTTCTATTTTTAGTTCTTCGACTTACTTCTAAACTTTTTTCTACTCATCCTCAGTTTCTAAGGCGAAAACTTAGGTCATTGATATCTTCTTTTCTAATATAATGTGTTTTGAGTCGAGGTCTCAACTCTATTACCCAGGTTGAAGTGCAGTGGCACAATCACAGTTCACCACATCTTTGACCTCCTGGGCTCAGGTGATCCTTTACCTCAGCCTCCGAGTAGCTAGAGGTATAGGTGTGAGCCACTAGGCCTTGTTAATTTTTTGACTTTTTTTTTTTTTTTTTTTTGTAGAGATGAGGTCTTGCTGTGTTGCCTAAGCTGGTCTCGAACTCCTGGGTTCAAGCAATCCTCTTGCCTTGGCCTTTCAAAGTGCTGGGATTATAGGCCTGAGCCACTGTGCCCAGCCTAATACAGTATTTAAAGCTATACTTTTCTGTTAGCTGCATCCCACAAATTTTGATATATTGCATTTAATTATTCTTCAGTTTAAAATACTAACGTCCCTTGTGATTTTCTCTTTTACCCATGGGCTATGTAGAATCGTGTTGCTTAATTTCCAGAAATGTGTATCAGATTATTAATTGCACTATTGCCACAGAACATCCTCTGATTCCAATCCTTTCGTTTGACTGATACTAGTTTTATGATCATTGTATGATTTATGTGATGTTTCCATGCTGCGTTGAAAGAAATGAATGTGTGCTCTTCAGTTATTGGGCATCAATTAGCTCAAGGGCATTAAGAGTGTTGTTCAGATTTCTACATCTACCAATTTTTTTTATCAATTGTTGAGGATAAGGTATTAAAATCTCTATGATTGTGAGTTTATCTATTTTTTCCCTTTATTTCTTATTTTGACTTCATGCACACATTTATGATTATTATGTCTTCCTGATGAAGTGCATCTCTTTATATTTGGTAATATTCTTTCCTGCCTGATGAAATGTACCTTTTTGTATCTGGTAATACTCTTTGTCTCAAAGTCTATTTCATCTGACATTAATGTAAACTTCTATGCTTGCTGAATGCATGATATATTAGTTTTCATCTATTTATTTTCGACCTATATCTGTCTTTATATTTAAAGTGCATTCTAGAAGCCAGCATATAGATAGGTATTGCTTTTTAAAAAAAAATCCACATTGACAGTCTTTACTTTTTAACCTGTTTAGTTTATTAATGGTTAATATAATTAGCGATTTGTTTAGATTTGGATATTACCTTTCACTACATTGTTTTATTGTTGGTGTTACTCTAGGGCAGGAGTTCTTCAAGTGTGATATAGGGACTTTAAAGACCAAAATCAAGCTACTTTAAAAAATACTAGAACTTTATTTTCCTTTTTGACTCTCAGTCTCTTGAATGTACAATAGAGTTTTCCAGAGGCTATGTGCAATATGACATTGCTATTGCTGTGTGCATGTGTATTCTTGTGTTTTCTAGGACTTCTGATATAGTAGAATTAGAGCATAAATATGTGCATTTTTCAGAAATTAATTCAGTTTGCTCTGTGTAGATTTATTGAGTTGATTAGTTCTTAGTTATACCTTCTATACCCACTGAAACCTCATTATCATGTAATAAACTATTTTGAAATTCTAAATTTTCTTTGTAGCTACATGGAGACACAAGAATATACACATCATGAAGATTTATTTTACAATATTTAAAATTTTTCTTCAAAAATTTAAAAAATATAGAAATCATTTTAGAATTTACTATTTTACTCTAAAATGAAAAATCATACATATTTTATATTTAAGAATGGATCATTGGCTTAGGAATGGGGAGTTATTGTTTAATGGGTACAGAGTTTCAGTATGAGATGAGAAAAATGTTCTGGAAGTGGATAGTAGTGATGGTTTCGCAACATTATGAATGCACTTAATGCGACTGAACTGTACACTTAAAAATAGCAAAAATGGTAAATTTTATGTTATGTAAACTTTAGCAAAATAAAACATCTCTTTCTTAACATACAGCTTTACTATTTACCTATTTTCCTAAGAAAGATGAAAATATCAGAGAGATCTCTGAATCAATGAAGGCAGGAAGCTACCTCAAAGGAACTGGGTGAAACTATAAATAAGCAAAATATTATGAAAACTATCTTTCAATAGGCTCTAAAGATTTTAATAATTTACATGATTGTGTCTCCTGTAACAGAACATCTTGAATAATACTATAGACCAAGTTAAGCTGAAGCATCATTTTGAGACCAATCATTCAGAGTTTGGAGCAAAAGGAATTAAAATTTTAAATGCAGGTGTGGTGAATGCTTTAAATACCAAATATTGTTTTTATAACCTTCCAGACTAGAAAAAAAGGTCACTGAACCATTTTATTGGCTAAGTTATTATACTACATTGGCTGTTAAGTATAACAGTATACAATAACTGAGAGACTAGTGAGGTCTTACATAATGGACAATACCAAATGTTTACTGGATGGAAAGTTTGTAAAAGAATCATGGTGTTGCCTTTTTCAATAATACAGAAATTCACTGACTTAAAGATTTAACAGAAAACATAAAGACTGATTTAATATCTTGTCTACAAACATACATTTTTACCTTACAAATGAATCAATTTACAGGTTCAGTCCTACAGGTGCAGCAGGACTTATTTTGTTTGTATTTATATGGTGCCAGCACCAGCCGATCATCTAAGAGACTCTTTTATGCCAATGTCTGACAAAAACCCAAGTGGTACTACTGAAATGCCACTTTTAATAGTGGCTTGTGAGTGTCTCTAGTCACTTTTCTTTTTTTGTAAAACACCACTTTTTAATTGACAGACAACTATGGCAGATAAACAAGTTATTCAGACTTAATTTTTGGGCATAAACTTTTTTTGAAGTTTGACAAAAGGAACCTATCACTTCAAAGAAAACATCTGATAGTAATTCCTCAGGACTCTGAGGCAGGAATGATGCTTGAGTCCGGGAGTTTTAGGCTACAGTGAACTATGATGGCACTACTACACTCCAGTCAGCCTGGGCAACAGAGAGAATTGATTTCTTAAAAAAAATAAAAGAAGAAGAAAGAAAAAAGACACAAAGCAAACATCTGACATATTTATTGCCAATGATGAAATTCAAACTTTCAAGAGAAAATGAGAGTTTTTGAAAACTTGTACATACTTGCATCCACTGTTAAGATTGACAGCTTCCTAAAACTAAAAGACTTTTCTAATGAGATGATATTCTCACATGTGATTTTGGATACTGTCTAAAGAAATGTATCACATCTGGAAGATCTGTGACACTCTTCTAAATGATCAATGCATGATGTTACAAAATCATTCAAAGTGCAAGACAGACCAATGGAAAGTACAAAAAGTTCACTAATATGGTTTTATAAACCACATGGCAACGAACCTTCAAGAAATCTCTACTTCTGGTGTAGTTTTGATATAGTATTAAAGACAATATCCACAATTATCTGGAAAATTTATTAAAATTCTCAATTTTTCCAACTACATATATGTGTGAGGATGGATTTTCTTCACATACTTCAATCCAAAGAACGTATTGCAAAACTGAGTGTGGAAGCAGACATGAAAATCCAGCAGACATCAAAGTGATTTGCAAAATGTAAAACATGCCAATCTTCCCATTATTGTTCATTTGTTTTGGAAAGTATATATATATATATATATATATTTTGAGTTGGAGAATCACCCTGGTGTCCAGGCTGGGGTACAGTGATATGCTCCTGGCCACCGCAGCCTCGATCTGCTGGGCTCCGGCGATCCTTCCGCCTCAGCCGTCCAAGTAGCTGCAACTACAGGCCTGCGCTGCCATGCCTGGCTAATTTTTGATTTATTATAGAGACGAGGTCTCACCAGGTTGCCTGGGTGGGTCTCGAACCCACGGGCTCAGGCAATTCACTCACCTCGGCCTTCCAAAATGCTGGGATTACAGGCTGAGCCACCGAGTCCGGCCAAGTATAATTATTTTTATAAAAATGTTATTTATGTTAACATGTAATGAGTTTACTATTACTATTTTAAGTGAAAAATACATTTAAAAAAATTCTAAACTTTTATTTCTAGTATGATATGTACCGAAAGATATAATATACATAAGCAAAAGCTCTCTGGGGTCCTCAATAATACTTATGAGTGTAATGGGATCGTGAGACCAAAAAGTTTGAGATATTCTTGACATTTCACAGTCTGAGTAATAGTTAATATCATACCATATGATATAAAATGTAAGATTTTTGCAACTCTATAGATCCATACACCCCATCTTTTATGCTACACTCATATGTAATATAGAATTGCATACTGCATCCACAATATGTAAATCTCACAATGGTATGATTTTTGCATTGCATAGTCATATGTATTTCTTAAAAGAAATTATATTTACCTACATATTTACTATTTCTTGTGTTCTTCATTCCTTTCTGAAGAGCTGAAATTCAAGCTGATTTTATTTTTCTGTCTGCGGAATTTTCTTAGTATTTCTTATAGTGTAGGTATGCTGTATAGTGTAGGTAACTATTTCTCTTAGTTTTCTTTTATCTGAAAAATGTTTTTATTTCTCCATTGCTCTTTTTTTCTCCATTGTTCTAAGAATTTTTCACTAGACATAAATTTCAGATTTGACAGGTTTTTTTTCTTTTGGCATTTAAAAAGTACTGTTTCCATGTCTTCTGGCTTCCACTATCCTGATGAGGAGTGATCATTTAAATCAATATTCCCCTATGTAATTCTGTAACTCATTTTTCTTTGTCTGCTTTTGAAATTTTATTTTCAGTTTGAAGCACTTTTTCTTTGTATTTGTCCTGATTGCGGTTGTTGAGGTTCTTGAGACTATACATTTATGTCTGTCACCAAAATTGGAAAGTTTAGGTCATGATTTTTTTATTTTTTCAATTCTTTCTCATTCAACTTCATTTTCTTCCTTACTTTGAGAATTCTAATTACACATACTTAGACCCTCACTTTGTTTTCTAAGTCTTTGCCTATCCTCCTCTGTCTTCAGATTTGATCATTTCTATTGCTTTACTTTTAAATTCATTGACTTTTCCTTCATTTTCAATATGCTGCTAAACACAACTAGTGACATTTATGTTAAAGACTGTATTTTCCAATTCTAGAATTTTCATTTCATTCTTTTAAAAAAATCGTTTCCATTTCTCTTGAGCTTTCCTATTTATTTATTCAAATATATTTTCCTTTCCATCCATGAGCATATTATAAAATCTTTGATAAATCCAAAATCTAGGTCCTCTCGGTGGGTGGGTGAGGATTGTCTCCACTGAGTGCTTCTTTAAGTTTTGGTTTTTGCTCTTGAGTGTGAGTTATATTTTTCCTGTTTCTTCATATATCTAGTAACTTTGTTCTGGACACTGTGAGTGACATATTGTAGAGAACCCAGATTCTGTTATATTCTTCCGAAAATATGATTTCTGTTGTAGAAAACTATTAACTTTGCTGATCTTAAGTCACAAACTCAATCTCCCAGGCATAGACAGTGGCTGAAATCTCAGTCTAATTCCTTCATCCAAACTGTGCTGCTTGGAACCAGTCTTGCAGATGTGTAGGTCAGGTATCATGTACAAATTTGACAGTTTATCATCAGAATATGGGGTTTCCCCTAACTGGTTGTGTTCTTTGTAAGATTTCCTGCTTACTTTCCACCTGCGATAATTGCTACCATTTTTCTTCTGATTTTCAAGCCAGTAAAACTGTGGATTGCTCTTCGGCTTTTGGTTACCTCCTGGGTGGGAGCTTCCCTCAGGCTAGGAGCTGTAAAACACAGGAAACTCACTCAGTGTCATTCCCTTCTTCCAAGTTGTTGCTCTCCAGTGCCTTCAGTGCTTTTTAATATTTTGTGCTGAACTTATCATTGCTATCTGTGGAAAATTTGTTCATTAGGAGCAATTCCAGCTATTACCAGATGCAGAACTCTGCACAAACGCTATTTTCATCTTGAAATTAAAATACCAAAGCAAACATTTAAATCAAGAAAACAAAATAAAACAATTAACACATTTAAAAATAAATTTTGATAATTATAAGGACTAAACAGTTTCAAAAGCAGTGTCATGCTGCTAAGACACAACAAAATTTGATCTCTGGTTCCTATGACCTTGATGTGACGGAGTAGACAGCTTCTACTGGGTGGACGTACTGGCCATGGGGGGAAAATCTGACAATGCTGGGTAGTACAGAAGGGTCTAGAAGTATAGGGAAAAAACTACTTGAGCTTAGGAGTAGATAAAAGCTACAAACCTGTATAAGGGACAAGTGTGTGATAGGCCAGCTCAGCAACAGAATAGGAAATTAGACTTGGAATATGACTACTGAAACAGTTGAGGCAGCAAACTAAAAAAGTTCTGCTGCTTAAGATGGATAAAGTAAATCCCTGTTACTGAAGAGATAAATTATAATAGAGAATTAGGGAGTTGGCAATCATACCTTTTACAGAGAAGGATACAGTCTGTATTTTTCTACCATCATCCTCCCCAAATTCTAGACGAGCCCTATTTCAAAGTGGTGGAAGAGAGACACTAATGGTATTTTAGCCTGTTTCTTTAGTTATGGCCTAAGTGACCGTAAACCACTGCTTTAGTCTTATAGGGTTAGTTAGCCCATATGAAAGGTCAAAAATATATTTTGGTTAAATGTTACTGGCTTCTCAAAGATGCTGAGGCTGCCTCCTATTCTAATACATTAAATAGTAAGGATCAAGGGTTGAGTGAACACAGAACTGAGAGGTTTTCATAAGAGTGAAAACTGTTAGGAATTCAGGGTGGACAGAGAAAATGCATTATTTGCAAATGGCCAACTGGGCCGGGAGACAGCCAATTATGAGTACCAAACAATGATTCTCTTATCCACATATAGAATTGGGCATGTCTCTGACCAGATATATAAGCCTAAAAGCTTAACTTTTATTCCCACTCAGCCTTTGAGTGTCTTTTATACAAAGAATCCCTGTTTGCCATTTCAGCAACTAAGCATCTAAAATTGGTTTGCACTTTTTTATGTTGATGAGTTATTTTGTCCTTCAAAAGTATTATTTCTTCTATATTCTTATGGCTATTCTTATTTTCTTCTGAAATGGAAAGTGACACCAGAATAAAAATAATTCTACTAGCATGTATTTCAATGTTAAAAGTTATAATTCTAATAAAAAGTAAATAAATACAAATGCATCACAGAAATTATATAAATGAAGGCAAAACAAACAGCAAAAAACTCAATGGGAGAGTAATACAAACAATCATGTCAATAAACGCAAGCTGTTTGAACCACCTTATAAAAAAGAGGTGCTCACTAACAATTAAAAAACAAACTCCATAAAATTTTGCCTAAATTAATGAGACATACTTAGAACATTAGGAAGAGACAAAAAGTTAAAAGTAAGTGTACCATGCCAATGCAAAGAAAACTGTAATTGCAGTACAAGGTATAGTTGATTTCAGAATTAAAATATTCACCAAAAGAAGGCCATTTCATAATTTCATCAAAATGTACTCCAAAATTTTCTAAGATATATTCCTTAATTATTAGATAAAATGTAATCTATCAGACACTTCAACTCTTATCAAAATCAGGGTGGAATATGGTACATAAAGTGAAATTAAAATACTCAATAGAGAAATCCTATTCTTCAATCGTTCTTACTTTTTTCTCTTAAGTACCTTTAGAGAATTTCATTATATACATAGGGTACCTCTCCAGTTAAATTTTGCCAACATTTTCAGGTGGTCAAGAACTCCTTGAAGCTAGGTTACCATTCCCTAATACATATTAGGACCCTAATAAACATCTGTAAGTACTTTTTGTTTTAGCAGCAGGTATTATACTGAGCACTTCATCTTTAATTTAATCCTTACAACCATCTTATAAGGTAGGTACTAATCTTATCCTCAGCAACTCGTGAAAGCAACTCTTTCATTGTTTCCATTTAACACATTGGAAAACGAAGCTTAGAAGTATTGCTACTTGTCTAAGGTTACCCAGTCACTAAGCAGCAGAGCTGGGATTTATATCCTTATCTCTCTAATCCCAGGTTTCCATCTTTCAATCACTACAGTGAGTTGTCTCTCATAAGGATTTTTCATATTAATTTCAAATTAATATAACTGACTAAATAAACACATTCCAAAGTATATCTAATCTCATGTTTTGTTTATGCCACTCTCACTGCAAAAGAGAATGAGAAACTTTACAGAGATACATACAAAATAAAATAAATACAAAAATGTAAATGTGGATAGGTGGGGGATGGTAAGAAAGTGAGATGAAACTAGAGATAGAGCCAGTACCAAACACGGGTATCACAGGTCATCTATGATTGACAGAGGTGAGCCATAAGTTTACCTCTGACCAACGTAGAAGACAGAGGAAAGAAGAATTTAATGAATGTCATTTTTTTTGGTATTGAATCTGAGAAAAAGATCATTTCTGAAAACATTGTATAGATAATATCCCAACAAAACTATACAATAGTGACTTTAAAATAAACTTCTCTTATAAGAGATTTCTTATAAATAGCTTCACGTAGGCCAAAGCATGGTATCAAAGTGTAGGTCAGAAAAGACAACTCTTTCCCGGGTATAACGTGGTTTTGGTACCAAACTGCCAACAATTTGGATTGGGCTGAGCACAAAATATAGAATATATGGGGAAATGGACAGGAGTGGACTGTAAATCTTTCAAGTAATCTTTCTGGCAACTAAACTTTTGAAAGTAACAGTTGAAGGTTTACTTTCTCTAACAAGATCCTGGAGTATAGAAATCCTACATTATTTAGTAGCCAGATTCCTATCTATGGAAAATAAGTACAGAGTAAAAGAGATAATTTCTTATGGAAGCTGGGGGGCCTAAAAAAGTTTGGGCTTACTCCCAGGGTGGGCTGAAGAAAGACCTAGAGTCAGAGATAATAGCTAACACTGATATTAAATATGCAATGTTTGAAATATGGCTGAAATTCAGACAGAAAGCTTATTTTTGTTAAATAAGAATTGTTGCTACAACATTACAAGCTTATAGAAAGCTGTCAAGGCAGTACTTGAGAAACTATATTACTCTAAAGACATATATTAATTTACAAAAGGATGAATTAAGTGTCTATATAAGGACATTGATATGAAACAAAATAATAGCTTTCAATATGTAAGAAAGTAAAAGAAAAAAAAGAGCAAAACTAAACTATTCAAACTGACAATACCTACTATTTAAAAGCAAGTAAGTGCTATATGAAAACAGATAATTAAATCACAGCACTGTTTCAGTTGCTTAATGAATTTAAATTTAAAAAATAAGTAATGAACAAGATAACATAAAAGATACTTAAATGCTATGTAAACTGAGACTGGGGAAGACAATTCTAGATGTAATTACTAAAACTCCTAACACGCTTACCAAAAATAAAAAGCAAAGCAAAACAAAACTGGTTTTGCGACCTTCCATACGATCCCGCAATCCCACTACTAGCAATATACCTGGAAGAACTCAAATCACTCTACAAAAGACACCTGTACATGTATGTTTATTGCAGCATTGTCCACAACAGCAAGAACATGGATCCAACTGGATATAAAAAATGTACATATACATGATGGAATATTATGCAGTCATAAAGAAGAACAAAATCATGAACTTCACAGCAACCTGGATGGACTGAGTGATCTTTCACAGAAACAAAGAACTAGTGTCACATGTTCTCACTCATAAGCAGACCTTGAACAACTATCATAATACTATAAGAAAAGGAGTAGCAGGAAACTGGGGGTGCAGGGTGTTGGGGGGGTAGGATTTGTAGTAGTGGGAATCTGCCTGGGGAAGGGGGGCACGCCTCATCAACAAGGGTATCTGCACAATGAACATTTGTATACCTAATCATAAATTGTTCCCCAAATCCTTAAAATAAAAAAATTAAAAGATAAAAAAATAACTGTTTTTGAAGAAAATTAACAATATAGAGGCTGAATTTAAAAAAAAAAACACTTAAAGGCCCATCAATAAGACCAAGAGTTCAATTCAGATATATGATGAAATGTTACACAGGCTTCAAAAGAGTTTTTAATAGCCTAAGAAAATTTACTAGTATAAGGGGAAAGCAGAGTATAAAGTTATATTTACACTGAGTTCCAAATATAGTTAAGCATCAGTGATGACATTACTGCTGTTTAAAAAATTTGTTAAATCATATTCTTTCATACTGCCAAGTTTAAATTAATAATCAGAAAAAATGCATTTTAAAATATTACGGTCAATATAGTTAACTGCCTATAAAACTATAATACAGCAAGTATAGTGGAAATAAAACTAGCTAGTAAACAGACAAATAACAGTGAAAAACAAAATAAAACAAAAAATGTTTACCAAAGAACAAGGTTCTACCAAATGAATAATGGAAGGATTTATTCAAATTTTCTGAGAACAGTCCTATTCTAGAAACTGTGTCAAAATATGATGAAGATAATGGGAAGCCAACACTTATATATTTAATGCCAAGCAGTATATTCTTTTTTTTTTTTTTTTTTTTTGAGTTGGAGTCTCACTCTGTCGCCCAGACTGGAGTGCAGTGGCCGCTCCCGGCCACCGCAGCCTCGACCTGCTGGGCTCCGGCGATCCTTCCGCCTCAGCCTTCCGAGTAGCCAGAATTACAGGCGCTTGCTACCACACCCAGCTGATTTTTTGATTTATTGTAGAGATGAGGTCTCACTGCCCAGGCGGGTCTCGAACCCACGGGTTCAGGCAATCCACTCACCTCAGCCTCCCAAAGGCGCGGGATTACAGGCTGAGCCACCAAGCCCGGCAAGTAGTATATTCTTACTTTTCACACACCTATGTTATCATTTTATCCTCACAACACTACTATGGAGATGGTCACTATACTTACATCAAGTTTAAAGATAGAGAGGTCAATGTCACAGAGTTAATAAATGGCAGAGTTCTAATTTAAATCTATGCGATACAATGCTGAAGCTTAAGTTATCACTACTTTGTACTACATAGTTTGTTACCCATCTTAGTTTATTAAATAGAAGTCTATATTGTAAAACAAGGATACCAAAAAAGGGGGGAAAACACAGATTAATTTTATTTCACGTGTGAGTTGACTGCAATTTTAAATAAAAGAAATAAAATGGAATTCATCCTCAAAATTCAAGGCATATAATAAAATCTAGTCAAAAAATTTACTTTATTTATAGAATAAGTAGAAAAAATTATACAATATAAAATTGTTGAAAATAATTTAGAGACTGCTGGGCTGTAGCGCTTCCCTCCACAAGTGGTGTGGTGGTCACTACCTCCCCACTGGCCACTGGACCACACCTGCAGCCATGGCTCCTGGCCAGTTCACCTTATTTAGTGTCTCTAACAAAACTGGCCTGTGGAATTTGCAAAAAACCAAACTTCTCTTGGTCTGAGGCTGGTAGCTTCTGGAGGGACTGCAAAAGCTCTCAGGGAGGGTGGTTTGGCAGTCAGGGAGGTCTCTGAGGTGACTGGATTTTCTGAAATGTTGGGAGGATGTGCGAAAACTTTGCATCCTGCAGTCCATGCAGGAATCTTGGCTCGTACTATCCCAGAAGACAATACTGACATGGCCAGGACTGATTTCAATTTCATCAGAGTTGCTGCCTGTAATCTGTCTCTTGAAGACAGTGGTTTCTCCATATCTAACTGTTGAGGAGGCTGTTGACCAAATCCATACAGGAGTAACCCTATTGAGAGCTGCAGCCAAAAACCATGTGTGAGTGACAGCAGTGTGTGAACCAGGGACTATGCCACGGTGTCCCTAGAGATGCAGTGCTCTGAGAGTAAGGACACCTTCTTGGAGACTAAACACCAGCTAGCCTTGCAGGCATTCTACTCACATGGCACAATATGATGAAGCGATTTCAGATGACTTCAAGAAACTGTACAGTGAAGGAATATCTTAGATGCCTCTGGGTATGGAATGAACCCCCATCAAATCCCTGCCCAGCTGTACATGCTGAAGTCCAGGTTTCCCATCACAGCTCTAAATGGGGCTCCTGGGTTTACAAACTTGTGTGATGCTTCAAATGCCTGGCAGCTGGTAAAGGAACTCAGAGAGGCACTAGGTGACCCAGCTGCTGCCTCTTTCAAACATGTCAGTCCAGCAGGTGCTGCTACTGGAATTCCACTCAGTGAAGATGAGGTCAAAGTCTGCATTGTCTATGAGCACTATAAAATCCTCACCACCCTATCAACTGCATATACAAGAGCAAGAGGGGCTGATAGGATGTCTTCATTTGGTGATTTTGTCACATTATCTGTTTGTGATGTACCAACTGCAAAGATTATCTCCAGAGAAGAATTTGATGGTATTACTGCCTCAGGATAGGCAGCAGCAGCCTTGAAAAAACCTTCTAAAGAAAAATAGGAACCACTGTGTTCTTCAAACGGACCAGTCTTACAAACCAGACGAAAATGACGTTTGAACTCTCTTTGGTCTTCATTTAAGCCAGAAGAGAAATAAAGGTGTCATAGACAGGTCATTTAGCAATGTTGTTACCAAGAATAAAGCTCTGCCAGAGTCTGCCCTCCGAGATCTCATTGTGCCACTGCTGTGGTCAAGTATACTCAGTCAAACTCCGTGTGCTATGCCAAGAATGGACAGGTTATTGGCACTGGAGCAGGACAGCAGTCCCAGATACATCACACACCTTGCTGGGGATAAGACAAGCTTTTGGTGGCTTAGACACCATCCACGAGTACTTTCAATGAAGTTTAAAGTAGACGTGACAAGAGCAGAAATCTCCAATCCCATTGATCAATATGTGACTGGAACCATCGGGGAGGATGAAGACTTGATAAAGTGGATGACACTGTTTGAGGAAGTCCCTGAGTTATTAACTGAGACAGAGAAGAGGGAATAGGTTAACAAACGAAATGAGGTTTCTATCAGCTCTGATGCCTTCTTTCCTTTCAGGGATAACGTAGATAGAGCTAAGAGGAGTGGCGTGGCATACATTGTGGCTCCTTCTGGGTCTGCTGCTGACAAAGTTGTGATTGAGGCCTATCACGAATGGGAATCGTCCTTGAACATATGCACCAACAGCTCTTCTACCATTGATTGTATCACACCTTACTCTGCCTATGTGCAGGTGAATGGTGATGTGGAATTTTAGAAATAACTTAAAAAAAAACATTACATCTTTAAAAAAGAAAATAATTTAATATGATTGAAGATCAATTATTCATAACTGAACACACACAAACTTATGAAAGTTATTCTTAACAAAAGTGAATATTTTAATATAAACAGAAAATATATATGGTAAATATATAAAGAATAAATACCCAGATTCTGCTCTGTAAGCCATTGAGAAATAGCTTGCACACACAGAAATGTGAAAAATAATTCTCGGCAAGGAAATATAGGTGCATGTCAATTAAGTAAATCTAAATTAAGACTTAAGGCATATCAATGAACGTAATCAAACTAAATAAAATATTGATGAAGCAGAGGAAATTAGGTACCCTTATATACTGATGAGAGCATCATAAAATGATTTGTTATTTTGGAGAGTAGTATGGCAAAATCCAAAACATAATTTACATGGAATAATTTCATTAATAAGCATACAAACATATGCATGTAAATTAGAACTATGTAGAAACACATACCTAAAAGATTACAAGTAAACACAGGGTGATGTAAATGGAGTCAATATATGGTCATAAAGAACAGTGGTTACTAGTAGAGACCTATCATCAGACCTGAGTTTGAATCCTGGCTCAACTATGAGACCTTGGGCATATTTATTGCTTTATTTTGTTCTTGGCATAACACAGTTGCGAAAGTTCATTTGGTTACTAGGATAAAGCTGCGCTGGCAAAGAGGCCATCATGGGGTATATTTATTCAGCAAACATTTATTGAACATTTACTACAGTAGTCCCTCCTTATTGTATCATATCCCATGGGGGATACATTCCAAGACTCCCAGCCGATGCCTGAAACTGTGAACTGCACCAAACTCTATATATACTATGCTTTTTTCCTATACACAATGCCTATGATAAAGTTTAATTTATAAGTTAGGCATATTAAGAGATTAACAATAACTAATAATAAAACAGAACAATTACAACAATATACTAAATAAACATTACGTAAATGTGGCCTCTCTCAAAATATCTTATTATACTGTACTCACCTATTTTCAGACCAAAGTTGACTGCAGATAACTGGAATTATGGAAAGTAAAATCATGGATAAGGGGGGACTACTGTATATGCCAGGCATTAGACAAATGGGATTAAAAAAAAGAAGATACAGACAAGGAAACTACTTTCAGAGTTAACACTTCAGGAGAGAGAAGCAGAAAATAAGTATATAAATAAATGAACAAATAATTTAGGCTACTGATAAGTACTATGACAATAACAACAGAGCATGATAGAAATACTAATCAGAATGGGAGATAACCTTAGTTGGGTAGTTAAAAATAGTAGCTTTGAAAAAGTGACATCCCAGCTGAGGCCGGAATGCAAAGATGCCATCACATCGCATATCTGTAAGAAGTGTAATTTAGGCAGAGAGGACAATATATATAGTTCAAAGGCTCTATGGCCAGAATAAACTTAGTGTTTGGTGGTGAGAAAATGTGAGACAAAAGTCCTATATGACTGGAATGAAAAGAGGAGCGTGGTAGTGGCAAGGCCCAGAAAGACAGACAGAAGCCAGATTATATAAGGCCATACAAGTCATATTGCTTTTGCCTCTGACGCTCCATCCTCTCCTGTGTAGAGACCTTCTGGGAGGCACACCCATCTGGGCCTCTGGGACAGTGTTCTGAATTCAGGTCTCTAACGAGCATTCCTCCACAGCCCCGGTACTCTCTTTGGATCTTTCCCAGGTCCATCAGGGCCATGATGCTTCATCAACTTCAGAGCCTTTGTGATACATGTGACAACCCTGGGCACACAGCATCTTCTAGTACTGAGATGACTGCAGTGAACACAGGCTCAGAGAACATAACAGTCAATCTGTTTAATATCCCCAGAAGACCCTCTGAAGAAGGACAGGCACAAACAAAGCTAGACTGTGAAGACTAAAAATAAATATCCAACCCCTCATTGATAAGACATCCTCATATTTTCACAAGTATTAAGAACATTCAGGGAAATATGACCTCATCAAATGGACAAAATAAGGTGCCAGAGACTGACCCTAAAGTGATGGAGTTATGTGATCACTCAGATGAAGATTTTAAAGCTGTTGTCTTAAGGAAGGTCAATGAACTTCAAGAACACACAGAGAATTAATTCAGAAACTTATCAGAGAAATTTAACAGAGATATTGAAAGAATAATTTTAAAAACAAACAGAAGCCCTAGAGATGGAAAATACAATAAATGAAATGAAAAATGCAATAGAAAAATATCAACAGCAGAATTGGTCAAATAAAAGAAGAATCAGAGAGTTTGAAGACAGATTATTTGAAAATACAGTCAGACAAGAAAAAAGAAGAAAGAATAAAAGGACTAAAGAAAGTTTACAGGATCTATGGGACAACATCAAAAAAGCTAATAATCAGGTAACTGGAGTTAAAGAGGGAACTGAGAAAGACAAAGGGGTAGAAAGTTTTTTTAAAAAAATAATAGCAGAATATTTTCCAAAACTGGAGAAAGATATAAACATCCAGGCACAGGGAAGTCAAATGTCACCAAACAGATTCAACTCAAATAATAATACCTCAAGACATATGATAATCAAACTCTTAAATATGAAAGACAAAGAGAAGATTCTGAAAGCAGTAAGAGAAAAGCAAATATACCCCTGGCAGCAGATGTCTCAGCAAAAACCTTTCAGGCCAGGAGTGTCATCTAGGAATATTTTATCCAATAGAACTATCATTCAGAAACAAAGGAAAGAAAAAAGTCAAACAAAAGCTGAGGGAATTTATCAGACCTGTTCTGCAAGAAATTTAAAGGGCATTCTTCAAAATAAAATAACAGACAATTTTTACAATAATGTTGTAATTATGTTGTGTAAAACATTTATATCTTTATTAAAAAGACCAAAAGACAAAAGTATTAAAAATAATGATGAGCTGGGCTCGGTGGCTCAGCCTGTAATCCCACGCCTTTGGGAGGCTGAGGTGAGTGGATTGCCTGAGCCCGCAGGTTCGAGACCCACCTGGGCAGCGAGACCTCATCTCTACAATAAATCAAAAAATCAGCCGGGCGTGGTAGCACACGCCTGTAGTTCCGGCTACTTGGAAGGCTGAGGCGGAAGGATCACCGGAGCCCAGCAGGCGAGGCTGCGGTGGCCGGGAGCAGCCACTCCACTCCAGTCTGGGTGACAGAGTGAGACTCCAACTCAAAAAAAAAAAAAAAAAAGATGATAATTTATTAAGCGATAGACTATAAAATGCAAATTGTGACATAAAATATTCAAAATGTGAGGAGAGAAGAGATTATACAGATTTTTGTCATTTTTTTGTTTTTGTGATCCAAGTTAAGTTGTTATCAGTTTTAAATAACTTTTTATAACTATACAATGTTTTTTGCAAGTTTCTGTAACAACAAAGCAAAAACCTATAATAATACACTAAAAATAAAAAGTAATGAATAAAAAATACTACCAGAGAAAATCATTTAACCACAAAAGAAGACAGTAAGAAGGGAAGATATGGAGAGAGGAATTACAAAACAACTAGTGAACGTGGGACAAAATGGTAGTAGTAAGTCCTTACCTATTAATAATAACACTGAATGTCAACAGACTGTATTCTCCAATTAAAAGATATACAGCAGCTGAATGGATTAAAAGACAAGATCCAACTACATGCTGCCTACATGAAACTCACTTCACCTATAAATACACACATAGACTAAAGGTGGGCGGATGGAAAAATATATTCCATGCACATGAAAGCCAAAAAAGAGTAGGATGGTCAGCCTGGACAACATAGTGAGACCTCATCTCTACCAAAAAAAAAAAAAATTAAATAAAAAAAGAGCAGAAGTAGCTATACTTAGATAAAACGGCTTTTAAGTTAAAAACTGTAAAAAGAGACAAAGAAGATCACTATAGAATGAAATGGGGTCAATTTAGAAAGATTATATAATAATAGTAAATACAGATGTTACCAACACTCAAGTACCTAACTGTATAAAGTAAACATTAATAAGGCTATAGGGAGTGATAGACTGCAATACCATAATACTAGGGGACTTCAACATCCCATTCTTGGTAATGGAAAGGTTATCCAGGTGGAAAATCAACAAAGTTGACTAAAGCTAACACTAAAGTTAAACTATTCTCTAGACCAAATGAATATAACAAATATTTACAGAATGTTTTATCCAACTGCTGCAGAATTCACATTTTTCTCACCAGCACACAGAAGAGTCTCCACAAAAGACCATATGTTAGGCCACAAAACAGTACTGATAAATTTTTAAAAAGTCAAAATCGAGCCGGGCTCGGTGGCTCAGCCTGTAATCCCGCGCCTTTGGGAGGCTGAGGTGAGTGGATTGCCTGAGCCCGCGGGTTCGAGACCCGCCTGGGCAGCGAGACCTCATCTCTACAATAAAATCAAAAAATCAGCCGGGCGTGGTAGTGCATGCCTGTAATTCCGGCTACTCGGCAGGCTGAGGTGGAAGGATCGCCGGAGCCCAGCAGGTCGAGGCTGTGGTGGCCGGGAGCGGCCACTGCACTCCAGTCTGGGCGACAGAGTGAGACTCCAACTCAAAAAAAAAAAAAAAAGTCAAAATCATAACAAGTATCTTTTCTGACTGCAACGAAATAAAACTAGAAATCAATAACAAGAGGAACTTTGGAAACTGTACAAATACATGAAAATTAAACAACATGCTCCTAAATGACCAATGGGTCAAGGTAGAAATTAAGAAGGAAATTTTTGTAAAATCTTGACAGAAATTAAAATGGAAACACAAAATAGCAGAACCTATGGGATACAGCAAAAGTGGTACTCAGAAGCAAGTTTACAACAATAAATGCCTAGATGAAAAAAATAGAAAGATTTCAAATAAACAATCTAACAATGTACCTCAAAAAACTAGAAAAACAAGACCAAACCAAAGCCAAAATTAGTAGATGGAAAGAAACAGCGAAGTTCAGAGCAGAAGTAAATAAAATTGAGATTAAAAAATGCAAAAGATGAACAAAACAAAAACTTGGTCTTTTGAAAGGATGAAAAAAATCAACAAACTTTTAGTTAGACTAAGAAAAAGAGAGAAGACCCAAATAAATAAAATCACAGAAGGAAAAGAAAACACTATGACTGATATCACAGAAACACCAACGATCACTAGAGACTATTAGGAACGACTGAGTTCCAACAAACTGGATAAAGTCCTGAACATACGCAGCCGACTGAGGTTGATCGATGAAGAGAAAGAAAACCCGAGCACACCGATACCGAGTAACGAGGTCGAAGCGGCAGTCAAGTCCTCCATCAAAGAAAAGCCCAGGATTTAATTACCGGGTTCCCAGGAGACGTATACCACAAACTTAAAGAGGAACTAGTACCAGCTGGGCATGGTGGCTCACATCTATAATCCCAGCCCTTTGGGAGATGGAGGCAAGAGGACTGCCTGATCCCAGGGGTTTAAGACCAGCCTGGGAAACTTGGCAAGACCTCGTCTCTACAATAAATCAAAAAATTTAGCCAGGCGACAGAGTGAGACTCCAACTCAAAAAAAAAAAAAAAAAAAAGTAGCAGGATGTGGTGGCACTTACCTGTGGTCCGAGTTACTTGGAAGGCTGAGGTACAAGGATCACCTGAGCCCAGCAGGTCAAGACTGCAGAGGATATAAACATGCCATTGCACTCCAGTCTGGGTGACAGAGTAAGGCCTGGACTCAAAAAAAAAAGACGAACTAATACCAGTTCTACTCAAACCATCTCAGAAATCGCAGAAGAGGGAATACTTCCAAACTCAATCTACTAGGCCAACATTACTCTGATACCAAAACCAGACAAAGACACAACCAAAAAAAAAGAACCACAGGCTAATAACCCTGATGAACATAAATACAAAAATCCTCAACAAAATACTAGCAAACAGAATTTAACAACACATTAAAAAGGTAATTCACCATGATGAAGCAAGATTCATCCCCAGGGTGACAGAATAGTTCAACATGCACAAAATAAACATGATATATCACATCAACATAATCAAGGACAAAAATTATATAACCATTTCAACACATGCTGAAAAAAACCAATCGATAAATTCAACATCTATTCATGATAAAAGCCCTCAACAAATTGAGTAAAGAAGAAAAAAACACACAGCTAATATACTGAACAGGGAAAATTGAAAGCCTTTCCACCAATATCTGGAACAAGACAAGAAGATCCACTATCACCCACTTTTATTCAATATAGTACTGGAAGTCCTAACCAGAGCAATTTAGGCAAGAGAAAGAAATAAAGGGCATCCAAACCGGAAAAAAAGAAGTCAAATTATCCTTGTTTGCAACTGTCATGATCTTATACTTTGAAAAACATAAAGACTCCACCAAAAAACCTATAGAATTGATTAAAAACAGTTCAGTAAAGTTTCAGGATATAAAATCAACATACAAAAATCAGTAAGATATCTATATATGAACAGTTATCAATCTGAAAAAGAAATCAAGAAATCTATTTTATTTACAATAACTACAAAAATTAAAATACTTGGGAATAAATTTATCCAAAGAAGCGAAAGATCTTTGTAATAAAAACTACAAAACACTGATGAAATAAATTGAAGGGGATGCAAACAAATGGAAAGACATTCCATGCTTAGGAACTGGAAGAATTAATATTGTTAAAATGACAATAATGCCCAAAGCAATCTACAGATTCAATGCAATCCCTGTCAAAATACCAATGACATTCTTCACATACATAGAAAAAAAATTCCTAAAACTAACATTTGCATGGAACTACAAAAATCTCCAATGGCTAAAGAAATCTTGAGCAAGAACAAAAAAGCCAGAGGCATCATGTTACATTATTTTAAATTATATTACAAAGTTATAGTAACCCAAACAGCATGGTACCAGTATAAAAACAGACACATGAACAATGGAATAGAATAGTGAACCCAGAAATAAATCCAATTCACAGAATGGGAGAAAATATCTGTATATTACCCATCTGACAAGGGATTAATAACTAGAATATGTAACAAGCTCAAACAATTCAGTAAGAAAGTAACAAATAATTCAACATAAACATGGACAAAAAAATCTAAAGAGAGATTGCTCAAACGAAGACAAATAAACAGCTATGTAAAAAAATGCCCAACATCACTAAACATCAGAGAAATGCATATAAAACTATAATAAGACATCATCCCACCTTAGTTAAAATGATTTTTATCCAAAAGGCAATAGAGCATGGTGGCATGCACCTGTAGCCCTAGCTACTTGAGAGGCTGAGGTGGAAGGATCGCCTGAGCTCAGGAGGAGGTCAAGGCTGTGGTGAGCTGTGATCGTGCCACTGTACTCCATTTCTGGGTGACAGAGTGAGACACACATTTAAAAAAAAAGAAAAAACAAATATAGGCAATAAATGGATGCTGCCAAGGATGTGGAGAAAGGGGAAGCCTCACACAGTATAGGTGGAAATAGAAATTGGTACAGTCACCATGGAAAATGGTATGGGAATTCCTTAAAAACTAAACACAGGTCTGTCACAGTGGCTCATGCCCATAATCCTGTCACTTTGGGAGACTAAGGCAGGAGGATTGCTTGAGCCCAGGAGTTTGAGACTAGCCTAGGTGACATAGTGAGACCCTGTCTCTAAAAAATTTTTTTTTAAAAAGTTAGCTGGGCATGGTGGCACACATCTGTGGGCAGTCATTCGAGAGGCTGAGGTGAGAGGACGGCTTGAGCCTAGGAGTTCAAGGCTGTGGTGAGCTGTGATCGTGCCACTGCACTCCAGCTTGAGTGACAGAGTGAGACCTCAACTAAAAACAACAACAACAACAAAAAACAAAATACAAAACTAGGCCAAAATTAGAACCACCATATGATCTAGCAATCCCACTTCCAGGTCATATATCCAAAAGAACTCAGGATATTGAAGAGATAGCTGCACTTTCATGTTTACTGCAGTACCAATCACATTCGCCAAGGTATGGAATCAACCTAAGCATCCACCAACAAATGAATGGATAAAGAAAATGTGGTATATATATATACAATGGACTATTATGTGGCCATTAAAAAAGAATAAAATCCTGTCATTTGCAGCAACACAGATGGAATGGAAAGTCATTATGAGGAGTGAAATAAGACAGGCACAGAAAGACAAATGTTGCAGGTTCTTACTCATACGTGGGAGCTCAAAAAGTGGATCTCATGGAGGTAGAGAGTAGAATGACGGCTACCGAGGCTGGAAGGGAAGGGGGTAGGGAGGATGAAGTTGTTAATGGTACAAAATACAGTGAGCTCAAAGGAATAAGTTCCAGTATTTGACAGTACAGTAGAGAAATTATAGTTAATAATTTATTGTATATTTCAAAACAACTAAAAAGAATTGTAATATTCCCTAAACAAAGGGAAAAAATAAATGTTTGTGGTACTGAGTATCCCAATTACCCTTATTAGATCATTACAAGTATATTTGTGTCAAAATGCCACATGTACCCCCAAAATATGTTCAATAATGATATACCAATAAAAAATACAAAAAAGGAAAATTAGAAATGCATGCTAATGCCACCTAGTATAAACTGATAAGAGCCCTAAGAGGAATAAATTCAATATAAAGATAATTCAGATAGTGAGTTACTTCTAAATCTTGTTTTGGAGTTGAGGGGGAAGAGACCACATTGAGTTCTTAAGAAGGGGAAACATTAGAGTTAGGTCTTAAAAATTGGATAAGCTATGGACAATCAGGTAGAGAGCACTGGGAGGAGGAACATCATTCCTGGATGATGAAACAATCTAAGGATACTGATGCAGAAAGGCATACTGTGTTTCATTTGGAAATAAGAAAGGTAAAATCTGTTTGAGATGAATTATGGAGAATCTTATTATCATCGAATATGTGAAGGGAGGAAGGGTAAAAAGAGGAAGGCAGAAGACCAAAGCTTGAGGTTTACAGAAATGCTCTTAGGGATAGCAAGAAATAGAATCAGTTTAAAAGTTAAAGAGTTAGATGTTCAATAAACATTTGTTAGTTGAATAAAAGGAATGGTACATTATTATAGATGTCAAAAACAAAAAATAAGCATAGTGGTTTTACAAAGAGAACATGAAAGCAAGATGACATAATCTTCAAAAACAGTTCATAAACTAGTTAGGAAGATTGAGAACTATATAACAGTACAATATAATACAAATAAAACATCTAGTATCTCAACGATCTTTGCAGCTATGTATTTAGACATGTCTCTCTGTAGTGTTCCTAGATAATTCTAAATCCATGCAGTTTTTAAATTCAAGACTTTTGACATAATAATAACAAGTGAGTCTGGACACTGTGGCTCACACTTGTGATCCCAGCACTTTGGGAGGCCAAGATCACTTGAGGCCAAGACTAGCCTGGGCAATATAGCAAGACCCTGTCCCTAAAAAAAATTAAAAATTAGCCAGGCTTGGTAGTATGTGCCTGCAGTCCTAGTTATTCAGGAGGCTGAGGCAGGAGAACTACTTGAGGAGTCTGAGGTTACAGTGAGCTATAACTGTGTCAGTGCACTCCAGCCTGGGCAAGAGAGTGAGACCTGGTCTCAAAAAAAACAGCAACAACAACAAAAAAGAATATCTTTCATATGATAGTAAAGAAAAGATGTTTGAAATGATTCTGGAGCCAGGTGTGGTGGCTCAAGCCTATAATCCCAGAACTTTGGGAGGCTGAGGCAAGAGGATTACCTGAGTCCAGTGGTTCAACACCAGCCTGGGCAACTTGGTGAGACCTCGTCTCTACAACAAATAAAAAAATTAGCTGGGTGAGGTGGTGCATGTTTGTAGTTTCAACTACTTGAAAGGCTGAGGCCTTGAAAGGATCGCCTGAGCACAGGAGGTAGAGGCTGCGGTGGCCATAAGCGTGCCCCTGCACTCCAGCCTGGACGATAGATTGAGACTCCAACTCAAAAATAATAATAATAATAATAATTCTGGAGGATTTCTCAGATGAATTTTTCTTCTCAGACTGGCAACTTTACTATATTCAGAGTATTTTCAATTTCAAAAAAAGTAAAACCAAACTTGGAAAGTTACTAGGTATCTAGAGAAGCACTTTAAATTCAATCACAATTTATTTATGCTTTATACCTAGAGAAGCAAAAAGTGTGAATTGTATAGTGATGTTATTATAAGTAAAGATTTATTGGTACCACCAAAAGATTGTCAACTAGAACTGTGACAATATTATTCTTAAGTCTAAATTAGCTAAAATATTAAAATTTTAGAAAGTAACTCTTTAGAATAGATGTTGAATAAAATGATTTTTCAGGTAAGATTAATAGGTTTGGAAGTCTGACTCTCTGTTCTCTTCTTTTTCTCTCTTGCTATATATATTCTACCCCAGAATTCCACTAAAATATACTTTAAAAGTAAAATTAAAATATGTGCCTAAATGTAAAGGACAAGTTGATTACCATACATTCAATTATAGTACCTAACTTTACTAGGTCTATATTAAGGATAATGACAATATACAAATCTAAAAATATTTCAGAGAACTGTTTTAACTGTTTAAGATACATATCTTCACTTATCTCACTTATCTTCAGTGAATAGGCAATTATGTCAAATTAAAGCAAGTTCTCCCAGGTAAGTGATGATAAAAATGTGTATATGTATATACCCACACCCCAAATTCACATATCTACACCCCACCACCCATACACTGTGATGACCAATTTTCTGTTCAACCACATCGTCAATCAACAACAGTAGAAACTTCCATGGTTCTTTGCTAATGGGTTAGCATTTGGCTTCTGTTTGTTGATTCAGAGTCAAAGGAAAGGGAGAAGCATTACATTGATATATTTAGCTACCTGATTAGTTGGTCCACTGATACTGATGGGGTCCTAGAACACTCACCTAACGGGGGATGCCCATGCGGCAGGGGGCCCACCTTCAAAAGATAATTCCGTTTTGGGGGAGAAGGGTCCCTTCTTGTATGTCTGCATACATTCTGGTCAGCAATATTGAGATATCATAGAGGCAGAGTGGTGTTTATTTGTATAAATATTTAGAAAATGTTACTTCTCCCTATAATATGAATACCATATAGAATCTTTTTTTTTTTTTTTGAGTCAGTGGTCTCACTCTGTCACTCCCACTCTGCTGGAGTACAGTGGTATGATCATGGCTTCTGGCAGCCTTAATTTCCTAGGCTCAGGTATTCCTTTTGCCTTAGCCTCGCACTCCAGGCATGCACCACCATGCAAAGCTAATTTTTAAAATTTTTATTTTGGTAGCGATGTCATTCTATATTGCTCAGGCTGGTCTTGAACTCCTGAACTCAAGCAATCCTCCTGCTTCAGCCTCCCACAGTACCAGGACTAGAGGCACGAGCCACTACACCTGGCCTGGACTTCATATTATAGGGTGAAGTAACATTTTCTAAATATTTATACAAATAAACACCACTCTGCCTCTATGATATCTCAATATTGCTGACCAGAATGTATGCAGACATACAAGGAGGGACCCTTCTCCCCCAAAACGGAATTATCTTTTGAAGGTGGGCCCCCTGCAGAATAGGCATCCCCCGTTAGGTGAGTGTTCTAGGACCCCATCAGTATCAGTGGACCAACTAGTGCTGTGTGAGAGGCTCCATTTGGCCTCAGTGAAAGTTTTTTGGGGATTCTTTCAACACGTTTGCCCATTTCTTGACAAGTACTTTGCAAGTGGACCGGGCACACCGCACCGTGTTCAGCAGTTTTTGACCAACAGCAGCAGGACCCCCATGCCTCACCCTCTCTATTTACCTGATCTGGCCCTGAGCAACTTTTTTTTTGCTTCCTTGGGTGAAGAAAGTTCTCAAAGGGAAATATTTTGTCAATATGGAAGAAGTACAAAAAAAATGGCAGAAGCACCAAAAGGCATCAAAATTGACAAGGGTATTGTATAAAACATGGAGTACTTTGAAGGTGACTGAAATTTAAACATGCAAGAATAAATTCATAATTCTTAATAAACTCTGTATTAACTCTTGTACTCTGGTTAATTTATTTAAAGACAATACTGCTACCCTGACCGGGTGACGGTAAAAAAATCTTACGTTGTTAGTGCAGTTTTATGTAATAGACTATTATTTACCCACTCATATAAAGTGATTTATTTCATTTAATTAGCTCCCAATGTAGAAGCACAGAAAATGTAACATGCTTAGTATAAGCTTCTTTTTAAAAAAACCCATTATTTAGTAAGGGCCAAATTTTGAATAACTTAATTTCTAGTAACTATTCTTTCATGCTTAAAAATATACCTGTCATTCAGGATACATTTTTTTTTTTTGAGTTGGAGTCTCACTCTGTTGCCCAGGCTAGAGTGCAGTGGCATGCTCACGGCCACCTCAGTGTCAATGTTGACCTTCGGCCTCAGCCTTCCCAGTAGCTAGAACTACAGGCACGCGCTATCATGCCTGGCTAATTTTTGACTTATTGTAGAGACGAGGTCTCACCAAGTTGCCCGAGTTGGTCTCGAACCTGTGGGCTCAGGCAATCCACTCGTCTTGGCCTCCCAAAGTGCTGGGATTACAGAGGACATTTTTTTTTTTAATAATCAATATTATTTATTATGATATTGTGGGGTACAGTTAAGGGTTAGGTATACAAATACGTTTCATTCAGGCACCCTTGTTGATAATAGGTGTTTCCCCGTCCCCAGACAGATATTTACTACCGTTAATCCCATATCCCTCCCCGCCCCAACATTTAAAAAAAAAAAAAAGTGCCCATAGTCTCAGCTACTCAGGAGGTTGAGATGGAGGACTGCTTGAGTCCAGACGTTGGAGGCTGAACTGTGTATGATCATGCCTGTGACTAGCCACTGCACTACACCTTGGGCATCATAGCAAGACCCCATAAATAAAATAAAATAATAAAATAAAATAGTCATGTAAACTTTCCATTAACATATGGTTCATCGGATAAGGATTTGAAATTAGGTTTTCAAGTGCAAATTGAGAAAATACACTCACCTTCGATTCGAGGTAGACATTTGCTGATGACATTTTTGTAATTTTGCATATGTAACTAACTAAAGAGATGGCACAAAGAATAAACAGGCTATCGTTAATTAATGCTCGAACAAACACAGTCCATTTCAATTGATTTTCTGGGACATCTCCATGGACTAGCATTGCACAAGTCAAGTTCACAACTAAAAAGAGAAGGCTTGCCAATATAAATCCCAAATGCAGTAGAATTCTGAAAGAAAAAAGTTTATTAGATGTTTATAAAACCAGTAAGAAATTAAATTCTGAATTAGTGTGTTATTTTAGGTATAAGAATTCTTTCAGTTTAAAGTGTTTACAGTTTTGTTAAATACAAATTTAATAATCTCTGAGTTACTTGAGTTATCTTTGCCGATATGAAATTAGTATCTAAACCATTTAAAACTGGCATAAAATTGTAAGCATTAATTTAGAAATAATCTCATGTTGAGTTAAATTCAGTTCCCGCTACCAGAAATAATAGAGGACTATTTCAAGTAACCCTAAATTTTTCATTTTTATAACTATTAAGCTTATTTTCATTGACCTTTCCATTCCAAGAATTACCAAGCTTTTGTAATTCTCCTTATACTTGATATCTAAATTTATATTGAAAATCATATAATATTAACATTAAGAGTTAAGGAAAATATGCTTTAAACAATGTTCAATCTTATGTACTTGTGACTATTTGCAGCAAACACTGCTTTCAAACTTGACTAAAGAAGAACATCATGGCAGTATATGTAGAGTTTCAAGCACCCATTTGTACCTCATCTTCTTATACAGTTGCATAATTACTATGCATACTGAGTAATTCTGCAAATGAAATGCTTAACTTCTTCCCCCTAAGAAAAATTAGGCCACCTCATAAAAACTCTTCAGATAAGGTGTGGCTGTTTGTATCAAGTAGTGGTAAAAACTACCTAAACGAAAGTAATCCCAGTTTTAATATATCTATACTACAAAATTTAATACATATGCTTCAGAAATTTGTCTTGCATCCTAATATTTTCATTTTGGGGCACTTTCAATAGTAGGAATCATAAAGTAGCTGCCTTTGGACATGGTTTACATGAGGTAAATTGAAGGTAATGTGAAACAAGCAAACTAAACTGTTAAGTGCAAAGTATCAAGATTTTAGTTTGAAAAGATTATATTTTAATACTCTCAGATTAAAAATAAAAACAACAATCATATATTTGAAACCCAAAAAGGTCCTTGAAATTATCTATATATTCAGGGAGTTAGAGTAGCTTAGGAAACCAAAGCACAGAGAGGTAAATGAGTTACATAGTCAGCAAGTTAGGGAAAAAATTGGGTACGAAACCCAAGTCTTCTGACTCCACAGCCCAGCACTCTCACTTTTGAGATTAATCAGTTCTGAAGCACTACTATTTCATGGAACATTCTCACCCCAAACAGCATAATCTAACTTTAGCAAAAGTGAACCCTATGAAGTTACATCTGACATCTGAAATGGGGCAGTGACAGAGCAGCAAAAAAAAAAGAAAAAAGGATATTGGTCAGCAATATGGCTGCAGGGAGAGAGAAATGTGGGCTATTCAATTTACTTCCTTAAAACCAATCTTGATTTTCTACAAAACTCCTAAGGTGCCCTTAACAACCACTCCTTTCTACCTTGAGAAGTCTACTGTAAGGAAAAAAATTAGATCTTTTAGATACTAAGCTTTAATATTAATGAATCAGTGCTTTAGATCTCTTAGACAGAAATTTAGATACTTATAAAACTTACTTGTGTTTGTCAAGTTCAGTGGCACATCTGACTTTACATATGACCTATAAAGAGAGTATAAAAAGAAAGTTTTGAAAACATGTGTAACATAGAATTCTTAAATAGGGTTTGATATTATTTCAAAGTGATGTTACAAATAATAATAGATAGCAAGTAAAGGTAAAATGTTAACAATTGAACTACAAGGAAGTCAAGGCTTAAGCCTCCAAAGGCTTAAAACAATAAGTCAGTAACTTTCTTTGTTATCATCTTAAACTGAAATCATTACCTTAAAAAAACTTAAACAGAATTAATTCAGTTTAAACATTTATTGGACTTTTATTATGAGCCCCACATTGTGCTGGATGGATTGCCACCTATGCCAAACTTCATTGTGTCACTCATGTTTTGCTGTAAAATGCAACTTCTTACTTAAATGTGAATACGACTGCTTTCGAAAGATTATTTTCTTCTATAATGAAGTAGTACAGTAAACAAGGGATTAAAAAGTGAACCTAAAGGTAATGAGCAAATATCATGTGTTGTAAACTTTCTCCCTTCAGAAAGCCTTGCGAAAGGCAGTTGCTGAAATACTTGAATAAAGTTAGGCAGGCACATAAGCAGAATTTGAAATAAACATGGTATTGTCTGAGAGCACAGTGGAAAAGCTCTCAAGGTCTTACTGGTGAGGCTGGACTTTATTCTCTAGATAATGAAAAGATATTGAAGATTTTTATATAGGTACTCCAACATATTTATTATAAGATATGGAATTTCACTAGTTGGGCATTAATGCACAGGCTATGATAGAGGAACTAGAGGATAGAAGCAGAGGGACCAGTTACAAGACTAATGAAGTGGGTTATGAACTTTGGGGGCGTGGAAAGAAAGAGGAAAGTACATTATAAATAAAATAATATAGGTACTTGGTAACTTACTGATTTCATTCAAACATTTACTGAGAAACAGTGGTCATGTTTATGCCATGGATTCATAAACATGACCACTGTTTCTGTTTTCAAGGAATTCAGTGTATAGAATGATAGATAAGCCATTTATTTTGAGACACTGTCATAAAATGCAAAAGATGCTATCACAAAATCCCTAGGAGCAATAGGGACCTAGGAGTCTAGGAAGGGGTGAGAGGTGTGGGGTGAGGAGAAAGACTATGCAGAGAGTCAGGAAAGACTTCTCAAAAGAGGTCACATTTGAGCCAAGTTATGAAGGGCAAATGGATGTTAGGCAGGTGAATGCTCAGGCCAAGATAGCAGCCTGGGCATCTACCCACATCTATTGCACAGTTATGGGTTGCTTAAGGACAGGAATATATTCTGAGAAATGCATTGTTAGATGATTTTGTCATTTTGTAGATATCAGAGTATACTTACACAAACCTAGATGTATAGCCTACTACACAGCTAGGCTATATAGTATAACCTATTGTTCCTAGGTGACAAACCTGTACAGTCAGTTACTGTACCAATTGTTGTAGGTAAATGCAACATAGAAAGGGTACAGTAAATCACAGAAACAAAGAAATGAGACTCACTCATAAGTGGACCCTGAACACCTATCCCATAAGACTACAAAAAAGAGATTGGCAGTAGCGGGACACTGCTAGGGGGTTGGTGGGGAACATAACATTAATAAGAATGCCTGATCCTAATTCAGGTGAAATGAGGTCCAATGGGAGGCCCAAAACTTCACCTGGACCTAAACCACTTATGTATGCAATTCTGACTTATAACCCATAACTTTAAAAAAAAAGGTACAGTAAAAATATAGTATAAAATATTTAAAAAAGGGGCAACCCTCTCAGGTCCCCTCCCACTGTGGGAGCTTATCTGTCTTCTCAGTTAATCTTGCTTTCTAAAAGAAAAAAAATGTATGCCTGTATAGAGCACTTACCATGAATGGGGCTTGCAGGACTGGAAGTTGCTCTGGGTGAGTCTGTGAGTGAGTAGTGATTGAGTGTGGAGGCCTAGGACATGACTGTCCACTACTGTAGACTTCATAAACATTTAGGCCATCAAATTTACAAAAAGTATTTTTCCTTCTTCAATAACTTACTGTAACTGTTTTAGCTTATAAGCTTAACTTTTTTTTTGACTCTTTTGTATTAACATAGCTTAAAACACAAACACATTGTACAGCTATACAAAGATATTTTCTTTCTCTATATCATTATTCTATAAGGTTTTTTTATTTAAAACTTTTTTACTTAAACTTTTTTTGTTGTTAAAAACTATGACATAAACACACACATTAGCCTAGGTCTACAAAGGGTCAGGGTCATCCATATCCTTCTCCTCCATCTCCACAATTTGTCCCTCTGGAAGGTATTCAGGGGCAATCACATGTATGCAGCTGCCATCTTCTATGGTAATGCCTCTTTCTAAAATACCTCCCGAAGGACTTGCCTGCGGCTGTTTTACAGTTAACTTTTCTTTTAATAAAAAGAAGTGCATGCTAAAATAACAAGAAAAGCATAGCGAATATATAAACCAACAACACAGCATGCTATACTTTTATATGGCTGGCAGCACAGAAGGCTCGTTTACACCAGTAACACCATGAACATGTAAGTCACGTGTTATGCTATGACTTTATGATGGCTACGATATCACAAGGTAATAGGAATTTTTCAACTCCATTATAGTCTTATGGGGCCACCATCCTATGTGCAGTCAGTCATTGTCTGAAATGTCCTTATGTGGAATAGGAATGTATTTTGGTCACAGTATCACCATCTATCAGAAGCTGAATGTAAGGAAGGAGTCTAAAACATTACACTATCAGTCTCTAATACTTATATAATCCTCAGATGAACGTTTTCTTTATTTCCACTATCACAATGGATTATTACCACAGCCTTTTAACTAATTTCTCTGCCTACATTCTTAACTCTGTCCATGTCTTTAAAAGATAATTGTTCATTTGATCACTTTTCTTTTATTCTCACCTCTATATACATAATATATTCTTTGTTTTTATTTTTTAAATTGTAGTAAAACATATAGAACATAAAATTTACTATTTTAACCACTTTAAAGTATATGGTTCAATGTCATTAAATGCATTCACGTTGTTCTGCAACTGTCACCAATCATCCATCTTCAGAATCTTCACATCCTCCCAAAGTAAAACTCTGTACCCATTCATTAAACAATAACCCCCCATGCCCTCCTCCCCCAGCCTCTGGCAACCACCTTTCTACTGTCTGTCTTTATGAATTTGACAACTCAAATCACATAAGTAGATTCATACAATATTTGTCCTTTTGTAACTTTCACTTTACAGAATGTCTTCAAAGTTCATTCATATTGCAGCATGTGTCAGAATGTCCTTCCTTTTTAAGGCTGAATAATATTTCATTGTATGTAACATCATATACTGTTTATCCAGTCATCTATCAATAGACCCTTACCTTTTGGCCATTGTAAATAATGCTGCTATGAACATTAGTGTTCTATGATTTACTTTTTGAGTTGGGGTCTTACTCTGTTGCCTAGACTGGAGATCAGAGACATGACCATGGCTCACCAGAGGCTTGACCTCCTGAGCTCAAGTGATATTTCTGCCTCAAGCTACCAAGTAGCTGGGACTATAGGTGCACACCACAATGCCCAGTTCACTTATTTTTGGAGAGAAGAGGTCTCTGTATGTTGCTCAGGTTGGTCTCAACTCCTGGGCTCAAACAGTCCTCTTGCCTTGGCCTCCCAAAGTGCAGGGATTGCAGATATGAGCCACTGCCCTGGCCCTATATATGATTTTTAAAAATCATTTGAGAGTAAGTTGTGTGACATTTCTTTACTCCTAAGTACTTCAATATATACTTCCTTAAAAAGGAAAATGCCTTAAACAGTTAACCAAGTCGGGTGCAGTGACTCACACTTGTAATCCCAGCACTTGGGAGGCAAGCTGGGAGGACTGTTTGAGCCCAGAAGCTTGAGACCAGCCTGGGCAACATAGCGAGAACTTGTCTCTACAAAAAATAAAAAAATTAGCCTGATGTCGTGGCACACAACTGTAGTTCCGACTACTTGAGAGGCTGAGGCAGAAGGATTGCCTGAGCCCAAGAGGTCGAGGCTGTAGTGAGCCAAGATTGTGCCACTATACTTGACCCTGGGCAATAGAGTAAGACTCAAAAAAAAAGAAGTTAACCACAGTACAGCTACAAAAATCATAAAATTGAACATTTATACAATACTATTATGTAATTTGTAGAATTTATTCATATATTGCCAATCATATCAATAAAATCTTTTATGAAAAAAACCTAGAATTATGTATTACATACAGACTTTATGTATATTTAGCTTCTTTTAATCTTAATTTATTTTGTTTGTCTTCCATGATATTCACAATTTTGAAAAGTACAGACCAGTAATGTTGTAGTGTTTTTTTACAATCAGATTCAGGTTATGCATTTTGGTAGAAATACCACAGAAATGTGGATGCTACATTCTTCTCAATGCATTCATATCAGGAGATATATGATGTCTCATTGTGATGTTAACTTAATCAGTTGGTTAAGATGGTATCTACAGGGTTTCCCACTGTTAAGTTACTATTTTCCCCACTGTTACTAATAAGTATCAGGTGGAGATATCTTTAGAGACCACATAAATATCTTTTATCCTTCAAACTTCATCCACTAGTTAGTAATTATCTAGTATTAATAATAATATATTATTATAATGATGAGCAACTTCTTTTTAAAAAGCAAATCTGATCAAACAGTTCCAGAAAAAGTCTACTCCTTGAATATAGAAAAGGTCTTTTATTATCTTGTTCCACCTTCCCAACCTTGTATCCTTTAATTTACAGTTCTTCAAATAAGTGGTTCAATTCACATCTCCCTGTGCCTTTGTACATTTTTTGTACTTTACCTGGCATATGCTTTTATGGTCATATGACAGATTCTAACTCATCCCTCAAGACTTTATTATAGTACCAGCCTTTATATTGTCAGGTTAAGTGTCCTAGTGAGAGAGAAACCACTTTGTATCTTTGCATTTCTGATCTCACTCTATGGCATTTATTTACATATTTATTTCCCTCTTAAGAAACACCGTAGCTTAGATTTATAGTCCTAGTGCCTGGCATAATGCTTGGTTCACAGTAGATTTTCAGAAAGTGTTTGAATAAATGATCAGTGAATTCAGGTCAAACAAAGTCCCTTGGTATGGTGGTGGGGGGGCGGTGTGTGTGGGGAAAACACACAGACACTGAAGCTGGAGAGGCAAGCAGTCTCCAACCACAGAGGTCTTATATAGAGAACTGCTCAAGAATTAGGCTTTAACCCTAAAATACTGCAATATGATCCTATGTTTGAATGGTTTAAGCGATAATGTGGAAAATGGATTACAGTGGGCTACAGAATTCCAGTTTAAAAACCATTTAATTTGAGTAAGTTGACTGAACCATATACTCAGATTTTAAACCTAAAGAACTGATAAAATGAGGGTTCTGCTCACAAAAATTAAAAAGTTAGGACACAAAATTGGTTATTTTTAAAAATTTATTACATCTAGGCAGAAATAAATATGATAGGTAAGTTTTGGAATGTAAGAAAGCAATTACAGTCACCTACAGAGGTGACAGCTGAAATTCGGAGTAGAAGACATTTGAGGGAACAAATGCAGAGTGAGCAGTCAACTTATGATATGTTCAAAAAATTTTTTTCTTTGAGTCAGTCTCACGCTGTTGCCCAGGCTGGAGTGCAGTGGCATGCTCACAGCCACCCCAGCATCTACTCGCTGGGCTCAAGCGATCCTTCTGCCTCAGTCTTCCAAGTAGCCGGAACTACAGGTGAGCATTACTACACCTGGCTAATTTTTTGATTTATTGTAGAGATAAGATCTCACCAAGTTGCCCTGGCTGTTCTTGAACCCCTGGGCTCAGGCAATCCTCTCTCCTTGGCCTCCCAAAGTGCTGGGTTTACAGGTTTGAGCCACTACACTCGACCTTATGTTCACATTTAATACACTTAAAAAGCACAAGGGTGAAGAAAACAGAGATGGTCGGAGGAGAGAAACCTAAGAAATACACTTGTCATTGAAAACGGCAGAGTAGTTTAGAGTTAAAAAGAAGGAGAAACCTTGTTCAATTCTGCAAAATGTCAGGAATGATTAAGAGAAAATCATTTTATTGAGTGACTGGTACATTACTGGTACCTTGCAGAAAATAGTTTTCAGCAGAATGATAGGGTGGAAGTGCGAGGAGTTGATGGGAAGAAAAAAGTAAGAAAGAGGCAGTTGTTAGAGACTCTTCAGAGATATCTGAAGCCGATTTGTGTTAGAAGACAATTCTCTATGAACAGCTCACATTTTTACATGGTCTAGAGCTTCTGAGAAAAGGGATGTGCATAGCAAACATCCTTGAATGCTAGAAATAGTGTTTGCCTAGCTCTAGGTCAGAAGAAATACTCGTTTCCTCCTACCTAGTATAATAAAGACAGAGAATGAGGACTTTCCAGAGGAGTAAAGTCCTCTCTCTACCTTGCCAAGATGTGCTCATCTTCCAGGATAAATGTCTGCCTGTTTCTCTTCCTTATTTCAGGATTCCTCTCCCGTAGCATAGCCCAGTGCACGAGCAGGTAACATCTGTCTCCTCATAGTGTTGCCCTATTAAATCAGGAGTCTGAACTCCTCAGCAGAAAGACATTGCTTCGGTTGTTGCTTTTGGCATGAGTGATAAAGTCTTTTTCTCTGACCCATGGGTCTTGTGTTTTTGGTCAGTGATATGTATGTAAAACTATGACAGGCTAACTTGTTAAATTTCAAGTGGATAAAGGACTCCACAGTTTCTGATTTAGCTATCTGTTGACCAGAAAGGACTAAATAGAGAGGGTGAGGTAGAAGGAGGAGAGTGGAGAGAGATCCATTGCTGTTGTTGCTGCTGTTGTTTTGAAACAAGGTACCACTCTGCTGCCCAGGCTGGAGTGCAGTAGTGCAATCAAAGCTCACTGTAACCTTGAACTCCTGGTCTCAAGCCATCCTTCCACCTGGTCTCCCAAAGTGCTAGGATTACAGGAGTGAGCCACCATGCCTGGCCCTCAATTGCTAGCAAAGGCTCTAGAAGGGGTGAGTTATCCCTAAAAAGGAAGTCATATACTTTTGAGTCAAGAAGAAAAAGAAAGTTAAAGAAAAACTTGGATGTGTGCACAGAAAATTTAGAATAATTTACAAGCCAGGCATGGTGGCTCACACCTGTAATCCCAGTACTTTGGGAGGTGGAGGTGAGAGAATTGCCTGAGCTCATGGGTTTGACACCAGCCTGAGCAACACGGTGAGAACTCATCTCTACAGTAAATCAAATATTAACTGGGCATGGTGGTGCATGCCTATAGTTCCAGCCACTTGGAAGGCTGAGGCAGAAGGATCATCTGTGACAAGCAGGTTGAGGCTGCAGTGGCTGTGAGCGTGCCACTGCACTCTGACCTGGGTGACAGAGTGAGACTCCAACTCAAACAAACACAAACAAACAACAAAAAAAAATTTATAAATGAGCTTTTTGTTAAAAATAAAAGAATCTGGATGTAGTGTAGATTCAGATATTTTGATATAGAAAATTTGGCAGATGGATTCTGTTTTTTCTTTTCTAGTAAAGTAGGAGATCAGGTCATCTCCTGTGAAAACATGTTAGACTTAAGCACTGGGAATATGGAAAGCATTTGGAACACATGGTTGAAGTCAGGCAGTTGAAAGTAGATACAGTTAGCAAGGTTTACTGATTTTAAAATTTAAGCAATCTTAGAAAAAATGGACGCCATTTGTGGAAGGTGTCAGAATCAAAATGGAGTCATTTATGCCAAGTCCTAACAAAATGGAGTCAGAAGGCCATAAAGGAGGTGTCTCACACATACATGCCTATAATAAAAACTTACAAGGACTCTCTGAAAACCACAACCTTGCACAAAGGTCACCACTACTTTACACAAAGAATATTTCTGTGAGGACATCTGCCCAGCAACAGCCTATTTACCCTTGGACTGATGCCACCCTTGTTATTAGTCCTTGCGGCCAGGGATAAATGTTTCAAAACAACTTATATAACCTTCATTTTGCCTTTAAAAGTTTACCCTTGCCTCAGAATACGTCTATGACTTATTTTAGCAAACTTATTCCAGATTATAACCATTATGCTCATCCCTGAATAAACTCACTATCTTTGAGGAATCTCTCTCTGTTATTTTAGGTTGAAACATTATAAAAAGTTCAAATAACTAGGTTGTATTTTTCATGTAATAATTTAGAACTGTAATATGTGGGAACTATTGTAGAGAAAGAACTCACTCTGGCAAATAAATTAGTTTGGCATGGCAAAAAGTCAAGAGTTGAGGAACACTAAAATGGAATGGGGGAACAGAAGAGGGAAAGTGACCAAAAATTTAAGATGAGGATGAAAAACCAGGTAAAACGATGAATTCCATAGGTATAAAAAAAAGAGAGAGACATTGGTCAGAAAGAGTAGCTCCATTTTTAAAAGCTGATCCAAGGTACTACAAGGTGGCTCAAATAGAAATGGAAGGCTTTAGAGCTCTAAGAAACCACTAAATTGAGACACTGGATGATGGATTATCAATAAAGGCTTTGAAAAAGACTATATATCATATGAGACCATGCAAGAAGAAAGTGCTGATTCATCCAGGAAGGTAGAAGTTATTATTACAGCCAATGATGACCTAATCAGATGGCATAGATTTCAGAGAGATGATGATGGTATAACATTAGTAAGTAGTACTGGGAAGCATAAAATAGGCTGATTGTTTTTCCCATAGAAGACATGAAGCATTATCAGTGAAAAGCTAGATTTCAATGAACACATTTAAAAAGATCACATAAAGAAGAGAATGGGGACAGGATGGGAGGAGTAATCCATAAGATAAAGGGCATGGGATAATGAGTGTGAGAAGGAGTTGAGCTGGATAAGGAAAAAAGTTAAAGGTCAGCTACCATGCCCAATTTGCAGAGTATGTTCAAACACATTACATAAGCATAACTAGGTGCTTATATCACATTTAGATTATAACAAGTTTAAAAACAATGAACTGCTCTTAGATTCTGGGCATATTATAGAATGTAGCTAATAGGATATAATCTTGAATAAAAAAAATTAGTGCTACCAAAAAAATGTCAAGCAATTATACATTATTTAAGATAGGGAAGATAATTCATTAAACATAATAAACATATAATTTATATAGGTCTTTGGAAGTTTAGAATAGCAAATAACTTATCTAAATTACTTGCTGATGTCAATTTATGTCAGATGGGCCATATCTTTCCAGGTTTTTCTTAATATCAGAAAAACTGAATAAATGGCCCACAGATATTATTCATTACATAAAAGTATAATTCTGCATATACAAGTATAAGGGTTGATGGATATCAAATATTTTTCATCATATAATCCACTTTTATCCCATATACAAACTAGCAGATCCTAACTTAGAAAATATTTAGAATTTTTGAATTATTAAAGATTTAAAATAATGTTATCACTAGCATACTCAATTTTATTTTACTTTGTAATATTTAACCCATATATGTGATCTGAAATGATTTTTTATTTTAAAATGCACATATTTGTCTCCCTATCTAGTTTCCCAGAGGAAGATATGAGAGTACTGCAAATATCTTTTGTTTGTGAATGTTACCTAATGTCATTTTAATACAAGTATCACAAGATCTGAGGAAGGTGCTATGATCTGAATGGTTATGTCCCCTGAAAATTCTTATGTCGAAATACTAACCTCTGGTAGTAGTAGGTGGGGTCTTTGGTAGATGCTACATCATGAAGATGGAGCCCTCATGAATAGGATTAGTATCCTTATAGAAGAGACCTCAATGAGATTCCTCATCTCTTTCACATTGTGAGGACACAGCGATGAGGTACGGTCTATGAACTAAAAAGTAGGCCCTTATTAGACACTGAATCTGCTAGCCCCTTGGTCTTAAAGTTCTGAGACTCCAGAATGGTGAGGAATAAATTTCTGTTGTTTATAAGCTATGCAGTTTATGATTATTTTGTTATAGCAGCCCGAACAGACTAAGACAGAAGGGTTACACTGGGTCATGTATCATTTACCTTAATCCATGACATGCAGACCATGTTGCTTTGAAGATGGTAGGTACTGAACTACTTATAGAAGACATGCTTTTCTACAGCATTTATTTAGTCAATTTAATTTTTTCACCTTTGTTAATTTGAAATAGAAATTTTACTGGAGAACATATTAATATTTATATAAAATTTGTGATTGAAGCAAAAATGAATTGTGGAAAACAATCTTTTCTCCATGGTGAATAGTTAGGCATACATATCCAACTACTTAGATTACTTTTTTTTATTATTATTATAAAGATGTGGGGTACAACTCAGGGTTAAGTATACAAACGTTGATTTTGCAGGTACCCTTGTTAATGAGGTATGCTCCTCCCTCCTCTAGCAGTTTCCCTCAACTGCCAATCCCACACCCCCTCCCCTGACAGTTTCCCACTACTGCTAACCGCTTTCTTATAGTATTATAATTGTTCAAGGTCTGCTTATGAGTGAGAACATATGGTACTCTGTTCTTTATTAGATGCTGGTGAGGATGAGGAGAAAAAGGAACGCTTCTACACTGCTGGTGGGAATGCAAACTAGTGCAACTTCTTTGGATTATAGGGTGGTAGTTTCCGAAAGAACTAGAAATTGACCTTCCATATGACCCAGCAATTCCCCTATTGGGAATATATATAGATTACTTTCACACAACCAGTTGCCTAGTTTCCAACCGAACTGCTTAAATTCCTATGGAGAACAGTACAACCATTCCCCAGTTTACCATTGTTACTGCCTATATATAAAAAACACAATGTTTTTAGCTACTTTAGCTTTAAATTGAATGGATGCATTTTTCCTCGGATGTTCACTTTCAATGCTTATTATAATTTCATTTTAAGGGTTTTTAATCTACTTTTTTTTTTCCTTAGAGCAGCCTGTTCTTATTTCTAGGATTCAATATATTTTTGTATCTCTCTTAGGATCTTAATATCTTAACACTGTTTTCAAAAATGTAAAAAGTTTCTTCTCTTTTCTTAGTCTATTTTCTTTCAAGTTACTTAAAAATGATTTTATACAAATTGAAGTGTTTTAATTTACAAACAAAAAGAATTTCCAGGTAAGTACTGAATATACATACCTAATTTTGTTCCACTTGAAATTCTACTAAATCAGTAGTAAAGACATTTTCATAAAAGGCATAAACCCATAAATTTTAGTAGAATGGGAAAGGCTACAATGAAATGATGGAAGCTAGAATGCAGATGGATGTGAGCATAGGAAAACATTAACACAGGAGGCCTGGGACTGCTATCCTTAGAAAGCTTGCTTATAAGCTTTGGACTGTGGTTGGCATTCAGGAACTTGACTTTCAGGAGGATTCCCACCATTCCCTAAAAGATGAGGGCATTTCACTGTACCTAAAATGGTTGTGGAAACTATGTGGTTTATACTGAATACCTGCTTTCGTTCTCAGAGTCTGGATTTTGGTATGTGATAGGCAGAGGATGTCTTCATGACCAGCCCCCAGGAAAAACACTGGGCACTTAGTTTCTAATGTTTCCTTGTAAACACCATTTCACATATGTTTTTACAACTCATTGCTGAATGAATTAAGCATATTCTGTGTAACTTCACTGGGAGAGGAGTCTTGGAAGTTTGTGTCTGGTTTACTCCAGACTACTCCAAGTGCCTCTTCCCTTTATGAATTTTATCCTTACTCTTTCACTGTAATAAATTGTAACCATGAGTAAAACAACTGTGAGTCCTAGCAAATCACTGAGGCTGAGAGTAGTCTTGGGGACTCTTAATGCAATGTATGATTACCCATGAAAGATGATCCCAAGCTACTAGCCAGAAGGGTTGAGAACCAACCTCATATACGTTACAGAATCTTCAAAAGGTACAGGAACCAGAACCAAGTATACTCTGTGAGAACTTACAGGTAGGAGTGGCTAAAATAGGGGTAGATAAACAACTGCTTGAGAGCAGATAAATCCCTAAGTTTCTTTCCATACCCTGAAGGGGCAAATACCCCTTCTTCATCCTGGCAGATATCTGGGTTTATTCTCTAGAAAGGATACCAAAAAGCCTTTGGATAAAGTATAAAAGTTAAATGTCAGGCACAGTTAATAGCTTGAATCATACTCAAAATGAAGATGAATGGTATATGCCAAGCATAGGGATTCTCCCTCAGCCCAAGCCTCTTTCCCCACCAGGTTCTTAAAACGCTGGAACAGAACTTTACTTTCAACAAGACTAAATTTTTTATTTTCCCTTGGGGAATCTTATCAGCCCAAGTGAAGGTAAACATACCAGCTTCAATAATTCCCTAATGATCCAGCCAGATCACCCTACAGTGAAGGACAAAGTATGCATGTTTCAACCACATGCTCAGAGTTTCCACTCTTAATTATGAGCAGAGAGCTAAGGATAACCAGATAGCTCAAAAGTCTTCAGTGAAAGATTGAGATCAAAACAATCAAATAGAAAAAAGAAAACAATACAGAATTTAAAAAATAAACAACAAAAAAGACCTATCATGAGTAGATTCAGAGAGATAAAAGATATTGAGCTCATGAAATGAAAACAAGATGCCATTAATACAAAATTCAGAGAATTAAAAAAAGCTAGGGCTGTGAGCAGTGGCTATAATCCCAGCACTTTGGGAGGCCGAGGTGAGAGGACTGCCTGAGCCCGCTGGTTCAAGAACAGTGTGGGCAACTTGGCAAGACCTCATTTCTACAATAAATCAAAAAATTAGCCAGGTGTGGTGGCAGGTGCTTGTAGTTCCAGCTACTTGGAAGGCAGAGGCTGAAGGATCACCTGAGCCCAGAAGGACAAGGCTGCAGTGGCCGTGAGTGTGCCACTGCACTCCAGCCTAGGTGACAGAGTGAGCTTCCAATTCCAAAAAAAAAGCTTATGAAAGAAAATTAAATATGCTAGTAGAAATAAAAAAGGAAAAAGAAGGGCTGGAAGTTGGGGAAATCTTCTCCAAAAAGTAGAGCAAAAAGAGAGATGCAAAATGGGAAAGAAAAGGATCTGTTTAAAAGTTCAACACCCAAACGTCAGAAGATCCAGCAAAAGAAGCAGAAATAAAGGAGGAGAGAAACTTAATTTTAAAATTCAAGAATGTTTCCCCAAACTAAAAGAAAGGTACATATTAATAAACTGAAAGGGCCTGTTCAATGCCCAGCAAAAAGGACAGAACACAGACCCATTTGAAGATATATCACTGTGAAATTTCAGAACACTAGAGTCAAAGAAAAACCTACCATTTTCAGAAAGGAAAATAACAAGTCACATATAAAGGATCAAGAATAAGAGTGGCTTTCAACTTCCATAACAACACTGGAATTGGAGCAACGTCTTAAAAATCCTCAGGGAAAATGATCTCCAACACAGAATTCTAGAGCTGCCAACCATCAGTCAAAATATTTCAGGCATGAAAGCCTCAAAATATGGCTGACCAAGCACCTTTTCTCAATGAGGTACCAGGGGATATACTTCATGAAAACAAGGTATGAAAAGAAGGAATAACTCAGCAGACCTTAGTTATCCAAACCCTGTATATTCCACAGAAAGGCCTGGCCTTTGTCTGGTTCCTGAAGGCAACTTCTAAGTCCTTGGAATACTCTGCCTGACAGGGGTGTCTTTATTTATGTGGGACCTTGGGCCACGCCAGATAGTCTATGCTAACAGTGTGATTTATGGTGTACCCTCAGGCCACGCAGTATCAGCTTGACCTTTGGAGAGGCTGAAGACCTCTCCAAATGATAGAATATCCCAAGGAAGAAGCTTGTAACCAAGCTCAGCCACATGGATGCTCCATGAATATATGACTGATCCCCAATAAAAACCCTGAATGACAACACTGAGGTGAGCTTCTTGCTGAGAGCGTAAGCTCTGTCTATAAGTCTCTACTGGGAGAGGACAACTGGAAGCTTGACCCTAATCTCTTCCAGACTAAGGAAAACCTTAGAGATTTAGTTCAGTAACTTAATTTTATAGATAACAAAGTTGAGCTTTAGGGATTAAGTGTACCGTCCAGAAACACACAGGAAATAGAACAGAATCAAAACCCAGGTGTCCTGACACTCAGTTCAAAGCTTATAGGGATCCTGGTTTTATTTGATATATTTGTACATTTAGATTCTTAGATGGTATAGTTAATTTCACAATTCAAAAATACAAGATGACAAACAGGCTTTATTAATGTTAGTGTCATCTATACTTCACAGCAACTAGTTATTATCTGTTCAGAAAGTGTAGAATTAACATGTCCAAGAAAAATATATTCAGAAACCAAATGATCTGTTTAGTAAAATGTAATAAGCAAAAAGCAGTTTAACATTTTCATTTTGTGTTGTTTTGTAGGCTATTATGTACCTTTCCATGCTCTTTACTTAGAAGTATTTTTAAAAAGCAAAAACAACTAGTTTTTTTAGGAATAAAGAATTAAATGCATGAACAAGGAGAAAAATTGTGTGCTTTCATTATTGAAAATTTCCCCAAAATATAACTGACTAATATGAACTGTTCAGTAGTTTACTATCGTTATTTCATTGAAGATAATTCAATGTATCTTATGTTTAAGGAATATACAACATTTATTTCTGAACAAAGAGTCTAATACAGTATAGATTTAGACTCCCTAGAAAACTGGTTTAAATTTAATTTGTGCTAAAATTGTGCTGTCCTTTAAAGAGTTTTTTGTCACTAAATTCCCCATTGTATATTGCTGATTTTTCATGAAAACTTTCATGCTTTTTGAGCTAGGAAGATAGCAGAATTGCTTTTGTAAAGATAGAGACAGAGACAGACTCACTGGAGAGTATCTGTCTATAATGCTGACAGAAAAGGGGGCAGAATGTATCAGAGGGAATAATAGAATATCCCAAGGAAGAAAGAAACAGAAGGAATGCTACCGATTTTTATTTCATCTCTATTTTTTAAGGGCAATAACAATTGGAACACAAGCAGTGACGATGAACACAAATCTTAGCATAAAACCTGCTAATTCTATAGTATGACAGAAAAAGTAGTCAGAAGACCTGTCTTCCAATCCTTCTAATAGGACAAATTCACGACCGCAGTTCATCATGCAAAAAGTGGGAATGACACCTATAAACGTATTTTAATCATATAGTAAATAAATAATAGCATCACAAATATTACCATAGATTTTTAAAAAGCGACTATTCTCTGATTTGAACTTTATACGTAAGAAGCCAGATGGAAGAAAATCTTAACTTTAGAGATGCTCTCATTTTCTGACTAAAATAATGACAACCTGTAACATTTGAGTCTTACTATGTTCTGATACCACTCTCAGCATTTTTAAAGTATTACTTCACTTAATCTTCACAACCCCATGAGGTGGGCACAATTAGCTCCATCTTAGATGAGGACACTATGATACAGAGAATTAAGGAACCTGCTTAGTGTCAGTTAGCAAGGGTCCACAGAATGGGACTCCAGTGCCTAACTTCTGAACTACATAATGCCTCTCCAACTGTATACCTATAGCCTCCAGTTTACAAAACTTGGAAAATCCATAATCTAAAGTAAGGTTGTAAAGGAGCAGAAGTTCATATCCTCCTTAGAGTATATTACATCACCTGAAACAGGCCAAATTACTAAATCTGCAATCAAGCAAACCTACATAGTAGCTGAGCAAAGAGTACAAAATTTTAAGAAAATATTCCTGAAGCATTTTTAGACTCTGAGAGACTGAGGTTGGAAAAACAAACTGTACAGTGTGATTGATATGCATATAGAAAATGGCAGCTATAACTGAATTGTAAAAAGTGAGACCATACAGATTTGAAATATCCAGTTACATCTTATTCTAGAAAGCAGATGATCCTTAGGCCCAAAATACTGATTTGTTTTAACACGGTAAATACAACTTTAATTAGCATTCATATCTCAGAAACAGAATTCACAGACATTGAATTAGATCTCTGAACTAGGTAATGAAGTAAGAGTTTAGAACATTCTCAAATTCCAGGTTGCTTTATTAGCATCAGAATATTAGAAAATAAAGAGTTCTTAGTTAACACTGAGACTAACCACTTTACAGATTAAACAACTGGCCCAGAAAAATAGTGACTTGGCAAATATCAATTAGTCAAGCATTGTAGAACTTGGACTAGAATTCATATCCCCAGACTTCTACTGATGAAATTAAACATACCCCTTAACAAAATTGAAATAGTAAAATTACAAGGACACTTAATTTTTAAAAGTTTGTCTTATTTAAAACAAATTAGATGAAAAATTACACATTGTTAAATTAGAAAGTCTGATTTTGTTTGTGGAGGTGGAAACATTTCTTTCAAATTTCCTTACTTAACCACTAATTTGCGCAACTGTTCAAGCCATTAAGCACTGACCACATATATAACAGCACTAGGGTGCTTAAGGGTATGCAAAATTTCCCTCAAGTAAGCGTAAAATAGTGGCTTATCTAAAGCAATATATAGTATAGTAGAGGAAGAATGACATTGATGGTATATTCGATGACATATGGTACTTTCTTTAGTTCATGTTAACTTCCTTTGACGGGCATTAAATGTAATAAAGTTTTGTTGTTTGGAAATTATAAACACAAGGTTACATTGACTTATTTCACTCCTTTAAGGGTAATAAGATAGAAGTAGGAGGATGTGGAGAAGAAAATATGAATCAGTAGGCCCATGGGTTGGGTTTGAGCCACAAAAATATTTTGGTTGCTTAGCTTACCAGTGTTAGCCAACAGTATTTTTAACATAATTGAAACCCCTGTCATTATTTTAAAAGTTAGAGATTCAATTTTAAGAAATTCAAATTTGGGCCGGGCTCGGCAGCTCAGCCTGTAATCCCAGCACTGTGGGAGGCCGAGGCGAGTGGATTGCCTGAGCCTGCGGGTTCGAGACCAGCCAGGGAAAATTGGGAGACCTCATCTCTACAATAAATCAAAAATTAGCTGGGCTACCACGCGCCTGTAGTTCCTGCTACTTGGAAGGTTGAGGCAGAAGGATCGCGGAGCTTGGCAAGTTGATGCTGGAGTGGTTGTGAGTGTGCCACAGCACTCTAGTCTAGGCGATAAAGTGAGACTCCAACTCAGAACAAAAACAAAAACAAATCCAAATTTTATTTTTCTTGAAAAATCAGATAATTTGACAATGTCATCCCACAGGTGAAACTGAATTAATGTGGCTGTCCTCTTAAAATGTGCTCTCCAATTCACCACCACTCATTATCTCTCAGATGGTAGCATTCAGGTCACTTTAGGCATCATCTTATTTTGGAATTCATACTTCAAAGCAAGCATTTTTTTCTTTTTTAAAGGGAGAAAATTGACAGGTGGGAGAAGGGAAAGAAAGCAAAGAAGGATAGAGAACATTCTGCAGTGAAATTATATATTCAGAGATTCCTTGCCCCTAGGATATTTGGGATGTGGTCAAATTCCTTCATTCAATATCTACTGAACACCTAATACACACCAGATATTAAATTAGGTACTAAGGATACAGCAAAAACAGATTTGGTACCTATTCCTACAGTGCTTACAATCTAGTAAGCCCACACAAAGAAATCACACAAATCTAAAACTGCAACTGTGCAAATGACATGAAGGAGAGGTGCATAATGCTCTGCTAATCTATAATTCTGGAATCTAAACTCCTTGGATGGTTGGGTGAATGTTTTCCTGAAGAAATGCTGACCTGGAGTACAGTGTTAACTAAGTGAAGGAGGAAATAACACTCTAAGAATCAGGAAAAGAATATGGAGAGGCTCTGAGGCAGAAATACAAAGGATTAAAGGAATGTTTAATGTGAATGAAGTGGCAAGAAACTAGAAGCACAGATGAGGCTGGAACCATGAAGTATCCTGTATTATGTACAAAACTGTCTTTATCCTAATGGTAACTAGAGCCAAAGGAGGAATCTAGGGGTAGGGCTTCTATAATGAATTAGATTTTTGTTTTAAAAGAACTCTGGCAACATTGTGGAGAATGGGCCTGTGGGGGCCACAGTATACAAAAGCACCCCGACTGGGAAGCTGTCATGGACTACAAAATAGATGCTAGTAGCCTGAACCAGGCCTTCTGATGAGGGGAAGAGAATGGCCTAAGGAGGTGTTAGGAGGTACCGTAGGATTTGGTGATGGGGTAGATGTGAGGTAGGGGGAGAAGGCAGTATCAAGAATAACTCATAGTTTTCTGAATTACGTAAGTATCCAGTGAGCAATGCCAGTCACTGAAATGGAAAGCAAAGGAAGAGAATCAGTTTTGTTTGCTTTTGTTTTAGAGTTGGGGATCTTGTTCTGTCACCCAGGCTGAAGCATGGTGGTGCCATCATTACTCACTGCAGCTCAACTCATGGGCTCCAGCGATGCTCCCATCTTAGCTTCCTGAGTTGTTGAAATTACACTGCATAAAAGCCAGTGCACCAACTGGAGAACTAGGTTTGATGGAGGTAGATGAGGCATGGGAGAGAGGAGGAATGATCATGGCCTCAGTTTGTGACGAGATGAATCTGAGTGCCTCAAATATCCTAGAGGAAATCTAGGTTTAAGTGTTTGGAAATCAAAATCTCTCTGATGGCATGACAGGCAGAAGAGCAGAAGAGAAGCTAGCACAGTAGCAAAAATTCAAGAGTGTGCTATTCAGTTAAGGAGAAAATCTGGGGAGTCATTGGCTTCTGAGATGTTAATATGAAGACGGAAAAGATGTCTGATGAACTTGAAATGAAGGTCACCGTGAGCCATAGCCAATAACTATTTTGTGGAGTAATGGAGGAAAGGCAGAATAGAGTGCTTGGGAAATTGAGAAAATGGTGACATATGCAAAGTCACCTATGAAGAAGTTTGAATATGAAGAGAAGTATAGGGTCACTTTGGATTTGTCAAGTCTCTTTATTGTTTTTTTTCTATTTTATTACTTTTTACATCCACAGTCTTCTGTTTCCTTTGTATTTATCCTGTCCTTTTTCTAACATAAACAGATTATTAGTTTGTTAGATTTCAGCCTTTTTTCCTTCTTTCTTTATTTTTTTTTTTGAGTTGGAGTCTCACTCTGTCGCCCAGGCTGGAGTGCAGTGGCCACTCCCGGCCACCGCAGCCTCGACCTGCTGGGCTCTGGCGATCCTTCCGCCTCAGCCTTCCGAGTAGCCGGAATTACAGGCATGCGCTACCACGTCCGGCTGAATTTTTTGATTTATTGTAGAGATAAGGTCTCGCCAAGGTGCCCAGGCGGGTCTCGAACCCGTGGGCTCAGGCAATCCACTCACCTCGGCCTCCCAAAGCACGGGATTACAGGCTGAGACCGGACTTTTTTCTTTTTTTTAAAAAAAATTTATTTTATTTTAAAGTTGTGGGGTACAAGTCAGGGTTGCGTACATAAGTGGTTTAGGTACAGATGAAGTTCTGGGCCTCCCACTGGGTCTCGCTTTGCCTGGATTAGGATCTGGCACCCTTATTGATGTTATGTGCCCCTCCCTTCTGCAGCAATGTCCTGCTACTGTCAATCCCTTTTTAGTATTATGATAGGTGTTCAGGGTCCACTTATGAGTGAGAATATGTGGTACTCTGATCTTTGTTTCTGTGATAGATCACTGAGTATGAAAGACTCCAAATCCATCCAAGTTGCTGCAAAGTTAATAATTTTGTCCCTTATGGCTATGTAATATTCCATCATGTATATGTACATTTTATCCAGTCCAGTTTCAATGGGCAGCATGGCTAATTCCATGTTTTTGCTACTGTGAATAGCATTGCAATAAACATGTTTGCACAGGTATCTTTTTGTAGAAGGATTTGAGTTCCTCTGGGTATATTACCAGAATGAGAATTGCTGGGTCATATGGAAAGTCAATTTCTATTTCTTTAAGAAATTGCCCACTGTTTTCCATAGAGGTTAAATTAGTTTATACTCCAACCAACAGTGTAACAGCATTCCCTTCCCTCCGCATCCTCACTAGCATCTGTTTTTTGTTTTATTAATGATGGCCTTTCTTACTGGAGTTAGGTGGTATCTCAATGTGTTTTAATTTGCATTTCTCTGATGATTAGTGAAGCTGAGCACTTTTTCATGTGTCTGTTGGCAGCCCGTATGTCTTCTTTTGAGAAGTGTCTATTCATGTCTTTTGTCCATTTTTTAATGGGGCTGTTTCCTTTTGGCACACTTGAGTTCCTTTGTAGATCCTAGATGTTAGGCCTTTGTCAGATACACAGTTGGCAAATACTTTTCTCCATTCTGGGGGCTGTCTCCCTGCTCTCTTGATGGTTTCTTTTTCTTTGCCGAAGCCTTTCAGTCTGATGAGGCCCCACTTGTCTTTCTTATCTCTTACGGTATGGGCATCTGCGTTTTTGATCAGGAATTGGTTGCCTATTCTGATTTCCATAAGCGTGTCTCCTGCGTTTTCTAAGATTCTTATAGTTTGAGGTTTTTTAGTGTTGATTTTTGTGTATGGTGATAGGTAAGGGTCTTGTTTCATTCTTCTGTATGTGGTTAGCTGGTTTTCCCAGCACAATTTACTGAATAGGATCTCCTCTCCCCAGTGGTTGTTGGTGGCTTTGTCAAAGATGAGTTGGTTGAGAAATTGAGGTTTTGCTTCCAGAATCTCTATTCTGTTCCACTGGTCTATATGAATTTCAACGTTTTCCCCCCGCCGTTATAATAACTTTAATTTGTCTTGCATTTTACAGAAGTCTATGAATGATTTTCAAAAGCACCTCCTTTCCCCATGTTTCTCTGACAGTTGTTAAAGTAGGCAACGAGTATGTCAACAGCTTGAGCATCAGCATCTTGCAAGGATTTCAGACCAACCAACCACTTGGCAAGGAACTTGGCAGCTTTTTTTATCTTGCTTTTAATACAATGGTGCATCCACTCTGATGGTAAACCTGTCCAGTCAAATCTCCACAACACACTTTGCAATATCACTGGTGATTTGCAAATTAGTTAACTCTGGTATGGAACTACACTTGTTTTCCTGTGATAGCCTGGAAGCCAGTTTTGATACTGGCAGCAGAGCACTGAAGATGACACGTTTCACATTATAAGAGTTGGGTGTCCTTCTGCAGGATTGTGTCCAGCGACCATCATATGTGAAAAGTGCCATATTCTTTGATATACCTTCTCAGGACATTTTCTGCTTCTGTTGGAATCTTCCTTTGACTACAAGGTGTTTACTACCATCTAAAGAACCACTAGTACCCAATTCAGTCAGTAAAAATGCGAAGAGATATTTGAGTTGATAATGTAATAGTTTACAGATATCTGTAAAACTGACAAAGGCAGTTTTCTCAGTTCCTACTCAAATGATCTGTGGAGGTTTCGTGACTTTCCTTTTCTCTCCAGCAACCATATCTGGGATCTTTTCCCTTACGATGTCAAACACTCAGTTCAGTAGCTTTCCATATGTGCAGTCTCTGAGACTGCCCAAGCAGGGCCTGTCTGGTTACTGAACAAGATAACATCGTCTTTTTTATTTTGTCTTCATCATCCAGAGCTTTGTCCTTCTCTAGTATTTCAACCTCATCTGGGAACCTGACATTCTTCTTTTTCTTTTTATTGCCAGGTATAATGTCAAGGTCACCTCTGGTTCAGCTGGTTCTCGAGCAACACTCTCCATCCTTTTCAACTTTATCAATATCAAACATCTGTTTTCTTCTTTTTCTTTTGATTAAAGAAGTTCACGTCATCTAGATCATCAGAAGCTTCCTTTTTCCTGCCGTCCTCCATCATCTTCCATATCTTTGTCCTCAGTTGGCTCTGGCCCCACTTCTTTTGTTTCTGAGGGCTGGATTTCCTGTCTGGGAATCCCCTTCCTCATCTAACATAAAGGACTGCTTCTTCTTCTTCTTGCTCATAGTAGTATCAAAAATCATCTCGTCCCCAGACAAGGTTGCGGCTCGAGTGGGCCCAGCATGGACAGTTCAGCCCCAGGCCCTGGCGGCAGTGCTGCTCTGGGGAAGGGCTCTCCCATGGAGCACTAGGCTCTTGCATCAGCAGGGGAGCAATGCCGAATTTCAGCTTTTTTAAGGTTCTAAATTTACTTCTGCATACCAACTTAGCTGAATCATTCAAATTCTGATGTTAGGATTTGTATTATCATATACAGCGTATTTTCTAAATCTCATTGTGATTTCTTCCTCTATCCATATGCTCACAAGTGTTTTACAAATTTCCAAATGATTATTTACAAGTTATTATTATTTTTTTAAGTGATAAGGTCTTGATATGTTGCCCAGGCTGGACTCAAACTCCTGGGCTCAAGTGATTCTTCCACCTCAGCCTCCCAAGTAGCTGGAACTACAAGCACATGCCACTGTGCCCAGCTTCACAAGTTATTCTTGTTACTGAATTCTATCTTAATACTTTATGGGTGTGAGAATGTAGACTATGAAATTCCAATTCTTTGAAATTTAATAATAGGTAACAATCAACACTGTATGCCATGTATCACTGTAAAAATTTTATATGAATTATATAATTTAATCCTCACAGTAATCCTATGAAGTAAGCACTATTCTTATTCTAATTTTTATTTTTTTGCGTTGGGGTCTCACTCTGTTGCCCAGGGTGGAGTGCAGTGTCGCAATCACGGCTCACTGCAGCCTTTACTTCCTGGACTCAGGCAATCCATCCACCTCAGCCTGCCAAGTAGTGGGACTACAGGTGTGCACCATTGTGCTCGGCTAATTTTTTTTCCCCCTAGAGATGAGGTCTCACTATGTTGCCCAGACTGGTATTATTCTGATTTTTTACAAGCAGTGAAATAAGTACAGAGAAGTTAAATAATTTGCCCAAGTAGCTTAACCAAGTTACACAGAGTTGACACATGATGAAGCCACATGTTTTACATTTCTCCCCCACTTGAGCTTACCCTTGGAGTAAATTGCAAACAAGGCCTTGAAATTATTTTTGGACCAATTTCACTGAAATATAATTTATGTACAACATATTGCATGCATTTAGGGTGTGAAATTCTGAGTTTTAAGAGAGGAGAGAGGTATACAAGCTTTGAAATTATCGTAACAAACTTTGGATATTTCCACAGCCACGAAACTTCAGTAGTTCCTTTTTTGTATGTTCTCCCTTCTCCAGATCCCAGGCAACTAGTGACCAGCTTTTTGTGACCATAGGTTTGTACTTTCTAAGATTTACTATAAATGGATGATATAGTGTCATTTTTGTCTGTTTTTTTTTTCCTTTTTCGCAGCCATAAAGAACAAAATTATAAACTGGTTGCATGTCTGGTTTTTTCATTCAGCATACTGATCTTGAGACTAATCCATATTGTTAGTAGTTTGATCCTTTTAAAAATGTTTCCTGTTAAGTAGAATTCCTTTGTATGGATATAGCAGATTTTGTTTTTCCACCCATGTTTGATGAGCATTTGGGTTAATTTCAGTTTGGGGCTATTATAAATAAAACTACTAGGAAAATCCATATTAAATTTTTTGTAGGAACATATGTTTTCACTTCTCAAGTCAATATCTAAGACTAAAATGGCTAGATTTTTGTCCACAAGTTTGTTTTGAGATGGGGGGCAGGTCTTGCTATGTTGCCCAGGCTGGCCTTGAGCTCCTGAACTCAAGTGATCTTTTTGCCTCAGTCTCCTGAGTGGCTGGGACTACAAAACTGTGCCTCTGTGCCTGGCTTCTATAATGGCTATATTTTATGACACATTTATGCTTTACTGCTAAACTAATTTCCAAAGAGGCTGCAAAACTCCACATTCCTATCATCAGTGTAGGAGTTCCAATTAATCCACATCTTTGCCAATAGTTGGTTTGGTCAGTCTTTTCAATTTTAATTTTGCTAGTCAATGGTTGGTGGTAATTCACTGTGATTATAGTTTTCACTTTATTACTAATAATCTTTGAGCATCTTTCTGTGTGCTTCTTGGCCATGTATGTGTCTTCTTTTGTATCTGTTCATGTCTTTGCCCATTTTTATTGAATGTTCTTATTACTGAGTTATAAGAGTTCTTTATATAGTCTGGATATATGTACTTTGCCAGATATTTGTACTGCAAATATTTCCTCTCAGTCTGTGGCTTACCTTTTCATTATCTGTCTTGCAAAGCACAAAAATTTTTAATTTTGATAAAGTCTCATTTGTCAATTTTGGTTCATGCTTTTGTTTCCTAAGAAATCTTTAACTCCTGCAAGAAAAAAAGGATTTTTTATGGTCTTCTACAAATTTCAACTTTTACAGTAAGGGCTATGATCTGTATAAAATAGATTTTAAAATATGATGTAAGAATTAATGTTCATTTTTCCCCCACATGATTACCCGATTATTCCAGCATTATTTGTTGACAAAACTTTCTTATTAGCACTAAATTACCTTGGTAATTTTGTAAAAAAGAAAAAAAAATCAGTTGAGTATATATATGTAGGCCTAATTTTGGATTCTCTAATTTGCTCTATTAATCTTTGTCTTTTTCCCAGTATTAGTCTTGGTTACTGTAGCTTTATAATAAGTCTTGAAATCAGGTAGTGGGATACTCCAACTTTGTTCTTCTTTTGTTAAATTGTTTCGGCTATTCTAAGTCCTTTGTATATCCCCATATATTTTAAAATCATCTTGGCAACTGCTACCAAAGAATTCTGTGAAAATTTTTATAGAAATTGTACTGAAAGTATAGGTCAAATTAGGGAAGCAGTGACATCTTAAAAATAATGAATTTTTCAGGGCATACTTTTTCATTTGCTTAGGCCATCTTTAACTTCTCTCTCAACAGTATTTTTCATTTTCACTGTAGAAGTCTTGCACACCTTTTATTACATTTATTCCTAAAGTATTTTTTAATTTTCTCTTGTCAGTAGAATTGGCTTTACATTTCATTTTCCCAGGTGTTTTCTGCTAGTATATAAAAAGTTACATGCTGCAAGCTTGTAAATTCATTTATTAGTTCTTATAGTTTTTTGTAGATTAAGATTTTTTTTTACCTAAGTAACCATGTCACCTACAAATAGAAATAATTGTAAGTCTAGTTTTTAAGACTTTTTTTCCCCTAGCAATGGCTAGAACCACCAGCACAATGTTGAAGTGCTTTGTTCTTGTCCTAGGGAATAAGTTTTCAACGTTCTTCAAGTAAAACATCAGCTGTGGGTATTTTGTAGATGTTTTTTATTGGATTGAAAAATTTCCTTTATTCCCTAGTTTGCTACAAGTTAATTTTTAAAAATCCATCTATGTTTGTTGGATTTTGTCAATTTTCTACATCTATTGAAATGATTATATAATTTTCTCCTTTACACTGCAAATTTAGTTTAATCACATTAATTTTTGAATATTACACAACTGTCACACTCTTGCGATTTCATCTGATTATGATGCATTACTCTTTTTATACATTTTGATTAGATTTGCTAAAGATTCTTGCACCTATGCTCATGAGAGATATTTGTAATTATTTTTGATAGTGCCTTTTTGTGATTTTGGTATCATTCATTTCTTACAATAATCCTATGGAGTAGGCACTATTACCATTCAGTTTTAGTAATGCGGGTAGAGGTACAGAGAGGTTCAGTAACGTGTCCAGTCTCACAACTGGTAGGTGGCTGAGATTGCACTCTCAATCATTGTCTCATTGACTCTAATTTGTCATGCTGCTTTAATGCTCTAGTACATGGTTAATTTCTAAAATGTTCCAAGTGTTCATAAGAAGAAAGTATACTCTGTTGTTGAAGACAGTATTCTGTAAATGGTCGTTTTGGGGTATTTCCTTATTGATCTATATTCTTATTTTGTATGTTTGATCAATGATGTATGTTAAAATTTCCAATAAAACATGTTTTCTCTTTGAAGTTGTATCAATTTTGGCTTTCTTTTGGTCAGCATGGCACAGCACGTCATTTTCTATGCTTTACTTTTATCCTTTATGTACTTGCATCAGGAGTGTCTCTTGTAAATAGCATATAGCTGAATGTGTTTTAAAATGAAGTATTACACATTATCTTTCTTTTTTGGTCAGAGTCTCATCCTGTCACCCATGCTGGAGTGCAGTGGCACTGTAGCCTTGACCTCTTGGGTTCAGGCAATCTTCCACTCAGTCACTTGAGTAACTGAGTAACACCACCATGCCTGGCTAATTTTTAAATTTTTTTGTAGAGACAGGTTCTTGCTGTGTTACACAGGCTATTTTATTTTTAGTAGAGACAAGGTTTCCCGATGTTGCCCAAACTGGTCACAAACTCCTGACACGGCCTCCCAGAGTGCTGAGATTACAGTTGTGAGCCACCACACTTGGCCTTTGATTGCACATTTTCTTTATGCAAGAGCATTAAATTCATGACATTGACTGGATTTTTTTGTTACCTTGTTGTGGACAAGTTATGCCCTCATCCTAGCCCACCATTTTCATCTCTCCCCATAATTTGAAAGTTATATACTTTTTTTTTTTTTTTTGAGTTGGAGTCTCACTGTTGCCCAGACTGGAGTGCAGTGGCCGCTCCCGGCCACCGCAGCCTCGACCTGCTGGGCTCCAGCGATCCTTCCGCCTCAGTCTTCCAAGTAGCTGGACCACAGGCACACGCTACCACGCCCGGCTAATTTTTTTTATTTATTGTAGAGATGAGGTTTCGCCTGCCCAGGCGGGTCTCGAACCCGCGGGCTCAGACAATCCACTCACCTCAGCCTCCCAAAGGCGCGGGATTACAGGCTGAGCCACCGAGCCCGGCAGTTATATACTTTTTTTTTGCTTGTGTTTCTTTTAAAGCCATAGTCAACCTACAGTTAAAAGTTACTATGCTTACACTCCTCACTAGGACCTTATAATGCTTTAACTCCATTAATCTAGTCTCCTGATTTATATGGTACTGCATAGGATTTTGGTTCTATTTTTAAAATTCCTATAAATTAGAACATTGCATACATGTATCACGTTTATATTTACCTATTTATGTAACATTTGTCTTTACCCACCAATTCTTTTTGTATTTTAGACTTTTCTGACATATATTCTTTAGAATTTCTTTCTGTGAGGAACAATTAGTAATAAACTGTTTCTATCTATATACTTGGACTTCACCTCTATTTCAACAGTCTCATTACAGACAGAATCTTAGGTTAGAGGCTACTTTCTCTCAGTATTTTAAAGATGTTTTACTGTCTTCTGGATACCTTACTTGTCAAACATCAACATTGTACTTTTCTTTGTCAATAACATCTGTCTAGTTACTTTGAAATATTGTCAGTGGTGTTTTGAAAGTTTAATGAGAAAGGACCCAAAAATAAAACCCAGAATTATCTTTTGAAGGGCAGGTCCCTTGTAATACACTCAGAATTTGTTTCTCCGTTCAAACGGTCAACCAAAGTTTTACTTGGAAGTTTTGAGAAGGTTGCATCACAATTTGCGGAAGAAACGTCCTGAGTTGTGGCAACAGGTGACTGCTCCTTTCACTATGACAACGTACCTGCCCCACACCTTGCTGAATGTTCAGCAGCTTTTGACAAAAATGGCATGACCCCTGTGCCCTACCCTCCCTATTCACCCAATCTCACCCCAAAAAACTTCTTTGTTTTCCCAGATTAAAAAAGTCCTCAATGGGAAACGTTTTGCTGACATGGAAGAGGTGAAACAAAAAATGGGAGAAGTACTAAAAGGCATCAAAACCAATGAGCTCAAAAACTGTTTTGAGCAGTAGAAAAAGTATCTCCATACGTGTATTTCATCAAACAGAGACTACTTCAAAGGTGACTGAAGTTTAAACATGTAAGAATACACAATTTTTTATAAATAAATTCTGGGGGTTTTTTGGGACCCTCTAGTAGTCTAACGTGTTCATTTTCACAAAGCCTGCCTTGGACTTGTTGGGCTTTCTGAATTTGAAACTTGGTATCGTTCATAAATTTGGCTAAAGTCTCCGTCATTATTCCTTTGTGTTTAATCTTATATTTCAGTTTTTAACAGATTATTTTTCATAACCTTTTGATTTTGGAACCTTTTGAAATGATTATTTCCAATTGTGCCAATTTTGATAGTTTTGTATTTCTTTTTTTTTTTCTTTTTTGAGTTGGAGTCTCACTTTGTTGCCCAGACTAGAGTGCAGTGGCTGCTCCTGGCCACCACAGCCTCGACCTGCTGGGCTCCGGCGATCCTTCCACCTCAGCCTTCCAAGTAGCCAGAATTATAGGCATGCGCTACCACGCCTGGCTGATTTTTTTCTATTTATTGTAGAGATGAGGTCTCACCTGCCCAGGCAGGTCTCGAACCCACGGGCTCAGGCAATCCACTCACCTCAGCCTCCCAAAGGCGCGGGATTACAGGCTGAACCACCGAGCCCGGCTAGTTTTGTATTTCAATAGTGTTTAATTTTTTCTTAATTCATATAAGTGAATACTTATTTTAGCCTATGTATTTGATAATTTTGGCATCTGTAATCTTTGTAGGTAAGATTCCCCAGCATGATTTTTGATTCTGAGCTCATTTTCTTTGAAATTTGACATCAGGAGTTTCCAGTGTACTCCTCCACAGATAATTGTGCTTGCTCCTTCCAGGTGCCTGAAGTTACTACCAAGCAAGGAAAACTTCACATTTCCAGACTGGATCTCTTGGACACCTCTGGTCCCACCCCCAATCACAGAACTGATGTGTACACAGGCTTCACAACCTTGTGGAAGAACAAGTTTGTCTTACATTCTCTGGGAAGACTTTTCTTTCCTTAATTTGTACTCCCTTCACCCAGAGCCAAGGCAGAGACACTCACAAATCCCACTATCAGCCCCTGAAGACGTGCTTATTTTCTTAGTTCATCCACTAAAATGTACATTTTCAGAAATCTGGCATTATGCTGGAGAGGATCAAGTCTTTAAAGAGACCTCATCAGAAGGTATAGCCTGCAATGTCACCTCCCTTACAACCCCAACACAAAATTAAAAATCTGGGCTGTGGGCTAGCAGAAATTAACTGTTAACCACTCTCATCCCAAAGACAAACATCTGTGTGGTATTTTATCATTCTGAATTCACTTATTTTATTTTTTTGTGGTTTCTGGTCTTGGAGGAGTTTTCTTACTTACCAGCTCTATCATGCATTGAAAAAGACTAAACACTCTCTGCAGTATTGTTAAGCATTTTTCTCAACCTCTGCTCAGCCAGATGACCCTGGATTCTACTTCAAAGTAGGAAGTAGGAGTCATATGCTGTGGAAGGAGGAGGAAGAAATGGTTTGCCAAACAATGGAAAAGGTTTAAAACAGTGTGAGAATGGGAAAGCAAGTTAGAGAAGCCCTAAATAACAAAGAAGTGATGTATGCAGGAAAGTTTGTGGTATAGGATGAGATTACTTGATAAGACTTCATAGCTACTGAGCAATACAGTAGTCTCACATTGGATACATACTAACCATGCAACCTTGGACAGCTCACACCCCTTTCCCACATATTTCCATGGGGAGAGTGTGAAGATAAATACTATATAGGGCATAGAAAATATTAAATTCATAAATTATGAGACATTAGAATGTCTTCTGCTACAAACATGCATCTGAAACTCTGGCCTCACAGATGGTCTAAGGAAAAATAAGATCAAGTTAGTGCATTAAACATAGTTTAGCAGATTCAGACAAAAAGTTTATAATCAGTTACGGCTAAAAGTCAAACATTGAACTAAACTACTGTTTCCACTAATAGTAACTGACTTACGATACGAGACTTTATCAGATCATCTGTTTTACAGACTTTTCTATTTAGTAGAACATGTTGAAGTCAAATTAACAAAGCCCTAATTACTAAGGGTCATTTGCCATGATATAAAAATAGTTTTGTAAAGCAAAACTCCATTATATAAAATATTTTAGGCAGAAAATAGAAAGATTCCAGACAGTACATAAATAATTTGCTTCAAATGTTCATCAAAATAAAGTTAACTCCAACATATAAGATTGCTAAATATTTTCTAGATTTTGGCCCTTTTACATTGGCATTCAATAATATAATCACCATTGTTCTAGTTGCTAGAGATAAAACTATGATAAAACTACTTCTCATTCTCAAGGAATTTCCACTTTAGTTGGTGAAAATACTTTTGCATAAAACCACAGAATATAAAATCAATGTGACTGTACGTTGAGCTGCATGTTACTTGACGGGTCATCAATACATGAAAGAATATAGCTATTGATAGGGATAATCCTAGCATCCAGGAGTGTAGTGGTTACATTTTAAAATGTAATTTTCCTAGCTGTTTTGGCATTGATATTAAATCACTGTATTTTATCCTGATTAAGTAACTAGCATTCATATTACCAAACTGCAAGGAAAAAAAGTCACTATGTTTAAGATAAACTTATTTATTTTGGCATGCATCAAAACAGTCTAAAGATGGTATATAAGGGGGACTCCAAAAATTAGGGATTATCTTTTTGGAAAGTGGGTGGGCCCCTTGTAGTACAGGCTCCCTCCGCTAGGTAAGTGTTCTAGGAACCCATCAGCATCAGTGGACCACTAGTGTTGCTGTGGAGGCTGCATTCAGCTTGAGTGAATTTTTTTTTTTTTTTGTGGCAAACAGGTGACTGGTTCTTCCACTATGACAATGTATCTGCCCACACCACACTAAGTGTTCAGCAGTTTTTGACCAAAAATTGATGGCCCCTGTGCCCCACCCTCCCTATTTACCCAATCATGTCTTGAGACTTTTTTTGTTTCCCCAGATGAGAAAAGTCCTCCAAGGGAAACATTTTGCTGATGTGGAAGATGTGAAACAAAAAACAACAACAGAAGCACTAACAGGCATCAAAACTGACAAGTTCAAAAACGATTCCAAGCAGTGGAAAAAGCATCTCGATGGATGTATTGCATCAAATGGAGAGTATTTGGAAGGTGACTGACGTTGAAACATGTAAGAATACACAATTTTTTATAAATAAATTCCAGGGTTTTTTCTGTCTCCCCTCTTACTATCAATTCTCATTTTAATACTTAAAATGAGAGATACATAGCATGTCTTATCAGATCATCTGTTTTAAAAACAACTCTTTTTTGGTAAAAGTACAGGAGCTTGAACCCTTTTTCTGTAAAGTTCTACTGACTCTGCAGAAGAAGTTCAATATGTATTTTAGATTGGTGTACAGACCCCTCCCAACCATGTGCTTCCAAGAGGTTAAGTATGAGAAACTGGGCAGTTTAACACTGTTTCAGAAAAGGTTACCTCTCTTTATCTCAATTCCACTAAACTGTAGTCACCAAGAGTGGTTTTCTTAACTTTCAAACCATAATGAGTTTTAGAAGACCCACCAAAATGTGTTCAAAGTAGTAATAGTTGTTTTACTAACTTTTTTTTTTGTACTGATCCATGGCTCTTTACAAATAAGTCCTTAAAGTTACTTTTAATTAGTGAGAAACAGATATAACAGGTGCTCTAAACAAGTAAAAAGTAAAATGGAATTGGTATTGAATAAGACAGAAAGAGAGAATGAGTTGGTAATCAAGTACAACTATTCAAAGAAGATACAGTGTCTTTTGGATTAAAAATAAATATCAAGCCGGGCTCGGTGGCTCAGCCTGTGATCCCGCGCCTTGGGAGGCTGAGGTGAGTGGATTGCCTGAGCCCGCGGGTTCGAGACCTGCCTGGGCAGCGAGACCTCATCTCTACAATTAGTCAAAAAATCAGCTGGGCGTGGTAGCGCATGCCTGTAATTCCGGCTACTTGGAAGGCTGAGGCGGAAGGATCGCCGGAGCCCAGCAGGTCGAGGCTGCGGTGGCTGGGAGCGGCCACTGCACTCCAGTCTGGGCAACAGAGTGAGACTCCGACTCAAAAAAATAAATAAATAAATAAATAAATATCGGTTAAGTCTCATATTTGTCACCACCTAGACTTTTCTACCACTGTGCTACTGTATGAAGAACTCACTAGGAAAAACTTCATTAATTTAAAAATGGTAAAGTACACATCTAGTTGCCTGGAACTGAGACAAAAATTTAAATTCAAATACTCTTAAATACACGTTCCTGTGGATTTTCTCTAATGAACAGGAAAATAATTTCTAGTTAAAGATATCTCAGAGTTTTTTCAAAAGGTTGAAAATCTGTTCTCTTAAGTACAGTTTTGTGTCCTAAAATAGTTTGATTATGAAAAAACAAGAACACCTCATGCTTTTTAGTAGACACTATGAAAAAAAGAAGCTTTAGCCTAGCTTCTTTCCAAATTATATCTTCTAGCTTAATAGAGTTTTATTGCTTTAAAAAAAATACATCACACAAACAAGATGTTAATCTAACAAGATTTTTAGACTTTAGATTTTTCCACACTAGCTTGGCATACTAGTAATCAAAAATCTGAAGTCCCAACCTAGATATTGTGTATTTAATGCTATCGAAACAAACTTTTAGAATTTTGAGCCTAAATATAGATGCTTTTTTTCTACTGTGATAATACTTACTCACTTTGTGTTGACCTCAGGGAGGTACTGACTGGAAAGGGCACAAGGGAACCTTTCGGGACACCGAAATGCTTTATATTTTAATCTGGGTGTGGTAGCATAGGTGTATACATAAGTAAAATAAAGAAATATTCATCTGGTTGTAAGTTTGAGATTGTGCACTTTATGGTATGTATGTCTTATTCCTTAGGAAAAAGAGAGCATTTACCCACTTTATGACATGCCTAGCAACTATTTTACAGTCAATCATTAATATTAAAGTCAAAATGTACAGGAAAAAACAAGTTACCTCATGCTCACGGCATAAGGATTGTTAGTCATTTTCAGGTAAATTAACTGTACCTGAAGCTAGAGTAAGGCTGCTGTGATGAACAATCAGAAGTTTATCAAAAATCATGGCGAGTGGAATACAATCTCTCAGTTTAACAATAAGAAGTATTATAACAGCTTAAACAACCAGAAGTTGAGAACGTCCTCAAATAGGTGACGTGACTATGGCATGACTATTTGATTTATGATTACCATGCTTTGTATTTCTGCTTCTTACTGTTTGGGATTTTTGTCATTGTATAGCTTAGGCTTTCACAGGATGGCGAAGAAAAAGAATTAAAGTCAAAATCGTTTTCTTGTTTTCAATTATTGTTTTCAGGGTGCTAAACAGCTGAAGTTATCATGGCGTGATTTTAAAATGAGGCATTCAATTTCCTACTTTTTAAAGAAGAAAAGAGTTGGTTTATGCAGAAATATAAACACTTAATCTGCCTCAAGCTTTTTGTTTTTTCTTACTTTTTCTGGGAACTACATTAATTCTCACCTCCAGAAGGCTTTGAGAGGATTAGCTGCATAGACCAATATTGTTCCATATTAGTCAGTATTAAGCATATGATGTCACCTTGTTTCCTCCCCTCCCCAAGCTTTTCTTTTGGGGAGGGGAAGGAGGACTTTTTGGGGGGGCAATTCTTAAAATACGTGTCTTAAAGACCACAAGCTGACGCACATGACTGACAGCTTTACACTCCGAAACCTGTTTGAAATGGGTCAAATACCTAAGCCCTGCAGAACAATGCACCCTAGCCAGCAAGTCCACGCGAGAGAGGAAGGGGGTGATTGGGTCCCTGATATCAAGCAAGTTCTCGCAAAAACAGTTGGGTGGTCTGTTTCTGCAACAGACACCGGCTAGGCTAGTGAGATTTCCCCCACCCTTAATGAGCTCCAGCAAAGACTGTGCTCTCCAGGAGGCAGGCGAGCTCGCCAACAGCACGAAGCGCCGGGGGCAAAACCAAGGGCTTCGCGGAGGTCCTTACGCTGATCCCGAGCCCGGACCACCGATTATCAGCCCCGCCGGGGAACTCTCGGACGGCGCCAGACGAGGCTACCGGAGCCCCCCGGGAGGGCGAGGCAGGGGAAAGACAGGCTTCTAAGAAAAGACACGCAGCAACAATAGCGGGGGCGCAGCTCGGCCTGGTGACGTAATGGCTGGCGGCCGTCCAGGCCGGCGGAGCCGTGGCCCCTCGGCCTCCAGCTCCCTCGCCGGACTCAGCCCGGCCTCGGGCTGCCCCCCGGGGGAAATTGCCATTCGGTGCGAGGCCGCTGCCGCCCTGCCCCGAGGGCCGGGGTCGGGACAAAGGGCTGCGCGGCTGCTCCGAGTTGAAACCACACTCGCACTCGGTCCCCGCCCCGCGCCGCTCAAGTTCAGGGCAAAAGCCGGGGCGCACGCTCCAGGCGGCCTCGATGTCCCCAGGCCAGGCGCGAGTCCGCCTCCCCCCGCGCCCCCCCAGTCCTCGGCGGGAACCCCCCCCGCCCTCTTCGCCCCTCCTTACCTCCGCCAGGTAGAGGTTGAGGAGGCAGAGCGTGGAGAACTGCAGGCAGGAGGGCAGGCAGTACAGCAGCCAGTGCGGGAAGAAGTGCAGGCGGGCGGGCGGCCGGAGCAGGGCCAGGGCGCCGCCGGGCGAGAAGGCGGCGGAGCAGAGGGTGGTCCGGAGCGCGGCCCACAGCAGGCAGAGGAACAGGCAGAGGCTCTGGTGGCTCAGCCGCCGCCCGCGGTACAGCAGCAGCCGCCACAGCTGCAGGTAGGCGAAGGCGAAGAGCGCGGCGAAGAGCAGGGCGTGCAGGACGCTCAGCGCCCACGGCACCGAGCCCGGCGCCGCGGCGCCCCCCGCGCTCCCGCCCGGCGTAGAGGTCTCGCGGCCGGCCGCCGGGGCCGGCACCGGCGCCCTCATGGGGGGCCGGCGGGAGGGCGAGCGCGCGCGGGGCAAAGGGACCGCACTCGGAGCCGCCGTCCACGGAGAGGAGGACCGCCCCCCGGCCCCCGCCCACCCCGGCCTCCTGCCCCGGGAAGCGCCGTGACGGGACCCCGCGTCCCGCGCGGGGCCACCGTGCACCCCTCCCGGCCCCGCCTCCTCCGCCGCCTCCCCGGCCCTCGAGGGGTCTCGGCTCCTCCGGGGCGGCTCGGCTCCGTAGCGGCGAAAAACAACTCTCGGATGGAGACAATCAGCTGAGAAACCCGAGCATTTGAGGCGCTCGCTCCGCACCGTGGGCTCGCGCCGATTGGCCCGGTTGGGCACGCCTTCCAAGCGCCGCGCTCGGAAGGCCACGGGCCGCGAGACCCGTCGATCTAGAGTCCCGAGACCTCATTGGGCGCCCGCGGTCCCCAGCTGTCTTCCGCCCCTTTACTCCCCACCCGCGCTGCTGATTGGCCCAGCTTCTGCACCACCCCCGTTCGCGCCGGCGGGCCAACCCGGTAGTCTGTCTCCAGGCGCGGGTTTCGCTCCGCCCCGCGAGCTTCCCATTGGTTGAAGAGTATACACGCAAGGAGCACGAGGAAGAGGGGGAGGAGCTTCGGGGGCTGTTTCGGGCCGGGAGGCCGACTCCGCCGAGCTGGCGGAACTGTGGGCTTGCTGTGCCCTCGCAGGAGACGAGCGGGTCCCGCCGGCCCGGCCCTTGCTTCCCCCCGTGCGTCGCGTGGCGGCGGGAGCGGCAGGCCGTGCGGCCTCGGTGACCGCCCGGGTCCCTGCCCGCGGGGCTCGCCCGCAGGTCTCGGCAGGTAGGTGGCCGCGCGGGTCCTTCGGGTGGTTTGGTTCAGACGAACCAACTCTCCTCAGGCAAGGCCCGCGCCGTCGTGCTTCGGAGTCCGGTCTAAGACGCCCGCCGCGGGGACACCGGGGGTCTCACCTGGACCCTCTCGAGGGCGTGTGCGTCTCCCTTTTCCGCCGCGAGAGGGTGGAACGCGGCGACCGGGTGAGCCCCGGCTCGCGCGGGAAAGGCCCTTCCCTCTGCAGGGCGAGCCGTGGGCGAAGAGCGGGGTGGGCGTCGGACGGCTGTTGACGCGGCCTGGAGTGCGGCAGATGGACCTTTGACACCTGGAATCGGGAAAATGCTCCGGGCTAAGCTTGGCGGGAATGAGGTCTAAACCGCGCTACCGGTCTCAGACGAGGGTCTGGCGTGTCTGGGCGCCTGCAGTGGAGCCTCGGCCCTGGAGAGGGCGCCCTTCCGGGGGGGAGGGAAAATGGGGGCTCTGGCTGCTGTCAGTTTCCAGGAAGAAACTGATCTCCCGACTGTGTAGGCCAGCATGTGGCGGGTGTTGCCTGTGTGGTGCTCTGGCTGCTGTCAGTTACCGGGAAGAAGCAGATCTCCCGGCTGTATAGGCCGGTACATGGCAGGTGTTGCATTAGGTACTAAGATGAACAAAGTAGCACAAGAGTGAGAGTAAACTATTTGTATTCCCTTTAGAATGCCAGCGCATTGCAATCCCTATCCTGGTGAAAGAGTATTCCAGTGAAAGACGCTGCTACATGCCCTGGAGCAGTCAAGACCGGGCCTTTCCCACTTCGCCACCTTGCTGTCCAGTGTCCTGAGCTTTGCCGGGAGCATGGTTCCCTTTTCTCCTAGCGAAGTGTGCCCTAGGGACCGTCGGAGTCTCTTTTGTACTCTGGGTCCTGGGGCGGGGTTGGCCCAGGTGCCTGATGCCGGCATAGTGTGAGCTCTTGGCGGGTGTGTGCAGGAACCCTGGCATTCGCAGGCCTAGCGGTGCTCTGTGAGCATCGCTCAGAGGAAGCGTTCCGCAGAGCAGGTCGAGCCGAGCCGAGTACAGGAGAGTTCAGCTTGCTGTGGGAGGTCAGTAGACCTCATCCAACATCTGCACTTTGGTGAAGGATCCTGCGTTTCTTGGAACTTCAGAACTTCACTTCATGGATTCTTGCAGAACATGGTTAGGATGTTGTTTCATGATTCTCTTCAAATGGGAGAGAGCTGTTCATGTGTGCTTAAGCACTTAAATTAAGCATGAAGTCAGAGTTAAGTGATTTTAGGTACCTCAAAACCACAGGCACCACATAGTCTCTGGTATGGCCTATTGGCATCTTCCCATAATCTGAAAGGTGCAACTTTCAAGTCATGAATAGGCTTTTATCGTGAAGGGGTTTCTCTTTTTCTTCTATACTTTCCACTCAAGATGATAATCAACATCTGGATAGTACTCATACTAATTTTAGGTCTGCGCTTGCGAGACTTTTCCCCCTATGTATCCGTCAGAGCAAGTCTGGTTAGCCTTCTCTTTCTCCTTCCCTTACAGGGGAATGAATATGGGGTATGTGAATAGATGATTTTTCTCCCAACTTCTTTGAAGGGGCTCTAAAATGGAGAGCCTCCTTTGGGTCTTAAATGATTAACTGCGTTGAAGTCTAACCAACACTTTACTTGAGGCTGGTTCAATGAGCAGGTGATGTTCTCCAGTAGCAACATTCAACTGTAAGTAAGCTAACTTTAAACAGAATGTGCTTAGGGAATTTTGTAAGCATTATATGCCCCATTTATTGCAAAATATGAAATGTATTGTTTTCCAGAAAGTGGTGCCCACAGATCCTGATACAATTTATTTAATGGTTATAGTTGTTAATTTCCTCTTTTTCCTGAGGGGGGAATGCCATTAATTTTATAGTTAGCCATAAAGGAATTTTAGGCCTATGAAGGGGAAACTAACCAAGGAAGGGAAAAGCTTGCTACTAGACATTATAAAATTTAAATGTTTCCAAATGCACAGAGATTGAATATTGTAGTTTTGAGTGCAAATTACTCCAGCACAGTAGTCTTTTCAAACATTTAAAAGCCAAAGAACTATTTGTCAAGTATTATTGTATACAGTACCCAGTACCAACATGGAATTACTTTAGCCAACGGCCTACCTACTGTTGTAACTGCATAAAGAAAATAAAGGCAAATCCTCATCCATCTAACAGGAAACAGTGCTCTTCTCTCTCTCTCTTTTTTTTTTTTTAACTTTTCTCTTGAAGTACTTCCTCCTTGACGCCCTTTGGGAACTTTCTTAGTATTCTGGTGCTCAACAAAACACACTTGCTGCCTTTAGCATTTTATTTGCAAGTTTTGTTACTTTTTTTGTTTTACAGCCTCACTGACTCATTCTTTTTTTTTTTTTTTAATTTTTTTTTTTTTTTTTGAGTTGGAGTCTCACTCTGTCACCCAGACTGGAGTGCAGTGGCCACTCCCGGCCACCGCAGCTTCGACCTGCTGGGCTCCGGCCATCCTTCTGCCTCAACCTTCCAAGTAGCTGGAACTACAGGCGTGCACCACCACACCCGGCTCTTTTTTGATTTATTGTAGAGATGAGGTCTCGCCAAGTTGCCCAGGTGGGTCTCGAACCCGTGAGCTCAGGCAATCCACTCACCTCAGCCTCCCAAAGGCGCGGGATTACAGGCTGAGCCACCGAGCCCGGCTTGACTCATTCTTATAGCACTTATTACCTTCTTGTATTTTGTTCTAGTTACATGTCACTCATTCTTTCCATCATGTAAATGCCCTCTGTTTGCACACTTATTTAGAGTTTAGGAATGAGACAAAAATTACCATATGCCAGCTCAGATTCATGCTGACAGGAACATTCTACTGAAGAATTGAGGGCCCCTTCCAGGCATAAAAGTGTACACATAGTTGGTAGGTGTATGTGTGTAGTATTGGCCAACGTGGTATGGCAAACACTTGTCTATGACTTTTCTTTTGGTATTGGCACCTGTTGTGGTAATGGTCAGTTGCATTTTGAAGAGTTGTCTTCCCCTTTAGAATCTTCCTACCATGGAATTGGGTCAACTTCCTGTGAATTCTTTGAAATATCCTGCTTTAAAATCTAGGATATGCATTTTATGTTCAGACCACGGTCCTGTTACCCATTACTTTGACCAGTCTATTACCAATAGTGCTATTCTGGGTTATACTGTACTAACAATTCCCAAATCTTAGGAGTTTAAAGCAACAATGCTTGTTTTATGTTTACACCGTGTCAGCCAGGAGCTTTGCCCCATGTTGTTTTCTTTTTGGGACTTGGGACTGACTGTTATCAGCCAACATATCGGATGGAAAGTGTGTCATGATTCATGACACATGCATACCAACTCTTAAAAGCTTCCAGAAGTTGCGTATGTCACTTTGCACGTTTCATTGGTCAAGTCAAGTCATGACCATACTTAATTCAAGGAAGTGGGAAGTATAATTTTCACCTGTGTAGAAAACTACAAACTTCCGAACAGTTCACCCTTGTCAACGTGTTCTCCTTCCTCCGGGTCACCCTTGACTCTAGCCAGTGGACATTAAAAATCCCATCCAGTCGCTGTGTGGAGCTTCAAGTCCAGCAGTAACTTCTTCTGGTCTAGACATGTTATCTGTCTCCCAACCCCTGTTGAATACTTAGGATAGAGTTGGGACAGGTGACTACAAGTGTTCTCATTAGGAAAGAGGAAGAATGGCAGACACATACCAGGCTGTAGACAGTTGAAATCTCTCTGGGCAGGTGTTGCTAGGGCACTAGTTCTGTTTCCTGGGTTTTCCAGGCCAGTTGAAGAAAACAATTTTAATTTGAACATTTGGTAAACAATAAAATGAATTATAGGAAAAATGAAATTAAAAACATAAAATTACAAGCCCAATTTAAAACTATTGTTAGATTCAACAGACAACCTGTGTGAAATTGCTATAAAAACTTCTAAACAATTACTCACAATTTCTCTATCTCATTGTCATAGACCTGTGACAAATGGTTCTTACCCTGCACATGCCCTAGAGCATGGTTCTCCATGATCCTTGGCTTTGCCCTTTGAGAGATCCTTCCACTTTTATTATTCTTGACCACATCTGAAGTTGACTTTGGAGATATAGCTGAACAGTTTTTTTAACTTGCTTCATGACCGTGGGGCATATGGGCTAAGGATTGTTTTAAGTTTTGAATATCTAGTCTCTTGAACAGCAATCCTTCTCTGAGTATCTATATTTTAATACCTTGTTAAACAAGACCAACAGCAGCTATTACACAGTACTAATATGTCTTCCAGCCTCTTCTTTTAGGGCTATAAATAAGTTAATTAGCCACAGGAACCTAGGTATGCTTTCATTATGCATTCATTAGGTACATGTCACCTCCAAATTTATTTATTTATTTGAGTCAGAGTCTCACTCTGTCGCCCAGGATGGAGTGCAGTGGCATGATCTTGGAAACCACAGCCTCAACCTGCTAGGTTCAGGTGATCCTTTCGCCTCAGCCTTCCAAGTAGCTGGAACTACAGGCATGCGCCACCATGCCCAGCTCATTTTTTGATTTATTATAGAGATGAGGTCTTACCAAGTTGCCTAGGCTGGTCTGGAACCTGTAGGTATTTGTTTTTTTAATTTTTTGGAGTTGTATCCTCACTCCATTGCCCAGGGTAGAGTGCAGTGGCACACTCATGGCCACCCCAGCATTGACCTAGTGAGTTCAGGTTATCCTTCTGCCTCAGCCTTTCAAGAAGCTGGAATTACAGGCACGTGTTACCGTGTCCGGCTAGTTTTTTTAATTTGTTGTAGAGATGAGGTCTCGCCAGTTATGCAGGCTGTTCTCGAACCCGTGGGCTCAGACAGTCCCCTCACCTCGGCCTCTCAAAGTGCTGGGATTACAGGGCCACCATGCCCAGCCCTTTTTTTTTTTTTTTTTTAATGTGAAGTACAATTCAGAGTTAGGTACATACATAGTAATCATACAGGTAAATTGTGGGTACCCATATTGATGTTATGTGCCCCCCTTCCCATGGCAGTGTCCCACTACTGCCAATCCCTCTCTTTTAGTATTATGATAAATGTTCAGAGTTCACTTATGAGTAAGTACATGTGGTACTCAAATCTTTGTTTCTGTGATAAGTCACTGAGTATTATAGACTCTAATTCCATCCAGGCTGCTGCAAAGTTCATAATTTTGCTTTTCTATATGGCTGCATATTCCATCATGTAAATGTACATTTTCTTTATCTAGTTCACTTTTGATGGGCAGCACAGTTGGTTCCATGTGTTTGCTATTGTGACTAATGCTGCAATAAGCATGTGTGTGCAGGTATCTTTTTCATAGAGTCATTTGAGGTCCTCTGAGTATATTCCCAGAAGGGGGATTGATGGTTTGTATGAAAGGTTGATTTTTAGATCTTTTAGAAATTGCCATACTGTTTTCCGCAGAGGTTGTACTAGCTTACATTCCTAACAACAGTGTAGAAGTGTTCCCATTTCCCCAAATCCTCTTAAGCATTGGTTGTTTTTTGAGTTATTGATGATGGCCATCTTGACTGGAGTTAGGTGGCATCTCAGTGTGGTTTTCATTTGCATTTCTTTGGTGATTAGTGAGACTGAGCATTTTTCATGATCTGTTGGCTGCTTATGTCTTCTTTTGAGAAATGTTTATTCATATTTTTTGCCCACTTTGTAATAGGGCAGTCTGTTTTTTTTCTTTTGGCATGGTTGAGTTCCCTGAGATCTGGATGTTAGGCCTTTGTCAGATACACAGTTGGCAAATATTTTTTCTTGTTTTGTGAACCGTCTCTCTGACCTCTTGATGGTTTCTTTTACTTTGCAGAAGCTTTTCAGTTTGTTGAGGTTCCACTTGTCTATCTTATCTTTTATGGTATTTGCTTTTGGAGAGTTGATCAGGAATTGGTTGCCTATCCCAATTTCCGTAAGTATGTTTTCTGTGTTTTCTTCTAGGATTCTTATAGTTTGAGGTTTTATATTTAGGTCTTTGATCCATTTAGAGCTGACTTGTGTATATCGTGATAGGTAGGAGTCCTGTTTCAGTCTTCTGCATGTGGTCAATCAGTTTTCCTAGCACCATTTACTGAATAGGTTCTCCTTTCCCCATTGGTTGTTGGTGGAGGCTTTGTCAAAGACAAGTTGGTTGAGAAATTGAGGTTTGCTTCCAGAGTCTCTATCCTGTTCCATTGGTCTGTCTGCCTGTTCTTGTGCTAATACCAGGCACCTCCACATTATTGTTGTGACAATTTTATCAAGTGTTTTGTCACTTCTTAATGTGGGTCATTTGCTGAGCTTGTCTCAATAAATGTTTTTCTGAATAGACCCAGAACAGTTTCTGTGCTGTTTGGCCCATAAATCATTATTTTGGGCTTTGTTGTTGCTGTTAAGGTAGCACCTTATTGCTCATTTGTATACTGGTGAAGATAGACCGGTTTATGCTGCAATATTAACCTCTCAAATCGCAGTGGCTTAAAACAACATGGTTTATTTCTTCCTTATGTCACATGCTCCTTATACAGCAGCTGGAGGTTTTCTATGTTGTGCTCATGCTAACAGAATAGTCACTGTTTGCACATTTCTGTTGACTGTGACAAAAGACAATAAAGCTTGGCATCTCACACATTAGTTGTTAAAACTGTTTCCTGCAGGGAGACACCCCTTATTAATAAGGGTGCCTGAACGATGCACACTTGTATACCTAACCCTTAACTGTACCCCACAATTTTATAATAAAAAATATGTTTAAAAAATAAATAAATAAACAAATAAAACTGTTTCCTGAATGAGACATATGCCACTTTTGCTCAGATTTTATTGGTCACAGCAAGTCTCATGGTGTCCATAACTGACTTCACCAGAGGTAGGGGTCGAGGGAGCTTAAGTGTACTCTTACTTTATTTATGAGAGGAGAACTGGAACTACACTGATGTAACAAGGCCACATTTCCCCTAAGGTGCTCATCACTTTTCTTCCGATATTCAGATTTTTGAAGTATTAACATATTGTTTTTTATTTCCTTTTCTAATTACTGGGGAAGTCACCAGTACTTTTTTGTTTTGTTTTATATCTTTTTTACTCTGTTCTCCCTGATATTTCCTTTCCCCATCCACAATTTTTTCTCTTTAGTTTAAAGATCTTTTTATGAGGACACCATGTCTCTGGACAAATGCATTTTATCTTCCACTCATGTGAAATGTTCACTTTCCCATGACCCAGCAGGGTAGATTGGATTAACGTAACAGATGCTAAGGAGGAATTGACTTTATTCAAGTAATAACTTTTCTTTGATTTCAAATAAAAAGGTACACTCTTTAAAGAGTCAGAGGGCTCTAAAGTTCCCTTGGTATCTTCCCCTCAGTCCCCACCCCCATTTCTTCTTCCTTAGAGACAGTTACTTTCAACTGCTCCATTTGTGCTTTGGCATTGACCTTCCACTTTCCAATAAACTTGGTTTTTGGTCTAGTATAAATTCAAGATTTAGTTCTCTTTTCCCACCCCTTCTCTTTCCTCATCCTCTCAACTGTGGTTTTAGTTTTGGTTAAATCATTATGCGGGGTTTATTTCATTATGAGCATAAACTCTATTTCTAGCTGACCCGTGCTCTATTCTCTGCTTTAAGTAATTTTTAAAATAGTCAAATCATATCAAAGGTGAAGTGAACTGCACAAAGCACTACTGAGCTCTTATATCCAACTATATGTAAGAATAATTACCAGTGTCTCTAATTGACCAGCAGCACAGCACTTTCACATATATAATCTCTTTTGTTCAATGAAATAAAAGATGTGGGATATCATTTAAACATTTGCTGTGTGGTTAGATCATTTGTGCTACAAAATACATGCTAGGGAAAAGAATAATGTCTAATTTAGTGGTAAAATAATTGAATTGTAACCCAAAGACCAAGAAAAGTGATATTTTATACTTGAATCTTTCAACTGTGCTTTTAGTCAGTGTTTCACAGTTTAATTAGGCGATAGTTATTTCATATATGGTAATGGCTGTTGTATAGGTATTCCCCAGCCTCAGAAATGCATGCATTTCTCTCTAAAATATAAAGAAAATAGTGGATCGTCTATTTTGAAACATCTCCATTAATATAAAGTGGCTTTAAAATAGGCTGATTTGCCGGGCTTGGTGGCTCAGCCTGTAATCCCATGCCTTTGGGAGGCTGAGGTGAGTGGATTGCCTGAGCCCGCGGGTTCGAGACCTGCCTGGGCAGCGAGACCTCATCTCTACAATAAATCAAAAAATCAGCCAGGCGTGGTAGCGCGCGCCTGTAATTCCGGCTACTCGGAAGCTGAGGTAGAAGGATCGCCGGAGCCCAGCAGGTCGAGGCTGCAGTGGCCGGGGGCGGCCACTGCACTCCAGTCTGGGCGACAGAGTGAGACTCCAACTCAAAAAAAATAAATAAATAAAAATAAAATAAAATAAAATAGGCTGGTTTAAAATGTTATAATGTATAATCAATTTTTAATTTCAAGGATAACCCTTAATTATATCATTAAAATTACATTTTTATATACATCTCATAGTTCTTGCTCTTCATTTTACTTTGAGTTTTTAACTCTTGACTCATTATTAAAAATAGATGGCAGGTTTGTTCACTGTTTGATATATACTAGCTCTAATGAACAGAATTAGGAAGTAATGTGTAATTATATCATTTTATCATTTTATTCTCTATTGAAGAAGTCTACTTTTATGAGCATTTTTGCTAACTTTTTTGCTGTTTTGTTCCTATTTCCTATTTTGAGATAGTGCTCTTATGTTTGAAAGATATGGGTCCTATTGGAAATTTTTTAAAAATTTAAAAAAAATTCTCACCTATACCTGTAGATGTATATTTTTCTTCTAGATGTATGATATTTTTATATTATATTAATTTTCCTAAATTATAGTCTTTTAATGGTAGATAACAGATCATCAGTAGAACTTCCTGAAGTTGTTCAAGAAGAATTTGAAAATAGCAAAGTAGAAAACAAAGAGAATTGACAGCAGATACAAAGGACGACATGGAAGTAAGTACAGCAGAGAAAAAGATGAGAAGAGGATATCGAGTACAAGTCTGAGTTCAGAAAATAGATCTGAATTAAAGTATGAGTTAAGAAGGATATTTAAATTTCTCAGCAGTGAAAGGAATCTGTGGTCTAAGCATTAAAAAAAATATGTGTTTAGAAGGAATTTTCTTACTTAGTTTTAAGATCTTTCAGGGGATTTAAGTGAAAAGAAAGGAAAAATACTGGACACATATTTTAGATGTCTCACTTCCGTGAAGATGACTTCAAATAACTATTGGAGTATTTGTTATAAATCAACTATAGGTAGAAATGAAATCCCTAATTTAAACAGTGGATTGGTTGATGTTTAAGGATTAATTTTAGAACCCTTAAAAATGGCAATTAGTAAACAAAGCAGGAGGTATCACACTTTCAAACATCAAACTTTATTATAAGGCTACAGTAATCAAAATAGCCTGGTGTCAGTACAAGAACAGACATATAGACCAAAGGAACAAGATAGAGATTCCAGAAGCAAAGCCTCAATTTCTCAACCAACTCTTCTTTGACAAAGCCTCCAACAACAGTCACTGGGGAGAGGTGAACCTGTTCAGTAAATGGTGCTGGGAAAACTGGCTGATCACATGCAGAAGATTGAAACAGGACCCCTGCTATCACCCTACTCAAAAATTAGCTCTAAATGGATCAAAGACCTAAACGTAAAACCTCAAATTGTGAGAATCTTAGAAAATGCAGGAGATACCCTTATGGAAATTGGAACTGGCAACCAATTCCTGATCAGAACCCTAAGTGCCCATACCATAAGATGTAAGACAGACAAGTGGGACCTCATCAAATGAACTTCTGCAAAGCAAAAGAAGTCACCAAGAGAGCAGGGAGACAGCCCACAGAATGGAAAAAATATTTGTCAACTGTATATCTGACAAAGGCCTGACATCTAGGATCTACAAGGAGCTCAAACATGCTGAAAGGAAAAAAACACACACCAAACAGTGGGCAAAAGACATGAATAGACACTTCTCAAAAGAAGATATACGGGCAGCCAACAGACACATGAAAAAGTGCTCAGCCTTGCTCATCATCAGAGAAATGAAAATCAAAACCACATTGAGATACCACCTAACCCCAGTAAGAATGGCCATCATTAATTAAAAAAAAAAAAAAAGACAGATGCTGGCGAGGATGCAGAGAGAAAGGAATGCTTCTACACTGCTGGTGGGAATGCAAACTAGTGCAGTCTCTTTGGAAGACAGTGTGGCAATTTCTGAAAGAACTAGAAATTGACCTTCCATATGACCCAGCAATTCCCCTATTGGGAATATACCCGGAGGAACTCAAATCATTCTATAAAAAAGATACCTGCACATGTATGTTTGTTGCTATTCACAATAGCAAAAACATGGAACCAACCATGCTGCCCATCGAAGCTGGACTGGATTTTAAAAATGTGGTACATATATACAGTGGAATATTACGCAGCCATAGAGAAAGACAAACACATGGGCTTCACAGCAACTTGGATGGATTTAGAGTTGATCATACTCAGTGATCTATCACAGAAACAGCAGAGTACCATATGTTGTCACCCATAAGCAGACCTTGAACAATTATCATAATACTAGGGATTGGCAGTAGTGGGAAACTATCAGGCTGTTGAGGGAAACTTCTAGGGTAGGGAGGTGCACACCTCATCCACAAGGGTACCTGCTTAATCAACGTTTGTATACCTAATCCTGGATTGTACCTCACTTATTTATAATTTTAAAAAAATTACAGAATACTGTTTTAACACTAGAAAAAAATGACAGTTTAATATACTCCAATAAATTATCTATGAAATTTCAGACACCAAGTTCAGCATTTTCTAGATGTCTTTGATATCTCTTTTGCAATGATCAAAAATCAATAGTATTGTCCAATTAATATTATTTATGTCATCTTTCTCAAATTTGTATTAGAAAGAAATAAAATATTAACAAAATCGGTGGATGTAAATAATGACTTAACTTTTTCTTTTTGTAGACTTTGCTTCATTAATTCATTTAACAAGTTTATTCAACAAAACTTGGCTGAACACCTACTCTGTGCCAGACATTATCCTAGGCACCAACACAACAGTGAAGAAAACACACAAAATCACCTGCTCATGTGCAAGTATAGCTGATGATGTCTTCCAGCCTCAATGTGTTTAGAGTTGGGATTTCTTTTGTCATAATGTGCATTTTTTACAAGTCAATAGTAGACTCTGTACCAGAACTGAGTCCTCAGAAATATTTCAGTACATTGCAACCAGGAAAAGCCTCTTTAGCTTATTTTTGTCAAACTGGTAAGTATTTTTAAATTTTTTACCTGATTTTTAAAATGTTTGTATTATGATTTAATAAGTTTAGAGGGAGCTTATTGTCAGGATTAATATGTGCTATAAAGCTGTAACTATAATATGCTTGTCTGGGTTTGAATCAAAAGTCTGTCACTTGGCCTGTGGTGTGACGTTGGTCAAATCACTTAGCTCCTCTGTGTGTCTCCTTAATCATCTGTTAAGAGGAAATAGTCCTTTACAAGTTTGTTGTGAGGATTAAATGAACTAATTTATATACTTAGCCCATAGTAAATACTATAGGAGAATTAGCTACTGATCTAGCATCTGAATTTCATCTAGTCATTTATGAAATTATGCTTTCTCATGCTTTTAGCAGGTGTTTTGAAAGTTTTAAAAAACTTTAAGTGTATTAGTAATGCTTTAGTTTAGTACTCTGCTATAACTGTATTATAACTTATACTGAATTAACTAATATAACTATTAAACATAACTGATAATTATAATGGTCTTAAGTCTTCATGCTTTAAAAATAAATACTATTCTTATAATTACTGAGTAATCACAAGAATCACAAGACGTGAATCTGCATTTCTGTTGGCTTCTATATTATAATTGTGATTTGAAAATAGTATTTTTAAATCATTTAGAAGTTTTTGTTTATGTACATGTATGTTGTATGTATGGTATTAACTTGGAGGAATAATGCCAAATGTTAGGTTTAAATGAAGCATTTATTTATCATATTCTTGTTCTGGGAAGCTTTTAAAGTTACTTCCAAAGCTAGAATATGGCATAATAAAAACATTAGAAATCAGAATAATGAGGCAATAGGAAAATAAGGGTATGAAAATATGTCACTAGCTGTGTTTAGTTGCTTAATTTTTTGTTGTCATTGCAGACTAGTTGGGACAAATATGTTTCTTTTGTGTTTGCAGATTTTGACTGTAAATTTAAAAATTCATCTTTTTAAAGGGACAGTTCATAAACATTCATAAAACATTTTTTATTTTAGATTCTCCAAGTACATCTGTATTTCTTCAAGAACTGAGTGAGGCTGTTAGACCTCTCCAGGAATATGGGATTTCAGTTGCAAAGGTAGAAAAATATTTATGTTAGTAAAATATTAGTGACAAACATTTTACCACTTTATGACTTAAGACTGAGTATCTTGAAATACTCTTGCTTCATATCTTTTTTCAAACTGGGAAATTATTCCCCATAAGAATAAACAGAAGCATGGAGCAATAGTCATATAACTACATATAGAGAAAGAAGGCTATTTAAAACTTTTTAGCTTATAATTTATTTGTAAGCCATTATATTAGGCTTATGGTGTCATTTTCAAACCTATAGTTAGATTGTTTTATTTGTCTGATAAATATTTCATAATAGGTCACCACAATTCAACTACTTATTACATTTTTATTAGCACAGACTGAAGTAACAAAATCGAAGTTATTGGATAATTGTTTTTTCTATTTTTCTAAGTCTTTATAGTTGCTTATGTTTCAGTGTCTCACATTTATTTTTAGAACAAAGTTACAACAACTCAACTTGAAATGTTCAAACTTGCTGTGGAAGATCATAAAAATTTTCCACATGCACCATGGATTAGATAGCTGTGTATGCCTTTCATTTAAATTAAACTTAGAATTTATATATAAGAAAACTGAATGAGAAGTAACCCAGTGGCATCAGATTCTTTGTGCTTCATGTTTCCCTGACTTTCTGTGTACATTTATTCTTAGTTCATTAGTCTTCCTTCTCAAAGAGATGGCTGTTGTACCACTGGGTCTCTGCAACTAGAGTTCCCAGGGCAGGGAGTATAGAAAGGTTAACCTTTGCTGCATACCTTTAAAAATGATGTTTTTTGAAATGTGTCAATTCTGTATGTACAGAAGTCTCAGTTAACTTTGAACCACTGATTACACTCTAGAATGATAATGACCCTCGTCTCCAAGGATCTTTGAATAAAATGTTAAACTGAAATTTAGACGTGAAATAGCAGGTTGGCATGAAACTCAAAAGGATAATCGTGGTGCTTATGTAGTAACTGGTAGATTAGTCACTGTGTCTCTCGTAACTAGAGTAGAATATTAAGAATATTAAGATTTGTGCCCAGGCTGTTGCCTTTATGAACAAACATAACTGAAGCTCTTGATTTTACTGTTGAGGATGCTAAGCTATCTGAAAGGATAAAGCGGTGACTAAGATAGAGCCATGTTGTGTATATAGCTCAGTCCCTGGCACATAGTAGATACTCAGTAAGTGTGAGACTGAAATGAGCTTACCACATTTAGTCCCTTTTGAATTGAGAGATGACAGACTTGGTCCTTTTTTTTAGAGTGTTTATATTCTAAATAGGGAGGTAAAACACACTCACTAGTCTTTTAATTTTATTGTTTATATTTATTTTTTGAGACAGGCTCACTCTGTCGCCCAGGCTAGAGTCAGTGGTACGATCCTGGCTCACTTTTGCCTCAGCTTCCTGGGCTCAAGCAATTGTCCCACCTCAGCCTCCCTAGTAGCTGAGACTATAGGCTCATGCCACAAGCCCAGCTAAGTTTTGTATTTTGTACAAAAAGGTCTCACTACCTTTTTCTTTTTTTGTAGTGACAAGATCTCCTGACATCGACCAGGCTGGTCTTAAACTCCTGGTCACAGGCAATCCTTCTGCCTTGGTCTCCCAAGTATGACATGAGTCATCACGCTCAGACTATGAGTCATTTTAGTAATTAGCAGAGCCTGATCATTATGATAGGAGAGAACAAATAAAGTGCTCTAGAGGTTAAAAGGCAAGAAAGCCTATGTTTGTTGATGTTGAAAGTCTGGGAGGGTATTGGGAAAGACCTCCCAAAACGTAGCATGTAAGATTGTCTTCAGAAGTTACGATTGCAAGAGGTAGAGGTGGTCGAAGAAAACACTGAAATATAAATGGACTAAATGGTCTGTTAAGACAGAGATTGTTAAGCTGTATACAATAACCCAATTCAACTGTTGGCTACTCAGAAATGCATCTAAGATAAAGGCTTCAGAAATATTTGAAATGAAGGAAAAAGATGTACAAGAAAGAGCCAAAGAAAATCTGGAATAGCTGTGTTACTATGTAAAGTGATTTGAAAACAAAAACCTTTTGAGTCATCCTCGACTTTCCTTCCTCTCATAATCAGTCCATCTGCTCCTTGGTTCTACTGTGAACCTTATTTTGGCCACTTCTGCACCTTCACGTGTACTTCTCCTTGTGATAGCCTCTCATCTGGGAAACCACAGTGGCCTCCTGACAGCTGACCTTTCTCTCTTCGCGCTTGTCTCACGACAGACTCTCCTCCATTTGTGGTCAGATGTGTCAGAGTACATTTCTGCTCTGTTCAGAAAAGCTTCCCATTACGGTCATGATAAAACCAAAACTCCTGAGTACTTGGACACTGGCTTCATCTCTGATCTCATTTTCTTTTTTCTTTTGAGTCAAGTCTCACTCTGTCCCCCAGGTTGGAGTGCAGTGGCATGATCAGTTCATGGGCCGAAGGGATCCATTTTTCTCATCCTCCCAAGTAGCTGAGACTACAGGTGTGCATCACTATGCCTGGCTAACTTTTTGATTTTTTTTTTTTTTTTTTTTTGTAGAGATGAGGTCTCACTATGTTGCCTAGTCTGGTCTCGACCTCCTGGGCTCAAGCGAACCTCCCGCCTCGGCCTCCCAAGGTACTGGGAGTATAGATGTGAGCCTCATCGCCTGGCTCTGAGCTCATGTTGTGACCCTCTGCCTCGTTCAGTTTGTTCCTGATACATAATGGTCGTCTTTCTGTTGCCTGAGCAGGATCGAGCTGCTGCTGCCACGGGGCCTTTGCATGTGTTTTCTCCTCTGCTGTCGTCTCTTCCACTCCCTTCTTCATTTGCGTGTATTGCTTCAGTCCTTGGTGCCGATGTCACCTCCTCAGAAGCCTTCCTTGATTACCTATCTAAAAGGCCCTATCACATGCTATCCCCATAACATTTTTTGATTTGTAGCACTTAACATTGCCTGTTAATTAGTTTTTTAAAAAATGATCACCACTTTCAGAATATAAGCTCTAAAGATACATATTTTTATTTGGAACTATACTCCCAGTGACTAGAATAGTGACTGACGTATGGAAAGTGTTCAGATATGTGTTGAATGAATGTATGAATGGACAGAACTGTTGTCATATTGTCAGCCATTCCTGTGCTTTAAACAAATTTTTTTTAATTACATATAGTAAAATGTACTTGCTGGTGATGGCTAACCTCTGGCTTTTAATTCTCATTCTCTATTCCTGATGTCTTTCCTGAGTGTCAGTTCGTTTTTTGTTGCATCACATGTTGCTTCCTCAATGTCATCCTTCTTTCTCAAACTCTGTTAAAATCAAATTGAACAGCAAGAAATCCCCTTCCTAAACAGACACTGCTGTACCGAATCCAAAACAAAATAACTGCTCTTCTGTCCTTGGTTTGGGTTAATTTACGTTGGCGGCTGCTCACTTGCCCCATCTCGAATGCCGTCACTGCCCTTCTCCTCTCCCCCTCTCTCCCACGCTGCATCTACAAGCTCAGTCTTCTCCGTTTTTTGTATATTTGTGAAAAGTCCTTTTTGTCTTTGCCCCCGGTCCCGGCCGTCCTTGACCTGTAAGTAGGCGACGTTCTTTTAACCTACCTCCTTATCTTTGTGCTCCTTTGCCTTCTGTTTGATCTTCACGTTGCTGCCAGGATCGCCCATGTGATTTTTTCATGTAGGCCCCAGACTCTGAGCTAGCCATGTCTTGTATGCCTGCTTAGCGACATTAGGGACTAGGTTCACTGCTTCTGCTGCATCGTCCTTAGCAAGTGGCTTCTTTGAAGATGCCTTCGGGTCCGGGATTGCTGCTGGGACTGTGCTGTCTTGTCCGTTGCTGGTCAAGAGGAAGTGCGAAGAGCGAGAGTGTGGGTCAGCCTCCTTTTAGGGTCCTTCTAGGAATTCCAACCGAGTGACTTCTCCTAATGCTGCTGGGGAGGCTGGGGAAGCCTTTATTGGGGACACCTGCTTTGAGCAAAGTTCCGTTAGTAAATAAAAGAGGACGGATTTTGGCTCGAGAGTCAGCTGTCTCTGCCGTCCCTGTGCTCTGCGGGCTGAGATGCTTCTTTTGCTCATGCTTTTTGTCTTGTCTTAAATGTGTCCTTCCTTTTCTAACTAGTTACCTCCTACTTTTAACATGAGATGGAGTTGAATATCAACTTATTACGCGTAATTAAGTATTACTCTTAGATGCAGAAACAGTGCACCTAAGAATTTCTCTGTTATCTCACACGCTTGAATAAGTGAGCAATTACAGCATACAAATCAGAAACAAGTAAAATACAAAATTTGACCTAGAGACAAGCTGTAATGCTTAATTTTCCTTCTTGTTTCTCTAAGAAATTTGACCTTTTGATATATGTATATATACTAAACCTTAAATATAATCCCTAAAGGTTAATTGTGTCAAAGAAGAGACATCAAGATACTGTGGAAGAGGACAGAATTTGATGAAAGCATATTTATTCAGGTAAGCTATATTTTTGAGTACGATGGACAAGTATAAAGCTATATTCCTAGAATATTCAGGCATATCAGGTATCATTGAACCAGAATGAGGTTGTATGTAGTGGGGATGAAGCTTAACAAAATGTTCAGGCTATAGATTTGTTACCTAAGCTTTCTGCACTTTAACTTCCTTATTTATAAAGTAAGGAGAGGGATACTCATCTCACAAGGTTGTTACATGAGACTCAACGTAAACTACTACAAATGCCTGGTAAGTAAGCAAATTGAGTGTTCTGGGTAGGCATGTCGGGTCCATACTTGCATGTGAAATTAGCATACCTTATTTTTGAGGAATCTGTCATTGTGCAAATTAAAGATTCCTCTGCACTTGGGTTTACTAATCTTTCTGAGGTTTCTCAGATCCTTTCCTCAAGCCCTTGTCATTTGGCAAAGGAAGTGGGGAGAGATCCTGTTTCCTCAGAGGTCTACTTGCTGAGGACACTTACTTTTCTCTCCTATTTCTCTTTTTTCCACCCCAATTTGGGAATTTTGTGTGTGTGTGATGGAGAGGTTGGTAGGAAGCCTGTTTGAACTCCTGTTTTTTCCTAGTCTTTTTGCCAGTTCTGGAGCTTAAGCTTTTTAAAGTCAATGTATTTATTGAGTGTGTATTCGATAGATATTTGAGGTGCATGGGGTATGTGGATAAGACACAGGCTCTAACATAAAATAATTTTTAACCAAATGTATTAGATGGATAGGTAAATTGAATTCTAAGGAAATATGTCTGTAATGTGTTTTTGAACTTTTTATAGGGGCAACATATTGCTCAGAGAATTCCCTACTGACACCTTGTTTGATGTGAATGCCATTGTCGCTCATGTGCTCTTGTAAGTACAGGGGATACCTTATTTACTTGCTATTTGTCTATTGGTTTTATTTTACCTAACCACAATGCACTAAAATATTTTAGGGTTTGAGCATTATATTTGTAGGCATTAATTTCATACAGATTAATTTTAATGTGTCTTTCCACACTGAGCATCTGAAATTTCTTTAATGGCAAAGGATACAGAATCATGTAGATACTTTTATAAAAGCAGGAGATAACAAGACCACACAGAGTGAGGTTCACTACAGGTAGAATAAGGATTTTGCCAGATGTCTTAGTGTGTTTGGGCTGTTGTAAGAAAATACTACAGACATGCCAGCTTATAAACAACAGAAATTATTTTTCATAGTTCTGGAGACTGGGAAGTCCAAGGTCAAGGTGCTGGCAGATTTGGTGTCAGGTGAGGGCTGCTGGTTCGTAGATAACCATCTTTTCCTGTGTCCTCTCATGGCGGGATGGGTGAGTGAACTCTCTGGTGGTCTTTTTTATAAGAACATTGATATCATTCCTGAGGGCTCTGCTTTCATGACACCTAATCCCCTCCCAAGGCCTAGTATCATCTCATTGAGAGTTGGGATTTCAACATATGAGTTTTTGGACACAAACATTCAGACCACAGCATCAGGCCAGAAGCTCATCTTTGCTATTATTACCGGGATTTCCTTTTTTTTTTTTTTTTTTGAATTGGAGTATCACTGTCGCCCAGACTGAGTGGAGTGGCTGCTCCCGGCCACCGCAGCCTCGACCTGCTGGGCTCCAGCGATCCTTCTGCCTCAGCCTTCCAAGTAGCTGGAACTACAGGCGCGCGCTACCACACCCGGCTAATTTTTTGATTTATTGTAGAGATGAGGTCTCACCAAGTTGCCCAGGCGGGTCTCGACCCACGGGCTCAGGCAATTCACTCACCTCAGCCTCCCAAGGCTCAGGATTACAGGCTGAGCCACTGAGCCCGGCTATTACTGGGATTTTCAAAGTACCTGGCTACCTTCTTATATTAGCCTGATTTTTTGTTTTTTCTGGAGTGTCTAGCTCTGTGCCTGATCCAGAAGTTCAGAAAGAGTTAGTCCCAGCACATACATGAGTGTTTACTGAGAGAGAGAGAAAGTTTAACTCCCCTGGCCTGGTATCTTTAGGTCTGGGATTCAGGTCCATCTAGGGGCCACTCTTGTAGTGTGCCCCAGAACGAAGTCCTAATATTCTTTGCTGACAGATCTAGAAAATACGACTTGTTAAGTACATGAGTTTACGTGGACTTTTCTGATTTAACGTTGTAGGTCTGTTGTCCACCAAGATCTCTGCTGACTTTGACGACCTTTGTGTTATGCTTGGCTCTCCTCTCCATTTTCATTTCCTACCTACAAAAATTGGGTGAAAGTTAAATTATAGGAAACTCAAAACGTACAGGTGAAAATTAAGGTTGTCGAGGTTATTAAGGTTGATTTGCAAATGGACACTTTTAAATGTTTCCGTCTCAATAATATATTAACAAAAGGTCTTTAGAAATTTCTGACAACCATGGGCACTGATGCTTGTAGACGAAGAAGCCAGTTGCAGTGAGTGAGTTGGTCTTTTATATGAGAAATTACAAAGAGCTATCGAGCTGTCTTGGAATCCTTTTCCTAGGACAGAGGAGGAGTGACTGTCTTGATGGTGGGAGTCATATGAAGCTTAGCAAAAAGTACAAGTAATAGATATAACTTTTGTTCTCAGGAAGCTTATTAGATTTGCTGTTTTTCTAGTGGATTCTTGATGGCTGTCTTTGGCTCAGAAATGAGGGGGAAGAAACAGAGAAAGAAGATTCTTTGAGGGATAAGGGGGTACTAAGGTTGTCTTTCTATAAAGTATGTCTCCAAGTTTGGCACTGAATCCTGGAGTGGCACCTCCACATTGAACAACTGGATGACGAGGTGGTTTTGAAATAGCTAGATCCTAGATGTAGAGAGGCTGTCAGTTCTGAGGACCCTATTATCTGAAGCAGTTAACCTGTGGGGCTTATGTCATTACGTCTTGCTGTGGTAGTGTCCTTAGTGCTATACTAATGCTGTTTTATAGAACACAAGTTCCACAAATAGGTTGTTCCCCATGTTCCTGCTATGTGCCAGATATTTGGTAGCCATTGAAGATTTAAAAAAGAGAGAGAGAGAGAGAGAGTAGGATGTGACTTCTGTTCTCTAGGAATTTAATGTTTTGCTGCAAAGACAGATTTAGAAACAGAAAATATTACGTGGTAAGTAAAATAGCAGAAGTATGTTAGCATAAGGGCTACTGGATTCACAGAGAAGGGAATAGTTACTCATGCCTAGAATAAGATTGGATATTTATTCAGTGAGCTCTCTGAAGGAGCTGGCTATTGGAATGAATTTTAAGGATACATGCCTGGTGAAGTGGGGTAAGGTAGGGGGAGCAGAAGGAACTTTGTGACGAAGGCCAAAGTAGTTTGGAGAAGATGTTTTTATCAGTATAAGATGTGAAGCAAGAAGTCAGAGTAGAAAAGTATAGCCTTGGGGTTAGGTGAGGGGGATCTTTGTAGAAGTTGAGGCTTTTGGGTAGCCACTGAAAGGGAGGGGTCCTGCCACAGGCTCGCATCCTTGTGTGATCTTTCAGGCTTGACCATATGCAATTACAAGGCTTTGCCTGGCAAACCTCGGAGGGGCAAGCTACCCTCATCATGCCAGACTCAGTGTGTAGCCAGAGCATTGGAGTTTCCTGGAGAAAATTGAGGTCAAGGACTCAAGCCTCTCCCTTTCCTGCCGGCCAGCCATGCATATGTGTACATCTGCATTCTAGCCCAGAAAGAACTTGGCTAAGGCACCTTCTAGTTGCTCCTGCTAAGACCTTCTTATCAGGGGTCCTTGGCTTAAGTTCTTTCTCTTCGAGTCAATACCAATCCACTCCTTGCCCATACCCCTTTTGTGTCTCCAACCCCATGTGTCTGTAAAGAGACAGGGCCTTTGGGTTGGGGACCCAGGGAATGAGATGATTCCTTGTGTCTGCACTGACCCTTGCCTGTTGCCATTCCGGGGATGAAAAAGGTAACATTGTGGAGCCAGTGCCATGCTCTTGCATCTTGGCTTGCTTGTCCCAGGCAGTGAATAGCCACTTTCAGTTTAGACTGTCCCAGTGGACCACCTTAACGCCCATTGTTATACCCAGAACTCTAATCAGAGAGAGAGAGAGAGAGAGAGACCACAAAGAGCCAGCTCCGATGCAAACACACGAGGGTCTTTGTTCAGGCTCGAGTCTGGGCTCACGCATGAAGCCGGTAGAGGCTTCATGGACGAGAGCGTTGATCCAGTATGGCAAGCAGTTTTTATGCACAATTACAGAGGGGAAATAACTTTAAACTTGATTTTATATGATTGGGTAATTTCTCCTAATGTGTACGGGAACACTTGGTATTGGTAGGTGCCTTTTGTGGGCTGTAACCTGACTGCCCGTGATTGACAGAAACCCACTTAACGGGCAGAGTGGAATGTCAGATAAGTTAGGTTCATATAGTCACTGCGTATAAAGTAACCTGAGCAACCTGGAGGTTACATTAGCCATTAAGTTTGCTGATCCACCCCGAGGAATGCTTAGGAAAGCTTGTTTGCTTAACATTTACATAACATAACATGGTCATTATGGGACAACAAAAACCAAACTCAACAAAGTTTTAAATATGAATGCTGCAAACACATACAGTGAATGTGGGGTAGAAATTCATATAGTACTAGTTCTGGGAATTTATAAAATATCACAAACGTCTTATAGCAAGGAGGTTTTTGTAAAAGTCTTTGGTCCCTTCAGGTTTACATAGCCACTGCGTGTAAATTAACACTGGCATGGGAGCCGGAGGTTTGAACCAACATAGAGCCCACCTAGAGAGCAGCTAGCACCTAGAGTCTACTGCGATAGCAAAGGAATGTCTGAAAGGGGCTTATCGCTTTAACGTTTACATCCCGTTGTAAAAGCAGAAGTCAGCATGGCAATTGGGACTGACAATGCTTAACCCAAGAGTTCTAAATACAAACAGTACTTAAGTCATTATATAACTACACAATCAGTCACTACCCGGCACCTGACATATGCCTAATTCTACGGGGTCTGAGGTAGGATTTAAAGTACTAAGATTTCATAAAGTACAATGAACATGAGGTAGGAATACACAAAATATATAGTAAACATGAGGTAGGGATATTTGAAATATAGTGAACTAAACACTACTTTTACAGCAAGTATGACTTTTTAAGTTTCTTGGTTTCTTGGGCCTCTCAATAGCATGCTCCTAACCTAAGTCTCTTATTGTCCTCTCACCATGATTGCTTGACAAAGCATTGGAGGCAGGCAAATGTGATCAAATTAGTATTTGAGCGATCTTTCTGGTGAGTGTGAGACAGATTTATGGGGTTTGAGCACATGCAAAAACCGCTGTGTGGCCATTATGTAATCTAGGGAAGAAAAGTAGAGATGGCAAAGAGAGGATTTACTTTTTAATGTTTAGAAGTTGAAATTAACTGGGCTTGGAATAGTTAGTTTGGTAACAGCAAGACTACAAACTAGAATTAATCCTTGCTCTCTTTTCCCACCATTTCCCAACCCAAATCCAATCTCAGCATCATCTGAAGTAGGCAAGGAAGAAGAGCAAATTTACCGAAGATGAGTCTACTCTGACAAGCTGAATGCCCATCATGCCTCAGGCTCAGATTGGCAGCTGTAGGAATTTGAGCCCCTGAGCAGTGTACATCTAGATGTTTTCAACATACAGGTCATTTAGAGAGCAACCTAGGGCAACAAACACCACCACTTAAGGGAAGACGAAACAGAGAAAAAAAAAATAAGTATCAAGAAAGGTGAATTCTAAAGAGGCAGAGTTCTCATTTTTGTTTAAAATGTAAGAAAATAATATGTAGAATACAGTATTTTTAAAAATTTCCCAGTAAAGATATTCAGATTGTTGAAGAACTGTGCCAAATAGTATGTGTGTCATAGCTGTATCTTGCAAATTGCCATGAGGTAAAAAAATACCTTTCAGTCTGTTATCCTACTTTTGTATGTACAACCATCAGTGTGAAATACATAGTGCCTGCCGGGCTTGGTGGCTCAGCCTGTAATCCCTCGCCTTTGGGAGGCTGAGGTGAGTGGATTGCCTGAGCCCGTGGGTTCGAGACCCGCCTGGGCAGCGAGACCTCATCTCTACAATAAATCAAAAAACCAGCCGGGCGTGGTAGCACACTCCTGGAATTCCGGCTACTTGGAAGGCTGAGGCGGAAGGATCGCCGGAGCCCAGCAGGTCGAGGTTACGGTGGCCGGAAGCGGCCACTGCACTCCAGTCTGGGCGACAGAGTGAGACTCCAACTCAAAAAAAAAAAAAAAAAAAAAAAGAAATACATAGTGCCTGGCAGGCCATTTTGTTTTATTTTCCTGTCTCTTGTATTCTTTTGCAGTTGCATTCTGTTCACAGAAATGGAATTGAAGTGTTATTCCTTGATAACTTTTGCCCATTTAAAAAATTCTGTTTTAAGCTTTTTTTTTTTTTTTGAGACAGGTCTTTATATGTTGTCCAGATTGGAGTACATTGGCTATTCACAGGCATGATATGGCTCACTGTGGTCTCCAACTCTGAGGCTCAAGGAATCCTTCCCCTAGCCTCCCGAGTAGCTGGGGCTATAGGCATGTGTCACTCTGTTAATTTCTAGGTGGTTTTTTTGTATAAAGGAAACGCAAACTGCAGTTTTTTCCCCAAGTTTTAAATTTAGCTCTTGAATTTCTCTGTTGTGTTCTTCAAAAATTTTGTGGTCTAATTTATTTTTTCTCTTTTGATTTTTGGACTTTAAGTTGGCCTATTGTCTCTCTTATGCCATTTTAATAAAGGAATTCACCATTTTTTTGGTTTTAGATTGGTAGAATTTGTTTTTTAGCAGTTTTAGATTTACAGAACATTGAAAATTTTATAGAAAATTTGAGCAGATATTATAGAGAATGCCAGTATATCTCCTTTTTTATTGTATACAGTTTTCCCTATTATTAATATTTTGCATTAGTGTGGTGTAATGGTTGCAATTGATAATCCAGTATTGACACTTTATTATTAACTAAAGTGCATGTATATATATAAAGTGCTTAGTACTAAGCCTGACATGTGGTAAGTGCCTAATAAATGTTAGCTGTTATTTGTATTTGCTAGTGTTTATTGAAAAAAATGGTTGGGGAGAGTCCTCCGAGATTTGATTTTTGAAGCAAATAGACTGGAACTACTAGAGCAATAAATGTAGTGAATTGACAGATGTAATTTCCATACCTAGAATTTACATGGTAGGCCCGTTAAGTTTACTAGGTTGTACCTTGCAACTGTTTTGAAGTAACTGAAGGGTGATTCTAGACTTGCTAGCCGAAATGTACATGGCGCCAGTAGCCCAGCTTGTTGTCATTGAGACTTCTTTGCCATTGTTTCTTTTTCTTTTGAGTCAGTCTCACTCTCACCCAGGCTGGAGTGCAGTGGCATGCTGATGACCACCTCAGCTTTGATCTGCTGGGCTCAGACTATCCTTTTTCCGCAGCCTTCCAAGTAGCTGGAACTACAGGCGTGCACCCCCATGCCAGGCTAATTTTTTGATTTATTTTAGAGATGAGGTCTTGCCACGTTGCCTGGGCTCGTCTCAAACCCTTGGGCTCAGGCAGCCCTCTCACCTCGGCCTCCCAAAGTGCTGATATTATAGGTGTGAGCAACCGCATCCAGCCTGCCACTCTTTCATTGACATCCTTTCCATCTGGTTTCTCATTTGTAAGGGTAGTCAATAATAATATAATTTGGAAAGTCTTGACCTTAGAGTCAGAAGACCTGGATTTGAATACCATGATCTAAAGAAGGTTACCTGAGCAGTTTCAGATCGTTTCCTCTCTCTCTCTCTCTCTCCCCCTTTTACTTTTTTCTTTCTTTCTCTCTCTGTGTGTGTAGATAAAACAATATTCCAAAAATATTATATAGGATTTAAGTGACAACATATGAAAATATCTAGTGCAAATAAATCCTTTTTAGTAAATATTTATTTTAAAAACAATACAAGAGCCCTGGGAAGTGGAAGAAATCTGTAATAAAGAGATAAATATTTAAGCCAGTGTAATTTAGAATAGCACGTTCAGTGGTGAAAAATATTTTCACTAAGTGAAGATATTTTTATGATGATACTAAGGTATTATCACTTTCACTTTCACTTTCATCCTCTCATGAATGAGGTTTCAAGAGACTACATGACATGTAATATCACAACAGAGTGAATGCAGGAGCAGATATGAGAACCCAGCTGTCTTCTATTTAGTCCGATATTAAAGAGATTTGCAAAAAATGTAAAACAGTGTCATTCTTCTCACTAAATTCTCCCTTTGTTTTGGAAAGTTTAGTTTTTTAAAAATAAAGATAATTTATTTTAACATGTAATGGTGTGTATTGCCATTTTAAAAAGAATTAATAAATAAATATTTTTAAGTTCCTGTTTTAATTTCTATTTTGGCAGTTGTTGATAGATATAACCAACATAAAAGCTCTTTGATGACCTCAATAATTTGTAAGGGTATGAGATTTCCGAAATCCAAAAAGTTTGAGTTGCTGTGTTAGGAAAAAATACTGTTTTTTTTGTAAGAGGAAACTATGTCTGACTAATTTATTTGAGGTGTTTGATTAAACTTTTTGAAATTTAAGTACATGGACCTTTTTGAAAGGAACTTTCAAAAATTCTTTTAATTTAGCTAAAAAAAAAACAAACATGCACACATATGCATGTGGGGATTAAATGGAGTGAGTTGTTGGATGAGAATTTATATAAAAGTAGACAACTTGCAGGGAGACAGCCTACAGACTGGGAAAAAGTATTTGCCAACTCTAGGTCTGACAAAGCCTTAACATCCTGGATCTACAAGGAACTGAAACGTACTGAAAAGAAGAAAACAAACAACCCCATTATAAAATGGGCAAAAGATATGAACAGACACTTCACAAAAGAAGACATTCGAGAAGCCAACAAACACATGAAGAAATGTTCAACCTCACTAATCATCAGGGAGATGCAAATCAAAACCACACTGAGATACCACCTAACTCCAGTCAGAATGGCAATTATCAACAACTCAAAAAATAACAGCTGCTGAAAAGGGTGTGGTGAAAAGGGAACACTTCTACACTGTTGGTGGGAGTGTAAACTAGTGCAACCTCTGTGGAAAGCAGTGTGGCGATTCCTAAAAGCTCTAAAAATTGACCTTCCGTATGACCCTGCAATCCCCCTACTGGGAATATACCCTGAAGAACACAAATCACTCTATAAAAAAGATACCTGCACACGTATGTTTATCGCAGCGTTGTTCACAATAGCAAGAACCTGGAAACAACCATGCTGCCCATCAAAAGAGGACTGGATTAAAAAAATGTGGTACATATACGTGATGGAATACTACGCAGCCATAAAAAAGAACAAAATCATGAATTTCGCAGCAACCTGGATGGAACTAGAGTCTATAATACTGAGTGACCTCTCACAGAAACAAAGATCAGAATATCACATGTTCTCACTCATATAATGGACCTTGAACATCCAATGTAATATTATAAGAAAATGACTGACGGTACTGGGAAACTATTGGGGGGAGGGGAATGGGATTAACAGTAGCAAATATCTGTCTGGGGCTGGGAAAACACCTCTTATCAACAGGGTGCCTGAATGAAACGTAATTGTACACCTAACCCTTAACTGTATACCACAAAACCATAATAAAAAATACTGATTAATTATAAAAAAAAAGTAGACAACTTTTAAAAGATAATTTTGTATGAAGAAATAGGATTATCCATTCTGATTTATACATTGAAAAGATGACTTAGGTGGGCTCGGTGGCTCAGCCTGTAATCCCACACCTTGGGAGGCTGAGGTGAGTGAATTGCCTGAGCCCGTAGGTTCGAGACCTGCCTGGGCAACTTGGCCAGACCTCATCTCTACAATAAAATAAAAAAAAAATTAGCTGGGCGTGGTAGCGCGTGCCTGTAGTTTCACCTACTTGGAAGGCTGAGGCGGAAGGATCGCCGGAGCCCAGCAGGTTGAGGCTGCGGTGGCTGGGAGCAGCCACTGTACTTCAGTCTAGGTGACAGAGTGAGACTCCAACTGAAATAAAAGAAAAGATGATTTGGAAGACTTATGGTCAAGTGGGAAGGTTACTGGACTAGGAATGAAAACACCTGTTTTGTGTTCTATCCCTGGTTCCTTTATTCAATAAGTGTGTTTTTGAGTAAGCTCAAAATTTTGAGTGTGTTTTGAACTTCCATTTTTTTGAATAAAAAGAGTAAATACCTTTTACCCTTTTTCTTTTATTCGTTCAACAAATACTTGTGAATTTTCTTTCTTTTTTTTTTTTTTTTTTTTTTTGAGTTGGAGTCTCATTCTGTCACCCAGGCTGGAGTACAGTGGCACACTCACAGCCACCACAGCCTCAACCTGCTGGACTAAGGTGATCCTTCCACCTCAGCCTTCCATGTAGCTGGAACTACAGGTGTATACCACCACACTCGGCTTATTTTTATATATATTGTAGAGTCCAGATCTCATCAAGTTACCCAGGTTGGTCTTGAACCCATGAGCTCAGACAATCCTCTTTCCTCAGTCTCCCAAAGTGTTAGGATTCCAGGCTTGAGCCACCATGCCCACCCAATTTATGGATTTTCTGCAGTGTACTAGGCTCTGTTCTAACTTATTATGTGTATGGTGATGAAATACAGAGGTCTTTCTTGAGGGGATAGCAGTTTAATGAGAGGTAGTGATAGACAAGTAAATATATAAATAACTATAAATTGTAATAAGTACTATGAAGAAATCAGTTAGTGAAATGAGAGGAAAGCACTATAGACTGACTTACACAGAATCAACAGGGAAGGCTTGATGTTTAATCTGAGGCCAGATTTTTGGAATGGGGTAAAGACAATTGCTTTTAGAATAAAAACCTATGTGTGCAGAGACCCTGAGTCATGCCTAGATTGCTGTATACACAAGGAATGAAGTCTAGGTCATGCAGTACCTTACAGGTCATGGAAAGAAGCCTGCCCTTTAGGTGTGTGAAGGGTTCAAATACGTTCAAGACTGAGAGATCTGTATGAGATGATTTGGCCAAAGATGTTAGTGAATACAGTTTACATCCGTTGAGGTCATTGTGATAGGGCGTGAACACCATTTCTTACAACTTGTCAGAAACAGACTAATGATGTAGAATGTAATTCTGATTCAGTCTTATTAAAATGCTTAGGTTCTTACTACTGATAATTTGTTCAATGGAGATACATTTCTTTTTTGGTTAGATTTTTCAATAAAAATATATATTATGAAATAAAGTACATGTCATATTTTTTGATTAATTATATCTGTTTTTATTTCAGTGCTCTTCTTTTTAATGAAGTAAAATATATTACTACCCTGGACAGCCTTCAGAACATAGAAAATGCCATGAAAGGAAAAGAGAATATTGTATTTTCATATGTAAGAGCCATTGGTATACCAGGTATTTATTGACTTTTGCTTTAATCTTTGCTATGCCTCTGGACTTCTGTATGATGAAGTACTTAAAATAGTGTATTTTCTGATCACAATCTTAATATTTAAAATGAATTCAAAGCACCTTTACTATTACCTTTATTTAAATGAACAGCATGATATAGTAGTTGAAGGCAGGTGCCTTATACCTGTAATCTCAGCATTTTGGGAGACTGGAACAGGAAGATTCCTTGAGTCCCAGAGTTAAAGACCATCCAAGGCAACATAGCAAAAGTTCATCTCTACAAAAAAAATTTTTAAATAGCTGGGTGTGGTAGAGTGTGCCTGTAGTCCCAGCTACACGGGAGGCTGAGGCGGAAGGATTGCCTGAGACCAGGATGTTTGAGACTGAGGTAGGTAAGCCGTGGTCATGCCACTATACTCCAGCCTGGGTGACAGAGTGAGACCCTGACTCAAAAAAAAAAAAAAAGATAGAGGTTGAACAAGAACTCTGGAGCCAGGCAGCATAGGTTAGACTCCCTGCCTCACCGGTTACTTATATTGTGCCTTTGGGCAAATTACCTAACTTCAGTTTTCCAGTCACTAAGATGAGGAAAATAATTGTGCCTACCTCTTAGTGTTATTGTGAGACTCCAATGAATTTGAATAATTAAAATGGTCCCTAGAGTATAATAAGTACTCTGAAAGTGCTGGCTATTTCTATTTTAATTTTCTTATAGTGCTCATGGTACCTCATATAGTAGTTTTTAGTATTCAGTAAATATTGTTGACTGACTTAGATCGGAAGGAGGAAGGACAGAATAAAGGAGAAAATGAGAACGTTATTGCAAGAATGCAGGCAAGAGATGAGGGTGTGTGGCTTGGACCAGGGTGTTAGCGATGGAGATGGCAATACATCTGAACTTCAGTAGTATTTTGGAGAGAGGGTTAACTGAATTGGTTGACATATTAGATGTGGCTTGAGAAGTAGCAGCAACAAGGGTGGTTCTGGGGTTTGGGCTTGAGCTACTTGAAATTGCTAGGAACTGAGGTTGAGAGAATGGAATAGATCATTTAGAAAGGAAGTTTTGGAATTCACTTTTTAACATCATTCTTTTGAAGTATCCAAGTAGAGATATCAACAAGGTGGTTGCACATCACTAAGTTGTGCTTTATGTTGAGCATATAGATTAGTGATGCAAATTTTCGAAATGAAGACCAGAAGAAATCACTCAGTGAGTGAGGCTGGATGGAAAGGAGAGGACTGGGCCCAATAGATACTCTAGCATTTATAGATCAGTGAGGGAAGGAAGAACCAGTACAGGAGGCAGAAGAAATGATCTACGAATGATCTATTTGGTGGGAGTTTCCTGTAAGCAAGGTAAAGATAGGGTTTTAAGGAAGAGATTAGGAAAACTTGTGTTCAGTGATACTGAAAGGTTAATTAAGAACTGCCACTAGACTATAATGCTTAGCAGTATGGAAGTTACTGGTGACCCCTTGACAAGCACAGTTTTTGTCGAGTGGTCGAGGTAAATACTTGATGTTACTTACCACTATAAACCATGTTAATTATTCAAATTCATTGGATTCTCACAATAACACTGAGAAATAGACACAATAGTTTTCCCCATCTTAGTGACTAGAAAACTGAGGTTAGGTGATTGTCCAAAGGTAGACTAGAAGTAACCGGTGAGGCAGGGAGTCTAACCTATGCTGCCTGGCTCCAGAGTTCTTGTTCAACCACTATCTCTTTTTTTTTTTTTTTTTGAGTCAGGGTCTGTCTCTGTCACCCAGGCTGGAGTATAGTGGCACGATCACAGCTTACCTCAGCCTCAAACATCAGGAGGGGTATGAGACAAAACAGGTAGAGAGCAGGTGGAGGCTGTGAATGCAGAGACCTGTTAGAGAAGCATCGCGATTGAGGGAAGGAGAAAAATGGGGAAGTGGCTGGAAGAATAAGTGAAGTGGGCAAGAGAAGACTGTTTTAAGAGGCTTATTTGTATTTTGGTGGAGAAGACCCAGAAGGAAGGGGAACTGCATCATGCAGGAAAAAGAGGGGGGACTTGCTGAAGCAAGGTCTTTGAGTAGACGAGAGGGGGTGGAGTCTAGTGAGCAGAGGAAGGGGATTCCTTTGGTAGGAGCACAGCAGGTTAATCCGTGGCGACAGGAGTGATGGGAAGAAACATGAGCCTCCATTCAGGTAAACAGGTAGATAGATACGCTGCGAGGAATACCATCTCTGGAAGGATTTTTGGTTTGTTTTGAATTGGTTTTATTTTCTCAGGGAACTAGAAATAAAGTCGTCAGCTAGTTTGAGAGGGGTTGAAATAGTTGTTTAAGAGACCTGGAAATGAAGACTATTTGCTAGGCAGTAATCGTTAACCTCTGTAATTTAAAGAGAGACCATTAGCATGGTGATGCTAGCTTGCTTTTGTTTTCCATTCTCCCCTCCAGCTGTGTTTACTTTTGTGAGTGTAAGTATGGAGCAGGCAGAGTACTGGACTTAGTGTGGGTTGTATTTTAGCCTGTTGGGCAGAGAATGATTATAAAGACTGACCATGGAACCTAAGCTTAATTAGGAGGGAAGAGAGGACCAGAGGGGGGCATAAAGCTCAGTAGCAAGTAGTAGAATCTATGGGTTGTAGCTCCTGATGGGTTGGAGTGGTTGGCACAGTGACTTAGAGATGTGTGTTTGTGGGGGGGAAGCCTAGACATGGAGATTATGGAGGGGGTTGCAGTAATTGGTGATTATAAGGCATGGAGCAAGTGGTCAGGGAGGGTTGAAGAGAGATCACTGGAGTAGAGAATTCCAAGGACAGAGGCTAGGATTTTGAAAGGATCATCTATGTGGATAATGAAATCACCAAAGATTATGGCAGGAGTAATATTGGAGAGAGGGACAGTGTGACAGAAGCTAAATTCTTCTTGGAACGAAGGGGAACGATCCTGGCTGGGGTTGTTTATGACTCCAGCAAGTTGGTGTGATGAGTGTGGAATAATCTGATGGTATGCGATTCAAATACTAGGATGTTGTTGGGGGGATGGGAAGATACTTGTCTGGAAAATGGCAATGAGGGGAAAAGGGAAAATAAAATATAAAATGAAGGAGATCGTCAAAGAAATACTTCGGGAAAATTTCCCAGACCTGAAGGATTTGAGCGTCCAGATTGAAAGGGCCTGTTGAGTCCCAGCATAGGGTAGGACCACTGAGCTACACCAGGACGTCTCATTTGGAAATTTTAGATTATTAGAAAGAAAAGACTTCTAAAATCTTCCAGAGGGGGAAAAAAAGAGTTTGCAGTTCAAGACTTCAGAATCAGAATGGCATTGAATTTCTCAATTGCTGCATTGGAAATAGAAAGAAATGGAGCGATTTTTTCAGAATTCTTAGGAAATAACTTGAACCAACTATAATTAATGTGACAGTAGAGTGCATTTTTTTTAGATTGGAAAATATAGTTTATTTAGAAAGTGGATTAGAGAGAGAGGAAGAGTGAGAGAGAGAAAAAAGATTCACCTCCCCAAGGTAGGGGAGTGGGTAAAAATTTAGGGAAGCATGGCCCAGCCATAGCTCAAAGAACTGCATGGCCACACCAGAGTTTAACAAAATCAATGGCCAAAAGTAGAATGAAAACACTTTCAGATGCAGGGCTGCAAAAAGTGTCTTTTCCATATATTCTTTCACAGGAAGGTGTTAGAAAATGGGAACAGTCTGGGCTCGGTGGCTCAGCCTATAATTCCTGCACTTTGTGAGGCCAAGGTGAGTGGATTGCCTGAGCCTGTGGGTTCAAGACCAGCCAGTGCAACTTGGTGAGAACTTGTCTCTACAATAAATAAAAAATTAGCTGGGTGTGGTAGCACACACCTATAGTTCTGACTACTTCGAAGGCTGAGGCAGAAGGATTGCTGGAACCCAGCAGGTCGACACTGCAGTGGCTGTGAGTGTGCCACAGCACTCCAGCCTGTGCGACAGAGTGAGATTCCAATTTAAAAAAAAAGAAAAGAAAAAGAAAATGAGAACAAAGAAGAAATAACAAAGAAGGAGGTATGGGTAACAGGCAAAAGACAAGAGACAGGAGTAAGAGAATCCTCAGGCAGTTGTGTAGCAGGCCAAGTAGCAACGTCCAGTCCATATTGGAGCAGATCTGAAGACTGCAGAAATGCCTCCAAGAAGACGGAATTGATAGTATACTTGATGTATTTGAAGTATTGAGGGAGTTAGACAATTGTGGAAGAGCTGAGGAAGAAATGAGGAAAAAATCTAAACAAAATTTTATGAAGATAGTTATGCTGCAGTGAAGACGGTGTTCAAAAAATGAAAGTGGTCAGTCTGTACTGTATGGATCATTTGTGCATAATATTTCCTGAGTCATAGCAATATAAATACTGAGTACTGATCTAATATAAATTAGAGTTATGTTGGGAGAGTTGGAGGGATGGGAAGTATGTACATTTGTAGAGCTGGGTTTCGGAAAAGAGAGCTAATTGATCATCTGCCATGGTAGGAAGTCAACAAATAATACGAAATAAGAGTATAACGATGCCATTTAGAGAGTTGGAGGTAAATGCCAGAAGAAATGGTAGAGGAGTTGAAAGTGATTGTCCCTTGGGAACTGGAAATGGGATACAGGGTAGGAGAATGTCTGTTTTTCTTAATATGCCTTGTAGAAATATTTGTGTCTTTAATAAGTTTGATTTTTAAAAAAAGTAACACAGAACAATAAACATAGACACACACATATATATAAAGCATAACATGAAAGTTGCATGGTGGATTTATATTTTCCTCCCTACTACTAGAAAGAAATGACCACAGATTTGTCATATATTATGATTGCATGTATAACTCATTTTCTACTCCCTCTTAATTCTTCTCTTACCTTGACTAGAATAGACTTTCTATAACTTCTTTAACTGCCTGTGTTTCTCCAACTGGGATCCCTGTAAAGGATTTTCTTAGGTGTAATAGACACATAGGGCGTAGGTTAATATTCAGAATAGAAGTCGGCACAAAGCCACACAAACTAACGCTTCCTGTCTCCCAACTCCCTTATCTCTTCTTCAGAGCACAGAGCAGTCATGGAAGCTGCTTTTGTGTATGGGACCACACACCAATTTGTCTTAACCACAGAGGTTGCCCTTTTGGAAAGTATTGGGTATGTATTAAATGCATATGTCAACAATTAAACTTTTTTGTTGTTGACTTATTTCATATAACAATGGTCAACATTTCCATCATTCTCCCACAGCAAGGGTTTATATAGAGGGATTATAAGTAGTCATGAATGTATAAATGAAACCTGAAATTCCCTTCATTCCTATCATCTAGTGTCCTGCAGTCTGAAAATATACGGAGACGATGATAGATTAAGGTAAATGAAGGCAATATGGATAAGTCATGAGATATCCCATGAGTGGTAAGTGGTGTATCTTAGGAATAGATCTGTAGTGATCAGATAGGAGGTAAAGTAACAGTTTTCATATTGACGCTCTAGAAATTCTTTGTGGGTATTCTGTAAGTTACTTTGTCATAATAATCTTAAATGTAATTAAGTACAGTTTTGACCAAAATGTTTTGAACAGAATGTTTTAATATTTTTCTTATTTGGTTTCAAACTTACAATTCTAGGTGGAAGCCTACTTTTAACATTTTTTTAGCTGAGCATTCTTGGGTTAAAGTTTTTATTTTCATTTTTTGTACTTTAAGGACACAGGAATAACCATGCATTTTAAAGCCTGAATTTGGCTTCAAATGGCTCTGCAAGAAAATTAATCCAAAGTAAGGCAAAATTATATGTCAGTTATGACCTCTTAATGCCATCCGTGAGTTGTTCATGAGCCTCCTATTGAACTCGCAGGAAATAATAACTGCTTGATAGACCTCACACAATTGTTTGAAGCCCAGACATATTACAGGTCTGTACATTTAGAAGCTAGCACATAGAAAACAGATGAGGTGAAATGATTTGTGAAGGAAGGGAGGGAGGCGGAGAAAAAAGTTCCTACAAAGAGAAGTTACACTTTTATTGCTCTGTGAAACATTGACCAAACATTCCTTTTCCCGTTCGTCTGTCTTTATTGAACTGCCATCGTGCTGGTTCCCTTACGGATGAGTTAAATAAAACTTTGATGCACGCTTACTATTTGTATGAAAATTAAGTTTCTAGCAGTTTGAGAATTGTGTTGAAAGTTCCATCTTCACCGTAAGTAGTCACTGAGTTGCAGGGTACCACGAGCAGTAGTTTAACCAGCTACTCGCTCCTCCCAGTGTACACTGCTGATTTGCCATCCTAGAATGGGAAAGCCTTGTTATTCCCATAGTTTTCCTGAGGGTTAGTTGGTTGTACTTTCTCTTGTATTACCAGCTTATACATTTTTTAGTTAATGAATAATTGCAAATAATGGTGTCATGCTTAAAACATAAAGAGGTGGTTATTTATTGGCAGGGCATAGGTTCTATTATTTACTTTACAAATCCTGCTCGGTAGTGTTTGCTATAATATATACATTGTATATATACAATTATATCAGAATATATATATGTGTGTGTGTTTAAACATATATATATTCTAATCTAAGACTGAGGCGTGGTATTGTTCTGGAAGGGGTTTTGCTTTTCCCATGTTTTAAATGGGAATTTTTAAAATGTGCAGTTGTCCTGTTATGCTGCTTTTCATTTATTTTTGAGTGTATGATTTATTGGTGATGTCTGAATTATCATTTATTCATGGATAACATGATGGTGAGGAATCAAACCTGGACCTGACGTGATAGGAAAGTTCTGGATAAGGTAGTGTGCTATGACTTTGGGTTGCTTCCTAACAGGAGTGAGGTGAATGCATTCTTCTTTCATCTGATAATCCTTTCATTTAGCAAATATTTATCAAGTGCCTTCTTATCAAATGTGCTAGGCATTATTCTAATTTCTGGGATTATAATGTTGGATAAGAATAGTATATTAACTGCTGTATCATTTTGGGTCTGAGTATGGTTGCAATTATATGTCAGTTGAGAAGGGTGTGTATATATTAGAGGTAGTAAAAGGTAAAGTGCCATAGAGACACCCATACTTTCTGCTGCTTCCCATATTCCCTTCGTAAAGAATCTGTATGTAGGTGAAGAAGGGTATTACCCCTGCCCATATATATCAGTCAGTTAAATCACAGGTGGAAAACTGACCTAGGGCTAACAAATCTATTGGCTTTCCTGAGCAAATGAGGTCCCCTCTCCCATGAACTTAGAATTGGACGTGGAAAAACTGGATTATACAGCATGGAAGCTTTCTTGCTCACAGGAATGTTTTGTCTACGGAAGTAAAGCAGAGAAGTTGTCATCACAGAATGGACCGGGAAATGGAAAGTGAAGGGCCCTGAACGCTTGCTGTTCAGGTCTCTACTTTATTCTCTATTCTTTCTTTGATCCAGTTATTTGAACTTTTTTTGTATTATGTGAAATACTGTTCTAAACTTCTAGTAAGTTTCCCCATTTTTGCCTTCTGTTATCTGCAAGCGAATGATTAAATAACTTTCTCACTGGGCGTGGTAGCTCACACTTGTAATCCCAGCACTTTGGAGGACCAACTCATGAGGCCATGAGTTCAGTTTAGCCTGGGCAACATAGCGAGACACCATCTCTACAAAAAGTAAACAGTTAACTAGGCGTGATGGCGGGTACTTACAGCCCCAGCTTCTCTGAAGGCTGAGGTGGAAGGATCACTTGAGACCCAGGAGTTTGAGGCTGCCGTGAGCTGTGGTTGTGCCACTGCACTCCAGCCTGGGTGACAGAGTGAGACCCTGTCTCTAAGTAAATAAATGAATAAGTGAATAAGTTTCCAACATTATGATGTTATGTCAGAGGTTATGATGTGGAGGCCAACATTAACTAGTTCCTCCTGCACTCAACACCTTTCTTTTAGCAGGATGTGACTATTCGGGATTCCCCTCAAAAAGTTATGTGCTTTCATTGCACCCCAGCTTTTGTTTGAAATGTTTTGTTTGTCGTGTCTTCTTGGAAGAGTCATTCTCTCACTTTCTGTTTTTTAAGCTCTGTGATGGTCTTTCTTTTTCTTTTCCTTCGTTTTTCTTCCCACTTGAGGCAGAATGAGATATTTCTTTGTTTCTTATAGCATTTTATATATTATAGCACTTATAAGCTACATTTTAATTGTTTCACTAAATGCATCTCCTTCAAGGATTTAAATTGTCTTTTGCATCTTTATCTCGTGTTTAGCACAGGACCTAACACATAGTCAGTATTAAGTAAATCTTTGAGTGATTATTTCTTTAATCATTGATCTATTAGAACTTTCTTTGTAATTAAATTGAAAATCAGTGAACTTTAGACACTCAGTTTAAACATGTCTCAAGAATTAATATAGGCTGGGCTAGGTGGCTCAGCCTGTAATCCCAGCACTTTGGGAGGCTGAGGTAAGTGGATTGCCTGAGCCCGTGAGTTCGAGACCCGCCCAGGCAACTTGGCGAGACCTCACCTCTACAATAAATTTTTTAAAAATTAGCTGGGCATGGTAGCATGCGCCTGCAGTTCCGGCTACTTGGAAGGCTGAGGCGGAAGTATCGCCGGAGCCCAGCAGGTCGAGGCTGCGGTGGCCAGGAGCGGCCATTGCACTCCAGTCTGGGCGACAGAGTGAGACTCTGACTCAAAAAAAATGAAAAAGAATTAAAATAATATTTTAAAATAAAATTTTGTAGTATTTTTCCAAACCCTACTAATGTCATATGGAGATTTTTAAATGCTGTTTTAATTTTGGGAAACCTTATCCTTACTATAAGTTTATCTTTGAATTCTCATATTGAAGGGAATGCCAAAACTTGAATTATTAGCCATATTTGCTGAGTTTTGTAATATTTCGGATACAAACTCACAAACGCCCACAAACTGTCACATGGTTTCTATTTTAAGGCATGTTTTGACTAAGGTTTATTCAAAACAGCTTTGGGGTTAAATTAAACCTGGAAAATCTGTGTTACAAAACTTCATTTAGCATAGTTCTAGAAAAGCAGCTATATTTGAAGATAATCTCATTGTCTACAGGGTAACAGCCATTTACTGAAAAAAAGTTATGTAGGCCTGCTTATAACCTAATTTAGAAGCTACCATATGAAAGAGTTCAGCGAAAAAATGGCTTATACAACTCGTGTGGTTTGTGCAAATATTAAGATTAATTTTCTTAAATATCTTTTATCTTCTTTTTTGCCTAAGTCCATTTTATCTTAATGTTACACTCTTTGAGGTTGTTACTACAACAATATTCAAAAGTATGAGATTTAAGGCAAACATTTGTTGCTGTGTCTTCACAGTTGGTAGAAGAATCACATGTTAAACTTCATTGAGTTCATTAATTTTGAATTTGCAGCTCTGAGGACATAGAATATGCACATCTCTACTTTTTTCATTGTAAACTTGTCACGGACTTGACCCAGCAATGCAGAAAAACACTAATGGAACAGCCATTGACTACGTTGAACATTCACCTATTTATTACAACAATGAAAGCACCTCTCTTGGTATGTGTCTTGCTTTAATGTAGCAGATAACTCGAACATAAATTTAGTAAGATTTGACTCACAGATGTGTGTTTTACTTAGATGAGTTTTATCTTTTCCCTCTTTGGGGGCATATTTTTTTTCATTTTGAAAGATTTCGAAGTAATTCCCTATTAAAGGTAGAATTGAAAGACTATTTAATTGTAAGTGACACTTTAATGTCTTGCTATATTATTGCATTGAAACCCAAATATAACATTATGTAAGTGTAAATATTTTATGACAGTAGTAATGAACTCTGGATCTTAGTGACCTCTCGCAGATCACAAAGGCCACATCATGGTTAAGAAAAGGCCTTTTTAATGAATGATTTAAACACAGTTTGAAACGTTGGTAAATACTGGAACCATAGAATTTTGGGTGCTGGACTTTGTTTAGCATTAGCCTAAAGAAATTTTATAGAGACTCATGAGGTAATGATGATCAGCACATTTCTGTCTCTGAAAAGTTGAAGGGTTATGCCAGCCAAACATGTAAAATCTTTACTATATCTTCTTGTTCAGTATGTCATTTTTTAAAATGGTACGTATGTGTTATAAATAATCCAAACATTGCAGCGAAGTATCAAGAAAATGTTCAAAAAGTCATCTAATCCCATCATGTGGAAATTAACAGACAGTTAAAATATCAGTTGTCTTTACATCCATGTGGATATATACAGATAGATGGATGCATGGATTCGTGGACATCATTGTGTGTGCTGCTTTATAAGAACTATTATATTTAATTTCGTATGCATTTAAAATAAGAAAAAGAAATGGATGTGAAACTGGAGGGATTATGGAATTTTTGATAAATTGTTTTTTTTTTAATTAGAAAAGGGCTCTTTAGGAAATATTGTCTCAAGTGTTGAAAATAGTTATGGAAAACATTAAGAAAATAAAATCATATTTTAAAAGACAATTTTTATTTTTTATTTTAAAGATATGGGGTACAATTCAAGGTTAGGTATACACATGTTCATTATGCATGTATCCTTGAGGATGAGGTGTGCCCTCCCCTCCCTAAGGATTCCCACTCCTGCCAGTACCGTCCCCGCCCTCCCTTGGCAGTTTCCCACTGCTATCAATCCTTTTCTTATAGTATTATGATAATTGTTCAAGGTCCGCTTATGAGTGAGAACATGTAGTACTCAGTTCTTTGTTTCTGTGATAGCTCACTCAGTATTATAGATTCTGAGTCCATCCAGATTGCTGTGAAGTTCATAATTTTGTCCTCCTTTATGACTGCATAACATTCCATCGTGTATATGTACCACATTTTTGAATCCAGTTCTCTTTCAATGGATAGCATGGTTGGTTTCACGTTTTTGTTATTGTGAACAATGCTGCAGTAATCACACGTGTGCAGATATCTCTCTCATAGAATATTTGCGTTCCTCTGGGTATGTTTCCAGTAGGGGGATTGTGGGGTCGTGTGGTAGGTTGATTTTTGGATCTTTCAGGAATCACCAATACAGAGGTTGTATTAATTTACACTCCTGCCAATAGTATAGAAGTGTTCTCTTTTTGCCGCATCCTCTCCAGCATCTGTAGTCTCCCTGCTCTTTTGATGGTTTCTTTGGCTTTGCAGAGCTTGTCAGTTTGTTGAGGTCCCACTTGTGTATCTTGTCTCTTACGACATGGGCACTTGAGGTTTTGATTAGGAATTGGTTGCCAGTTCCAATTTCCATAAGGGTGTCTCCTGCGTTTTCTAGGAATCTTACGGTTTAAAGTTTTATTTTTAGGTCTTTGATTCATTTAGAGTTGGTTTTTGTGTATGGTGATAGGTAGGGGTCTTGTTTTATTCTTCTGCATGTGGTCAGCCAGTTTTCCCAGCACCATTTACTAAATAGGTTGTCCTTTCGCCAGTGGTTGGTGGTGGAGGCTTTGTCAAAGATGAGTTGGTTGAGAAATTGAGGTTTTGCTTCTGGAATCTCTATCGTGTTCCATTGGACTATATGCCTGTTCTTGTACCAATACCAGGCTGTTTTGATTATTGTAGCTTTATAAAAGAGTTTAAAGTCTGGGAGTATGACGCCTCCTCCTTTTTTTTTTTTCTTGCTGAGGATTGTGTTGGCGATTTGTGGTCATTTATGTTTCCATATGAATTCCTGTATTGTCATTTCCAGATCTGGTAATTTAATGGATATTGCACTAAATCTGTAGATTGTCTTGGGTAGGATGGACATCTTAACAATGTTGATTCTTCCAATCCATGAGCATGGAATATTTTTCCATTTGTTTGTGTCATCTCTGATTTCTTTGAGCAGTGTTTTGTAGTTTTCATTGTAAAGATCTTCCACGTCTCTAGTTAGGAAGATGCCAAGGTATTTCATTTTTTGGTGGCTATTGTGAATGGGGTTGTGCTTTTTATTTGGGTTTCTGTTTGTTTAATTGTTGGTATGCAGAAATGTGACTGTCTTGTACATTTATTTTATACCCTGAGACTTTGCCAAAGTCCTCTATCTCAGTGCAAAGAGGTTTTTGACAGATTATCTTGGATTTTCGAGGTATAGTGTCATGTCTTCTGCTAATAGGGATAACTTGACTTCCTCTTTTCCTATTTGGGTACCCCAATCTCTTTTTCTTGCCTGATTGTTCTAGCTAGCAAAACTATGTTGAAAAGGAGGGATGAGAGTGGGCCCTCGTTTTGGTTTTCAGGGAATGGGTTCCAATTTCTGTCTGTTTGTTTAGCAGTATGCTAGCTGTGGGTTTCTCATAGATGGCTCTTACCATTTTGAGATATGTTCCATCTATGCCTAGATATTCAATGGTTTTTATCAAGAAGGAGTACTTGATTTTTATCAAAAGCTTTTTCTGTGTCTAATGATATAATCATGTGGTTTTTGTTTTTACATCTGTTGATGTATTTAATTACACTTATGGTCTTGCAAATGTTAAACCAGCCCTGCATCCCGGAGATGAAGCCTACTTGATCGTGGTGGATGATTTTTGAGTTGAGTTTTTGGATCTGGTTTGCCAGGATCTTGTTTAGAATTTTAGCATCTATGTTTGTCAAGAATAGTGGCTTGTAGCTCTCTACTTTGTTGGACCTTTACCTGGTTTGGGTATCAATGTGATGTTACTTTCATGAAATGATTTGGGGAGAGTTTCATCTTTCTCAATTTTCTGGAATACTTTCAATAGGATTGGTATCAGTTCCTCCTTGTATGTTTTGTAGTATTCTGCTGGAAAGCCATCTGGTCTATGGCTTTTTTTGGTGGTAGTTTTCTTATGACTTAGTTTCCCGAATTGTTATTGGTCTAGTTAAGGTCTTGATTTCTTCTTGTTTCAACCCGAGGAGATTGGACGATGTCAGAAAGTCCTCTGTTTCCTTTAGGTTTTCAAATTTGTTGTCATACAAGTGTACATACATAGTAGTCTCTGGTAATCTTTTGGATTTCTTTAGGGTCAGTTGTGACTTGATATTTTGTATTTTGGTTTATGTTTATTTGGGCTTTTTTCTCTTTTTCTTGGTCAATCTGGCTAGGGGTCCATCAATCTTGTTTATCCTTTCAAAGAACCAACTTTTTATTTCATTGATTTTTTTTGTATTATCTATTTGTCTTCTATGTCCCAAATTTAGGCTTTTACTTTGGTGATCTGGATTCTTCTACTGAAGTTAGAGTTTTGGTGATCTTGCTTTTCCAGCTCCCTTATGTGACTTGTTAAGCTGTTAACCTGTGATCTTTCCATTTTCTTCATATATGTTCATAATGATATGAAGTCCCCTCTTAGTACTGATTTCATGGCATTCCAGAGATTTCGGTAAGATGTTTCTCCATTTTCATTTGTTTCCAGGTATCTTTTAATCTCTGTTTTGATTTCCATGTTGACCCAGGAGTTGTTTAGTATCATGTTGTTTAGTGTCCATGTCTTTGTGGGAGAACTTTGTTGGTGTGGATATTTATTTTTATTCCACTGTGGTCTGAGAAGGTGCATGGCAGTATTTCAATCTTATGGAATTTATTTATGCTTGATTTATGGCCGAGAATGTGATCCATCTTAAAATATGTTCCATGTGGTAATGAGTAGAATGTATATTCCATGGTTGTTGGGTGAAATGTTCTGTAGGTATCATTAAGTCCATTTGGTCAAGTGTCATGTTGAGGTTCTGGATCTCTTTGTTGATTTATTTTGTCTTGATGATCTGTTCAAGGTTGTGAATGGTGTTAAGTTCTCAGCTGTGATAGTGTTCGAGTCAGTATGTTTTTAAAGTTTACCTAGAAACTGCTTTATGAAAGTTGGTGCCCCTATGTTGGGTGCATATATGTTTAGGGTGGTTATTTCTTTTTTTTTTCTTTCAATAATCAATATTTTTTTATTATGATGTTGTGGGGTACAGTTAAGGGTTAGGTATACAAATATGTTTCATTCAGGCACCCTATTGATTAGAGGTGCTTCCCCATCCCCAGACAGATATTTGCCCGTTAATCCCATCTCCCTCCCCGCCACATAGTTTCCCACTACTGTCAGTCATTTTCTTATAGTATTACATTGGATGTTCAAGGTCCATTATATGAGTGAGAACATGTGATACTCGGACCTTTTTTTCTGTGAGAGGTCACTCAGTATTATAGACTCTAGTTCCATCCAGGTTGCTGCAAAATTCATGATTTTGTTCTTTTTTATGGCTGCATAGTATTCCATCGTGTATATGTACCCACATTTTTAAAATCCAAACCTCTTTTGATGGGCAGCATGGTTGCTTCTAGGTTCTTGCTATTGTGAACAATGCTGCGATAAACATGTGTGCAGGTGTCTTTTTTGTAGAGTGATTTGTGTTCTTCCGGATATATTCCCATTAGGGGGATTGCGGGGTCGTATGGGAGGTAGATATTTAGAGCTTTTAGGAATCGCCACACTGCTTTCCACAGAGGTTGCACTAGTGTACACTCCCACCAACAGTGTAGAAGTGTTCCCTTTTCTCCACACCCTCTCCAGCAGCTGTTATTTTTTGAGTTGTTGATAATTGCCATTCTGACTGGAGTTAGGTGGTATCTCAGTGTGGTTTTGATTTGCATCTCCCTGATGATTAGTGAAATTGAACATTTCTTCATATGTCTGCTGGCTGCTCGGATGTCTTTGAGGATGGTTATTTCTTGTTGATGGAATGAACCTTATATCATTATATAATGACCTTAAACTATTTTTATATATTTATTTCCATCTCAGCTCCTTTTGTCCCTCTGATTTTTTTTTTTTTAGTTTTGTTTTATTTTTACATTATTAAGCTCTATAATTCTCTATTCTGTAACCACAACTCTCACTTTTAGAAAGCCTTGCTTCTGCATTTAAACAGATTCAGAGCTTGCCAGCCACAGTTTCACCAGTTTCTTTCCTTAACTCTTTTTTGTAAGTGACCTTTTCTTTGGTTGTATTTTGGCTACAAACAATTTCTTTTTTTAAGAAAGCAATTTCTAGGTCTTTCTCCTTTTCTTTTACATGGGAGGGGCCATGTTTCTTATTTCCATGAGAAGAATAATACCCTTTGAGTTTGTTTTGATCTCATGTTTTAGTATAGAACTGAATGGTGTACAGTTCTTCACCATTTCCCGCCAGTGTCATTTTCTTCTCTTCAAGTGGGTGGTGGATTATTAAGAACTCTCAGGATTTTGTCTACTCACCAGTACTGTTTTTGCCACTATGGGCAGGATTAGGATTTGTACCCAGAGTTACTAAAAATCTTCTTTTTTTTTTTTTTTTTTTTTTTTGCTTCAACATTCTTGCTTGAAATGGTATGCCTTTCCTAAAGTTTCTGTTCATGAATTTTCTTGTGCTGTGTTTTAAAAAAAATTTTTTAGATAGATAATGAGGCGGGAGATTCTGTGATATAATTTAACTTTATGATACTTACTGGGAATTATGTAATATTCATTTTGAAATTGAAAAACTAATACTTTGGAAACTTTATAGAGACTTGGAATTCAATTATGTGTGAGTTTACTTGAAAGCATGACATGGCAAAAAATTAAGGGCACCATTTTTGGTGTTGTTCATGTGAACAACAGTCCCTGATACATACATTTTATAAAGTAGAATGTGAATGGTACGCACTGGAATTGTGCACTGCTGATGATCTTGGTTTGGCCACTGTTCAACCAAAAGGATTATTACATTGTCAACCAAAGTCTGAAGTGGCTTTTGTTTCAACACTTTTACCGAATAGTGTATAAGCATTTTATTTGTTTGATTTTTTTTTTCCCCTACATAACTAGAAAACTTGAACATAGGATTCAGGCAGAGGTTCCAGAAGCCTGGGGAGACACTGGAATAGGTAGGAGTGACCAGAAGCGTGAAGCCAAGACAGATTTGAAAGGCAAAGCTCAGGATCAGGGGCAGGTTGGAAAGCTAAGCTGAGAATTTAAACCTTGATGTCAGCTGAGAAAGGCCTGGCAGGGAGAGGGCAAGAAGCACAGATTAGTGGACTTTCACAGACCAGAACAGGGCAAATGAATGCAGCGTGCAGATAAAGAGATAAAACCTTGAAAGATTCCTTGAGATTCCTGGTGGGGTAGCTAAGATCTTATCCTAGTGGGATCAGGAAAATGTTAGAGTTCTCACCTGGTGTGGTAACTTTTATGTTTTAATAATTTAAACATTTGGCTGTATCATTATTTCAGGTAGTTTTTGTTCTTGAAGAATCTACTTGAGGTTAAAAGTCAAAGCAAGGCAAACGCTTTTATAGGACACATCTCAGACCAAAATTTGATATAACTGGGTTACGTCAACTTCTTTAGGGAAATGTTTATTCAAGCATTTTGCTGATTTTTAAATTGGGTTGTTTGTTTTGTTATTGAGTTATAAGAGTTCTTTTTTATTTTTCTGAGTCAGAGTCTCACTCTGTTGCCCAGGGTGGAGTACAGTGACACTCTCATGGCCACTGCAACCTCAACCTGCTGGCCTCAGGCAATCCTTCCACCTCGGCCTTTCACGTAGCTGGAAGCATAGGCACACACCGCCACTCCCAGCTTATTTTTTTATTTTTTTAATTTTTATATTTTTTATAAAAAGGATTAAATTATTTATTTAGAACTTTTCTTGGAAATTTAAAAACTTAACAGTGATAGAAATAATTACATAAGCCCAATAAGTGCCTATCACCAGGTTCCAGTCAGTCTTGCTATTTTGTCTTTAATTTTCTTTCTTTTTTTTTTTTTAATTATTTATTTATTTTTTATTATGAAGTTGTGGGGTACAGACGAGGTCCCTCCAAGTTGCCCAGGCTGTTCTGGAACCCCTGGGCTTAGGCAATCCTCACCTCTCTTACCAAAGTGCTGAGATTACAGGTGTGAACCACCTCGCTGGGGTCAAGAGTTCTTTATATATTCTGGATATTAACCCCTTATCTCATATATGGCTTGCAGGCAGTTTCTTTCATTCCATAGGGTGTCTTTTTACTCTGTTGATTGTTTTCTTTGCTGTGCAGACGTTTTAGTTTGTGTATTTTTGCTTTTGTTGTCTGTGCTTTGGGTATCATATCCAAGAAATCATTGTCCATTCCAATGCCATGCAACTTTTCCCTTATGTTTTCTTCTAGAGTTTTAATTTCAGGTGATATGTTTAGGTCTTTAATCCACTTTGAGTTAATTTTTGCATATGGTGTAAGATTAGGGTTCATCTTCATTCTTTTACATGTGGATATCCAGTTTTCCCAGCATCATCTATTGAAGAGACACGCTTGTCTTTATTGAGCGGTCTTGACACCCTTGTCACAGATCATTTGACCATAAACGTGAGGGTTTGTTTTTGGAGTCTCTATCCATTGATCTTTATGTCTGGTTTTTTGCCAGTATCAAGCTGTTTTGATTGCTGTGCCTTTGTAATATGTTTTGAAATCGGAAAGTGTGAGGCCTCCAGCTTTGTACTACGTTCTTAACATTGTTTGGGCTGTTTGAGGTCCTTTGAAATTCCGTATGTATTTTAGGATGGTTTTTTCTATTTCTGGGGAAAAAATGCCGTTGGGATTTTGCTAGGGATTGCGTTGAATCTGTAGATTGCTTTGGGTAGTGTGGACAATTTAATAATATTATGTCTTCTAATCCATGAGCTAGAATGTCTTTCCACTTATCTATGTCTTTTAAATTTTCTTTCAGCATTTTTTTGTAGATTTCAGCATACAAGTCTCTTTTTATTAGGTGACCTTGCCACTGTGACTAGGGCATAAATGATGCAGTCTCCCTGAATCTGGTTGGACCTTTGGAACTGCCTTGACCAACAGAATAAGGCTGATGTGATGATATATGGCATCATGTATCACTGATGGCTAGATTTCACAAAATATCATGTGCTTCTCTGTCTTGCTCTTTTTGTTTGCTCATTCTTGAAACCCCGCTGCCTTGATGTTAGGCAAACCAGCCGGAGAAGCCTGTGTAAAGAGCAGGCCCTAGACCACAGCCCTGGATGACCTCCTAATAGTTAGCAATACTAGTATTCCAGCAGAAATAGCCCACTAATGCCATATAAGACTGAGATGAACTTGCAGATAGATGCAAAGGAAATGATTCTTTTAAGCTACCAGATTTTGGGGTGTTTTGCTGTACAGTGATAGGTGCTAGAAACACACTGCCCAAGTGATTCCATCTGTTTCTGTGGCATTAACGACACTCCTCAGATTTGAACGCTCAGGTCATGTGTTTCCATGGAGGCCTTTTCCCATATACCTAACTGCTAATTAGATCTTTCCTCTTAAACTCAACACATCCAACATTAAGGTGTTGTCCTTGACCACCTGTTCTTTCTTTATTATCCTGGTTATTTTGCTCTGTTCATTCATGGCAGAAATCTGGGAAAACATCCTCAATTCCTACATCTCCTCGCGTCGAATTTTACATCTTAATTCTCTTTTGAAGGCTGATATTTTAAAAACACATGTTACAATAATTTTTACAACTCATGAATGGCTTCGCTTTGTTTACACAATAAAACCTTATTTTCTTGGCAGGATTTATGTGGTTTTCAATGATGTGGCCCCTTGCCAAATTTCTGGCCTTACAGTCTGTTTCTCCTTTTTACTTTATAATACTTAATTACTAATAGCTTTCCAAATACACAAATAAGGAACAAGGCTTTTTCACTCTTTCAGGGTGTTCCACTCACCTAGGTTTTGGGGCAGAATTCAGCTTTTTGTGACCGTAGGACTCAAGTCCCCATTTTCTTGCTGGCCATTGACCAGGGGTTGCGTTCTGTTCCTATAGGCCACTCTCAAGTTCTTGCCACATGGTGCTGTCACAACACTCCAGCTTGCTCCTTCAAAGCCTGCAGGAGACTCTTACTTCATTGTCCTATGACAGACTCTCATGTAATGTAATCTAGTCAAAGGAATGGCTATCCCATGGGTCTGACCCACACTCAGGGGGAAGGGATTATACAAGACTTGTTCAGGGAGTAGAAATCTTAGGGGCCAGCTTAGAATTCTGTCTACCATTTCCAGAATTCTCTCTGGAACTTTATACACACACACACAGACACACATACACACACACACACACACAGACACGCACACACACACACACACACCTCAATAATTAGAAAGTTTGCAAGAAGGTGTCTTTCTGCATATCTGCTTTTACCTACCATATTGGTTATTCGGTGAGTTCTTTCAGTCTGGCAAATGATATCCTTCAACTATGGGAAAAGTTCGTGTTTATTTCAGTGATAATTTCTTCACTTCTATTTTTTCCCTTCCTTCTTTCTGTCACTTCCATTATTTGGATATTGGACTTCTTGAACTAATGTTAACATTTTATTTTTCAGTTCTTTATGGATGCAATGTCTTTCTATTTACTTGAAATTATCAGTGGTGGTTTCTGAACCTTTCTTCTTGCATAGTCTGTATTTCCTTCACGTTATTTATTTTTCTGCTAGTTTTGGTCTCTCATGTTAATTAATTCTCGAATATCTGTTTGCAATTTAGAATTTGAAACTAAACAGCGGATTGGAAATTCTGACGTTGGTGAAACTTGTTGATTCATAACTCCAAAGAGTAATTAGGCTGCTTTTAGGTGGGCCTCAGTGTCAGTATCTGAGGATTTTAGGCAGTTACTCAAGATTCCAGAATAAGGATCTTCCAGTCTTCTCTTAGAAAACAAAGATCTGGCTGCTAACATCCTGGGAAATGAGTAGGAAGATGCCTGAAAATAGAGGTAGGGAGAAAGTCTTGACATCTGGTTACTTAGTCCCCTTGATTTTGGCATGGTATCCACACTCTTGACTGTTCCTAAAATCCTGCTAGATTTCTGCTGGTGTGGGGTAGGGACAGTTGTCTTAAGCACATGGAGTTTGGGAGGGGAACCTGGGGATCTAACTACTTCTCAAAAGCTTTGACCTAGTTCTCCTTATCTTCCAATATTTCTTTCCCAATTCCAGATATACCTGACACTCATAGTCCCTGAGCAGTTTTAGAATTCTGTAGTTAAAATTGAGTTGTTTCTTAGTTTTCCCTCTCGTGGCTTAGGATTTTTTTGGTTTGTAGAGTCTCCTGTTAGTTCTTATTCTGTTCTCCAGCTTGTAAATTTTACTGCCTTTTCTCTTTTCCTTTCTTCACATATGTATGTTTATCTCTTTTAAAAAAAAATCCAACTGCGTGTTCTTCAGGGAGTGAAAATGAATGTATATATTCAGTCTGCCATGCTCTTCATTGTTTTGTAATGTGTCATTTATTTTATTTTAAGCTCATGTATGAAAGACTTTATTTTTTAGTTATCTGTTCTATTACCTTTGAAATAGCTCTATCAGCATTTTTATTTATTGTTTTTGTTTTATTTATTGTTTTTTTTCTTTATAATGTATTTATTCCTTATGGATGTTATTTTATTTTTAACTTATGAAATCTGTTGGTTTTATAAAGCTTAAACTGTGTAGGTACATTGGGAGCATTACAATTAGGAAACTGTGAGATCATTTCTGTTACTGCTGGATTTACTTCACAAACTTGTTTTTTACTTGTGGCTTTATTAAAACATTCAGACTGGAAAATTTTTCACTTTCCTAATACTGAGAGCAGGTGAAAATAAAAGAAGTATGAAGCTGGTTGCTGCAAACTTCTGTCATTAAGCACAAGTGAAATGGCCTTTCTGAATTGTCACCTTTTTCACAGTACAGCTGAAAGCTGCAGACATATCTGTCATTTGCCTCAGATACCACTCTGACTAGCATTTCATACGTTGTATTATTATTATTTTTCTTTTTGGAAAAGCAAGATTTATTGAGAGGACAGTGGGAGTGAACCTGAAGGGGTTGCCCCGTACTTTGTATTTTTATTTGCACTATGAACCAGAAAAGACAGTCCTCCACAATGAGGTATCATGGATTTATCCAAGGACAGTTCTTGTCCAGGTTTGTACACAGTATTGAACTTATCTAAAACATAACTTATTATGGGTTAAATTTTTCATAATCTGCTTGGATTTGACGCATGTCTCCTTTATTGGACAAATGCAAAATTCCACAAAAGTTGTCGTAGTCTATTTTGTGTCATGTTTGAAAAGAAAGGTGTCGCACTTGACAGACGTGTTGACCAATAACCATATATTGTGGTTTTCTTCACTTGTCCCATGAAAATAGTTAATGCTAGAACTTTTTTCATCTTGGACACTTTTTTTTATTTCTTTGGACATTTCTATCTGGGCTGCATCTGATCATAATACCTATTAGTTTCTGTTGCAATCATTTCTGTAAAATCACCTCCAATAAATAGTTCAACAATTTCACTTATATTTTGAGGATCATTGAGAACCTGGATACCTGGATTACTAATAAACACTTCTAAGTTTCTTTTTGGATTATATTTTGTCTACTCAATGTCTGATTCATTGTCACCAGTACTAGATTCACTGTCATAGATTATCTGCATTATATTTCTTCATTTACATTGCATCACTATCTGTCTCATTATGACTAATAAGTTCACTGGATTCACCTTCGACCTCGGAAATCTCATCAGCATGTATTTCTTCATTTTTTCATAATTATGATAAATTATTTTTAACATTGAAGTATGAAAGCCCTGCAATATCAAAATGCAAGTGTACAACACTAATTGCAACAAAGTAATGACCAACTTGCAATTTTTACCAACTACGTAAGTCAATAACAACATTGCATTGTCCATATCAGATAATTATTTCAATTAACTTTCTCCTTACCTAACTTTTCATTTTCAAGTAAAATATAGTAACACATACATTGACAATGTTGCAGTATTCAGAAACAGAGTTTTCAAAGACGTGTTCACATCAGCGGCAACCAGGAACAGAATTTGGAATGATGTAAATTCACATCAGTGGTCGCGAATGAGTTAATAAGAATTAGGAGTGTTTAAATCCAAATGTTGGAATATTGTTTTTATGACACAAGACGTTTTGTTCTTTTTCTAAAAATGCAGACTGAAGTTGCTGAAGACCCTCACCAAGTCTCAACTGCTCATCTCCAGCTAGGGTTGCCGCTGGTTTTTATTGTTAGCCAACAAGCTACTTATGAAGCTGATAGAAGAACTGCAGAATGGGTTGCTTGGCGTCTTCTGGGAAAAGCAGGAGTTCTACTCTTGTTAAGGTATCTCAGGCACTGAGTAGTCACTGTATTTAGCAAAACACGAATACTTTTAAAGCACAGTAATTTGGCCGGGCTCGGTGGCTCAGCCTGTAATCCTGTGCTTTGGGAGGCCAAGGTGAGTGAACTGCCTGAGCCTGCGGGTTCGAGACGCGCTTGGGCAACTTGGCGAAACCTCATCTCTACAATAAATTAAAAAATCAGCCGGGTGTGGTAGCGCGTGCCTGTAATTCCAGCTACTCGGAAGGCTGAGGCGGAAGGATCGCCGGAGCTCAGCAGGTCAAGGCTGCAGTGGCCGGGAGTGGCCACTGCACTCCGGTCTGGGTGACAGAGTGAGACTCCGACTAAAAAAAAAAAAAAAAAACCAGTAATTTAATCAAATACACTCAAATCTCTAATAAATTCCAATATAGTTAGAACGAGTTGCTAAGTCTATACACTAACTACAAGCTTGATGAATTTTAAAACTTTAAATGAAGTTTAAGGTTGAAAACTGCTAAATGAGGAGGTTGGTTAAGGTAGAGACTAGAAAATCTCGTTTGTATTATGTGTAAAATTTTTCACACTCACTAAATTGAAATATTTTGTAAACATTTTTTAGTGTAAGAATTTGTAGTTCTATTTTAGATTGGCAGGATGGATGACTAGTATTCTTCAGATTTGCCACATAAAACATTTATTTCCATTTTGAAAAAGGGACTCTTTGGAAGTGAACATTCCTCAACATGCTAACGTGATCTTCAAAAGAGCAGAAAAGGTTAGTTGTTTTATATATTGATCTACAGCATCTGCTTATTGAAAGAAAGTTAATACATGTGGTCTTAAAGTGGGATATGTTTGTTACAGAAAAAAATCTGTACGTTGCCCCTATTCAGAGATAATTGCTCTTAACATTTTACTGTTTTTTATGTCTGTCGTTTTTTGTATGTTCATGTACTGTTTTTAAGAAGAAGAAAATTAGGATCATACTTGATAGCCTGCTCTTTATCTAAAATTACATTTAATACTTGTTTTTGTGATATGATGCCTGCTTTTGTACACCGTGTTGAATATCACAGATTCTTTCCTTTGGCAAAATTTCTGGAATGGAAATTTGTCAAAGGAAATGGACATTTTTACAGCTTTAAAATACATTGTGAGATCAGATGTGGTTACTCGTGCCTGTACTCCCACCATTTTGGAAGGAGGAGATGGGAGGATCGCTTGAGATCAGGAGTTTGGGGTTACGGTGAGCTATAATCATGCCACTGCACTTCAGCCTTGGTGACAGAAAGAGACCCTATCTCTTTAAAAAAAAATTTTGTCAAATTGCCCTTCAAAAAGGTTATACTTTTACAAGCAGGGTTTGGAATTCCTTGTTTCTCATACATCCTTGCCAATGCTAAGCATTACCGTCTTAAAAAAAAAAGTCTTTATAGGCAAACAGAAGTTATTGTTTTAATTTTAATTTGCATGTCTTTGATTACTAGTGAGGTTAAACTTTTTTTTTAGTTGTATTGGCCATTTATATTTCCTTTGTAAATTTCTGTTTATGCCCTTTTTTCCCTGAAATGTTTTAAAATTTATTTCTTGATTATTAAGAAACCTTTAATTCCTCATATCCTCTAAATGTGATATAAATATGCTAAAAAGTTCGTTGATGTGTTTAAAACTGCCAGACTAAAACTTAAATTCTCTTGCCTAAATCTGTGGTAGGAATATTGAGTTAAGAGTTAGAAAACTTGGATTCTATTTCTTTCTAATTCTAGGACCAGATAAATGAATTAACTTCTCCAAGGCCCAGTCTTCTCGCTCACAATTGTAAAATAGTCACGAAGCCACCCCTTCTAACTTACGAGAAAGTTTGTAAGACCAGTGGGAAAATACTTTGAAAACTCTAGCATTATTTCAGGTACATGACAGTACAGGGGCAACCTTTTGAAATCAATTTTTCTCTAGTAGATCAGGAACCTTAAATAAGAAACTATAATGTTTGTTACTGGGAAATAGACTTTCTAGAAATATTATATTTCATGTTGGTTTGCCAGTTTTGATGTCTTAAATAGTTAAAAGGTATTAGAAATAGCTTTGTATAGTGCGAGGCAAGATAAGTTTATGTATTAGTTATCTCCCTAAATAGATGTTCCGTAAAGGATAGAATAAACTTTTCTATGAGTTTCTTTAATAAATGCTATGGTTTTTTTTTTTTTTAACCTCCTCATTAGGGCAATAATGTTGATCCTGGGATTGTATAATCATCCGTTCCCTTTGTCCCCCTCCCTCCAGGCAAAGGGTTTGAGGGTTGCAACTACAGTATGAGTACTGGCTGCACGGATAGTATTATACACTTGCATTACTACATTGCAAGCCTCATAATTCATAGTAAGAGCTATAAACATTTCTATTGTATTAGTTCTTTAGATATTTTTTTCCTCTGTGGCAGTGATCAGCAATATGAGTGTTAAGAGTTTATGCTATAGAAACAAATCTTACTTTGTAACTCTGGGAAAATTACTTGACCTTGGTATGTTTCCATTATTTTTCCATTGTAAAGTGGGATCATAATATCTACTTTAAATGATTGGGGCAGCATAGTAATGGAATAATGTAAAGTGCTTACTTAGCTGGCAGCCCAACACATTGTAAGTGCTAATAAATAATAGCCAATATTTATTCAACAAATATTTTATTTTTCTCCCACCAGGAGGATAAAAAAAATTGTTTAAAAGGGATATGTATTTATTGTGTGCCTGCTGTGTTTCAGGCACAGCCTTGAACAAAACTAAGTTTCGCTAATATACTTGTGGCTAGAGACAGATAAAAAGTATAGCTGGAATGTCAGGTAGTGTTATGGACAATGGAGAAAAGCAAATTGAGTTGAGGTGAGAGGGTGGTCATGAAAAGTGACAGCACAGCAAAGGAGTGAGGCTGTGGATTTGAGAGGAAAGTGTGTTCTAGGCAGAGAGAACACAAGTGCAGAGTCCCTGAGCAGAGAGGGCTTTTGCACATTAGTATTATGAGGAATAGCGTTAATGTCTAGAATTGCTCCTTGCACATATGCTTTTAAACACCCTTAAAATTGGATTCTTTTCTTAAACATCATATCAAAAAAAAAAAGCCAAACACGCTGAAACGTAAGAAGAAAAATAGAATGAACAACCATATAACTACTACACTACCCAGATTCAACAATTAACATTTTGTCCTATTTCCTTTATGTACAATTTTCTTCTGCAATGTATCAAAGAATGTTTCAGATATCATGACATTTTCCCCATATATATTTAGCATGAATCTCTAAAAACTATTGTTATTCTCCGATGTATGCTCATAGTCTCAGTGTCACACTTAATGAAATTAACAGTAATTTAAAAATATTATAGCCTAATCTCAAAGTCAGATCATATTCAAATTTTCTCATCCTAAAATTATTTTCCATAAATGGTTTTTAGGAACTAAAAACTAGTCAAGAATTATAGATGGCATTTTATATGTTTCTTAAATGTCTTAATATTAGATGTTCTCTCCCTTTTCCCCCATGACAATGACTTTTTGAATAAATGGAGCTAGTTTTTTCGTATTCTGGGTTTGTCTTTTTCCTTTTGTTTTCGTCTACCTTGGTCCTCTGTTCCCTTACATTTTTCTATAAACTGGAAATTAGACTTAAGGTTAATTAGCTCCATTAAACATTTTGGATATGAACACTTCATAGTGCTGGCTTCATTATATTTTGTCTTATCCTAAAGTGCAAGATGTCTGCTTTTTCTTAGTGATACTGCATTGATCACTAAGATGGAAAACCTACTTCTCTTCATTGTAAGTTGTATTTTTCCCCCTTGCAACTAACAAATAAACTATAGGTAGAAATGCAAACAATATCTAAAGAAATACCAATACTTACCTAGCAAAATGGATAAAATTAAAAAGAAATACAAACTGTTGACAAGGATATGGGGTTCTAAGAACTTTTGTGTATTGTTGGTAGGAGTGAAAATTGGAACAATGAAAACTGGAAAATATTTGGCAGCATTACTAAACCTGAAGCTATGACTGTCTCATGAATCAGCAATTTCATTCCTAGTATGCTTAACAGAACACACAGACATGGGTACCAAAAGACAACATTATTGTGTAGTCTTTATAGCAGTTTTATTTACAATAATCCCAAACTAGAAATAATGCAGGACCCTTGAGCAGTAGAATGAAATTCAATTATCTCATGAATATTTCACAGCATTGCAAAAGAATAAACTGCTTTTGTATGTTAACAGCATGGATAAAACAAACAATGTTGAGCAAAAGAAGCAGTCACAGAAAGAGTAGAAACTGTATAGTTCCTTTATATAAATTTAAAAACTGACAGCGTTTATAGATGATGATTATCTTAGTCTGACTGAGCTGCTGTAACAAAATTCCCCAAACTAGCTTATAAACAGCAGGTGTTTATTCCTCACAGTTCTGAACACTGGGAAGTCCAAGTTAAGGCACTGGCAGATTTGTTGTCTGGGGAGAGGCCGTTTCCCGAGTCATAGATGTTGTCTTCTCACTGTGTCCTCCCCATGATAGGAGGAAGGGACAAGCTAGTTCTCTGGGATGTCTTTGACAAGGGCACTAATCCTATTCATGAGGGCTCTGCCCTCGTGACCTAAGCATGTTCCGAAGGCCCCGCCTTCTGATACCATCACACTGATTACTAGGATTCAACATTTGAAGTGGGGGGCAGTCCAGCATTCAAAACACAACTGTGAATAAAGTCAGAATAGTGATTACTTTTGGGAGAGGGTAATGGCAGGGAGAGAGAAGAAGAGGGCCTGTGAGACCATGTTTTCTTCAAGTGTCTGACCCCTTCTCTTCCTGAGAAGTGAGTCTGTGAACCTCTGGTTCTACTTTCTAAATAAAGTATCTTTCCTAATCTAAAAAGAAAAAAAGAAGAAGGCCTGTGGGTGTGCTGATAACGTTCTGTATCTTAATCTGTGTGGCAGTTAAATAGATGTGTCTATTTTGTAAAAATTCTTGAAACTATACACTTAAAATTGTTATTTTCTGTGTGAATGTTATACTTCAGTAAAGAAGTTTATTACAAAAATGTCCTTGTATCTTTGAAACAAATTCAGTGGGATTGATTTTAATTTCTCTACCTTTTAACTTCCTATTTCTGTAGGAGTCAAAAAGTTCTTGTTTGAATAAAAAAGATGAAGATATGAGGTATCAAGGAAAACAAATACTTGGCGCAGTTTTGTAGCTTGGTTACAGTCAAGGATAATTTGCTAAAGTAATCTAGTGGCCTAAAAGTTCATGCTTTTCTACAGAGGTTATACGAGTTTATACTCCCACCAATAGTGTATAAGTGTTCCCTTTTCCCCACATCCTCTCCAGCTTCGGTTTTGTTGTTGTTGTTGTTGTTGTTTTGAGTTAGTGATGATGGCCCTCCTGACAAGTTAGGTGGTATCTCTGTGTGGTTTTAATATGCATTTCTTTGATGATTAGTGAGGTTGAGCATTTTCTCATGGATTTGTTGGCTGCTCATATGTCTTCTTCGGAGAAGTACATATTCATGTCTTCTGTCCACTTTTTAATAGGGCTGTTTCCGCACATTTGAGTTCCTCATAGATCCTGGATGTTAGGCCTTTTTCAGATTCACAGTTGGCACATATTTTTTCCCATTCTGTGGTCTGTCTCCCTGCTCTCTTGATGGTTTCTTTTGCTTTGCAGAAGCTTTTCAGTTCAATGAAGTCCCGCTTGACTATCTTATCTTTTGTAGCATTCACTTTTGAAGAGTTGATCAGGAATTGGTTGCCTATTTCAATTTCTGTAAGGGTATTTCCTACATTTTCTTCTAGGATTCTTATAGTTTGAGGTTTTACATTTAGATCATTGATCCATTTAGAGTTGATTTTTGTGTATGGTGATAGGTAAGGGTCCTGTTTCAGTTTTCTGCATGTGGTCAGCCAATTTTTCCAGCATGATTTACTGAATAGGTTCTCCTCTCCCTAGTGGTTGCTGGTGGAGGATTTGTCAAAGATGAGTCAATTGAGAAATGGAGGTTTTGTTTTCTGAATCTCCATCCTGTTCCATAAGTATAAATACCTGTTCTTGTACCAATACCAGTCTATTTTGATTACTGTAGCCTTATAGTAGAGTTTAAAGTCTGGAAGTGTGATACCTCTTGTAATTTCTAAAAGATTTAAAAATCGGCCTTCCATACGTCCCAGCAATCCCCCTTCTGGGAATATACCCGGAAGCCCTCAAATCACTCTATAAAAAAGATACCTGTACACGTGTGTTTATTGCAGCATTATTCACAATAGCAAAAACATGAAACCAACTGTGCTGCCCATTGAAGGTGGACTGCATGAAGATAATGTACATTTGCACAATGAAATATTATGCAGCCATAAAGAAAAATGAAATTATGACCTTTGCAGCAACCTGAATGGAATTAGAGTCTTTAATACTCAGTGATTCATCACAGAAACAAAGATCTGAGGAATACATGCACTCACTCATAAGTGGACCCTGAACATTTATCATAATACTATAAGAAAAAGATTAGCAGTAGTGGGGACACTGTGGGGACATAACATCAATAACATCACCAGACACATAACATCACCAAACTTTGCCTGTATGATGACCACTTATGTACCTAACCCTGAATTGTATCCCACATCTTTAAAATAAAAATAATATATATTTTAAAAAACCAACTTCATGTTTTTAAAATGTGGCAGTTGGGCAGTAGTGGAAGAAATCTTAATAGAATAATGTTGACCTCAGTGGAATAGTATTTGGTCGTAAAATACTTGGAGTAGGTAGTAAATTAATATTTATAGCTAAATAGGAAATTGAACTTATTAGTGGAATTAATTTATTGAAGTATTGCTTTAAATATTTTTGTGGAATATCAGAATAGTCTATTTTTGATTTGCTGTATTTGCAATAACATTTTATATATTTCCATTTTGTATAGAGATAGGATTTGCTGTTATATGTGAAGTGTTTTGCAAACTTTAGTATAATGCAGTTGGGTTAGAGGAAGCAAGTGAGACTTTCAGTTCTTCTTTTATTAAATTTTCTGTTTGATCCAAGGGATACACGTGCAGGTTTGTTACATAGGAATACTGTGTGATGATGTGACCTGGGCTTCTCTTGAGCCCATCACCCAGGTAGTGGACATGGTGCCCAGTGTGTAGTTTTCAGCCCTTACCCTCCCCCTCTTGGGAGCTCCCAGTGTCTGTTGTTCCCATCCTTTTGCCCATGTGCATACAGCATTCAGCCTCCACTTATTAGGGAGAACATGTGGTTTTTCCATTTTCTGCTTCTGTGATAATTCACTCAGGATGATGGTCTCTTGCTGCATCCCTGTTGCTGCAAAGGACCTGATTTTGTTCTGCTTTTGGCTGCATAGTATTCCGTGGTGTATTTGTACCACGTTTTCCTTATCTAGTCCACCATTGGTGGGCACCTCGGTGGGCTCCATGTTGTTGCTGTTGTGGACTTTTTACCTTCCTTTCAGTGTGTACATTGTCTTTATGTAAGGCATGCTTTGGATGCTTTTCTTTTCATAGGAATCTTGGAGTTAATTTCCTTTTTTGTTTTATTTGATTTTAAAATTGAAGTTCAAAGGTTTAATGTCAAACAAGTAAAGCACTTTTATATTAAAATGCTTTATTATATTTTACTCATTTTTTAAAAAACTAATGTATTTCTAGGGAGTACCAGTGGAATTTTTGGTGTTACGTGATGTTGACTTAATAATATCTCATGTGGAAAATAATATGCACATTGAAGAGATGCAAGAAGATGAAGACGATGACATGGAAGGTCCAGCTGTGGGTAAGGTGCTGTAATGCTCGCCCCGCTCCTGCCCAGCCCCCCAGGGTCAGGGAAATGTCCAGTGATCTAAATTTCTCATAGCCTGTATTCATGTTCAAGAATCTGTGAAGAATCCTGGTGGAATTTATTTTGAATCACATTTTATGAAGTTGACTTGCTGAAAGCACGTAAGGATGCTGTGTTTTCTTAGTGTGACACCTTCCATTGTTACCTGTCAGGCTTCAGACTTCCCACATCTGTGCCTTCATCTGCCACATCAGTGCCTTTGGCCCTTCTCACCTAGTCCATGTTTAAAAACTCCACTCAGAAGCCACAGCATATTTCGTTTTTATTATTTTTACTAGGAGACAAAATTCGAATGATTACCATTGTGCTTGTGGTTGTAAATAAGTCTAGTTGTTAACAGTATAGTGAGTCATTTTCAATAACATTTTAATTCTTATTCTAATCAGTTATTTTTTTAATTGCCCTTATTGCTTACATTTATGAAGTATTCTGTAGTAATTCCCCACATATTGTTTACTTTAATTGATATCCTCTGAGTTAGCTGATGCCACCTTCATTTTGTAGATGAAGAGCCTGCATTTCCTGTGAGTTCAGTGATTTGCTCTCAGTCACATTGTCATTATTATCATTATTGTTCCTGATCCGTCTTTTGTAACATTTCTCCTACTCTGTAGTTGTTCATTGGCTTTTCTCTCTTCACCACTGGTCTGTAAATGTGTCTGAATCCAGGGTTACATCTTGTGTGTTCTTGTATACCATTGAGTTAACACTGAATTTATATAGTACCGTTATCATGAGCCCCAAGAGGAAGCGATTTACCTCGTGTTTTCCTGAAGTCTATTCATTATGATGATCAAAGTCTATGTTAGAAATGTAATAAGAGCTGTCAGTGACCAGTTTCTTGGTGTGAGATGAGTCTGGTTCTTTTCTGATATGCAGAGATTAGAATTGCTTGTGTTCCTCTGTAGAGTTCTCCACAGGCTTGTCATTCCTAGGCAACCTGCGTTCTGGTCTCGTGCCTTCTGCTTTATTTCTATCATAGTTCATATATTTGGGTCTTCAGAGTTAGGGGACTTGCCCCAGTCTCAGCTTAAGAAGATTCCTGTCCTCGGTGGGAGTTGCCTGTTGCAGAATTTCCTTGTGGTCGCATCCCCTCCATTGCTTCGTGAGTCTGTGGCCTTAGCTTGCCCTTTGGTGGTGCTGCCTTCTTTTTTTCTTTTTTTAAATTTTATTTTTTAATTGACCAGTAATAATTGACCTATTCACAGGGTGAGTAGTGCTGTTTCAAGACACATAATGTACAGTGATTAGATCAGGGTAATTAGCATATCCGTCATAGCAGGCATTTATCATTTTTTGTGTTGGAAATGATCAACAACTACCAGCCTGTTTCTAATATTTCTTCTCTTGCAGTTTTGCCCTAGTTTAAATCTTAACTTCCTCTTCTCTGTATTCCATACCGGCCCAGAATATCATATGATGTGTCCATCTACATAATTCTTCCCCTTTTCTATGTATCATTTCCATCTATATAGGAAAACTAGGTGAGGATTAGGAAAGAATTTGTTACCATTTGAGAGTATAAATCAGAAACAAGTGTCCCCCAGAGGAGATGGGCAAAGCGTGACCCAGAATGTGAAAGCCTGGGTCCCACAAAAGGGCAGCATGAAAGAAAGAAAAGAAAAGAAACATGGGTGGCCAAATGTGGTATGTTTGTATTGGTGAATAGGTGAAAGGAGGAAAGCCAAGGAGTAGTTGAATTTGCGGGTGAGAATAGAGGAAAAGGGAGGTACCGCAATTAGAGAAGGAGGGATGAATTACCTGCACACATATGTTTGTTGCAGCTCTATTCACAATAGCAAAAAGATGGACCCAACCATGTTGCCCATCGAAGCTGGATTGGATTTTAAAAATGTGGTACACAGTGGAATATTATGCGTCATAAAGGAGGACAAACATACGGACTTTGCAGCAGCTTGGATGGATTTACAGTCGATCATACTCAGTGATCTATCACAGAAACAAGGAGCAGAGTACCATATGTTCTCACTCATAAGCAGACCTTGAACATTATAATCCTATAAGAAAGTGATTGGCAGTAGTGGGAAACTGCCAGGGGCGGGGGGTGGGGTTGGCAGTTGAGGGAAACTGCTATGGGAGGGTGGGGCACACCTCATCAACAAGGGTACCTGCATAATCAATGCTTGTATACCTAAACCTGAATTGTACCCCACATCTTTATAATAAAGAAAAGAAAAAGAAAGCCAAGGAGTAGGTGAATTTGCAGGTGAGAGTAGAGGAAAAAGGAGGTACTGCAATAAGAGAAGAAGGGATGAACTACAAAAAGGAAAGACTGGCAGGAAAATGAAAATATGTAAATAAGAAAAGTATAGTAAATAAGAAAATAGGTCTTTACTAGTTTTGGTATTGAGGATGTAACTTTTTGGTGTCATGGAATTTGGTGTTTGAAAAGACCTTAAAGTTAATGTAGTGCAACTCTTATGTGTTAAGTTATGTGAGCTATGTTATGTTATGTTATGCTATGTGAGTTGAACACTGAGGCCCAAAGAGTTGTGTGGTCAATTAGAGTCATACAGTAGAAAATGGATGAGATCATCTTGAATCCTAGATCTAGAGTTTTATTTTTTTATTTTATTATTTTGAGTCGGGATCTAACTCTGTCATCCAGGCTGCAGTGCAGTGGCATGATCACAGCTCACCACAGTCATAAAACTCCTGGACTCAAGCAATCCTCACACCTCAGCCTCCTAAGTAGCTCAGATTATAGGCATGCGCCACCACGCCTAGCTGATTTTGTAATTTCCTTGTAGAGACAAGGTGTCACTATGTGGTTTTGAAGTCCTGGGCTCAAGCTCTCCTCCAGCCGCAGCCTCCCAAAGTGCTGGGATTACAGGCATGAGCTGCTGAGCCTGGCCTCAGACCTAGACTTTTATGTTATAATACTGTCATGTGTTGCTTAACTACAGGGATATGCTCTGTGAAATGCATTGTTACACAATTTCTTTGTGCGAACATAATAGAGTGTACTTACACGAACCTAGATGGCGTAAACCTAAGGTGTATGGTATAACCTAAACCTATACAGCATATTCCTTGCTGAATGTTGTAGACAAATGCAACATGGTGGCATTTGTGTATGTAAACATACCTAACTATGGAAAAGGTACACTTCAGGTATGGTCTGGATATAAAAAATGGCACACCTGTAAAGGATGCTTATCCAGAATGAGCTTGCAGGACAGAAAGTTGCTTTGGGCGAGTCAGTGAGTGTGAATGCCTGGGACATTATTGTACACTACTGTAGATCTATACATACCATACACTTAGACTACACTAAATTTATAAAAAATGTTTTTCTCAATGATCAATTAACCTTAGCTTAATGTCAGTCTTTTACTTTATGTCTTATTTTTTTTAACTTTTTGACCCTTGCATAATAACTTGTAGCTTAAAACACAAACGTATTGTATAGCTATACAGAAATATTTTCTTTTTTTATATCCTTATCGTATAAGCTTTTTTCTGTTCTTAAATTTTAAAATTTTATTTTTCAAACTCTTTTGTTAAAAATGAAAATGCAAGCACACACATTAGCCTCAACTTACACAGGGTCAGGATTATCAGTATCACTGTATTCTACCCTCATATATTGTCTCTCTGAAAAGTCTCTAGGGGCAGTACCCTGCATGCAGCTGTTATCTCCTCTGATAACAATGCCTTTTTCTGGAATATCTCCTGAAGGATCTGCCTGAAGTTGTTCATTTTTTACTTTGTAAGTAGAAAGAGTACACTCTAAAAAAACAGACTGGGCACATGGCTCTACCTGTGATCCTGGATTTTGGGAAACCGAGGCCAGAGGATTGCTTGGGCCCAGGAGTTCATGACCAGCTTAGGAAATGTAGCAAAACTGCCTGTCTACCAAACAAAAAAAAGTGCCAGTTATGGTGGCACATGCCTGTAGTCTCAGCATCACCGCAACACCTGAGTAATGTGTTATGCTATGATCTTACAAGGGCTGCAACACCCAGGTGATGGGAATTTTTCAGCTCCTTTATAATCTTATGGGACCACAATCGCATACGGGGCCCTTTGTTGACCGAAACATTATTGTGCGGCACATGACTGTATTATATATAAAATAATACTTCAGTTCTCTGAAATCATTGCTTCTTCTCTTTCTTCCTTTCTTTTTAGTGTGTTGTTACAGAAAAATTTTGAACACGCCATAAAATAGGAGAATAGAACAAACCTCCTGGTAGCTATCAACTTGGCCCCAACTGCCATCACCCCATAGCTAAACCTGCTGCTTCACTCCCTGTTTGTTATTTTGTAGCCAATCCCAAACATATAATTC